>PVHT020000066.1:9245968-9443434 GCA_004024745.2 Catagonus wagneri | reverse complement strand
TCAGTTCAAGTAATTTTGGAGTTGAGTCTTTGGGGTTTTCTATATATAGTATCATGTCATCTGCATACAGTGACAGTTTTACCTCTTCTCCTCCTATTTGGATGCCTTTGATTTCTTCTGTTTGTCTGATTGCTGTAGCTAGGACCTCTAATACTATGTTGAATAACAGTGGCAAGAGTGGACATCCTTGTCTTGTTCCTGATTTTAGTGGGAAGGCTTTCAGCTTTTCTCCATTGAGTATTATGCTTGCCGTGGGATTTTCATATATGGCCTTTATTATGTTTAGGAATGTTCCCAAGAACAGGGATTTTAAATTAGTAGTTTCGTCTATGTCCTTAAACAGGAAAAATCCTTATGCTGATGCCAGAGGATGTCCATGCCATTTGGGAATTTCCCCAAGAATGCCTACCTAATAGCAGTTCTTTACTTTCAATAGGCCATTTTGAAGATCCAAATTTGTGGTGGAAAACCAAATTTTCTGTGTCTTGTATTTATCGGTGGATCACTACTGATTATAGCATATCTAGGTTTTTAAATCATTTACTACTAACTTAAGCTCCTTGAGCAATACCCACAGGTTACAAATCTCTTAAGCTCTAGGATATATAGTAGAGGAGCTGCCAGTGTCCTTGGATGTGAGCAGGGAGTCGGCCCCAGAGCTCTCTTGGCATCGTGGGAAATGTGGAACTCGCAAAGTGATAGGATGTTGCCGACATCTGGGGCACAGCTGCTTCTTAATCTTCTCCCCATCTGTTAATAAGAACTCACTGAAGAGCGGAATATGGAGGTCTTAGATACACATACGAATAAATATTATGTAAACAGAAAAGATAGGAAAAAGAAAAAGCCTTCCTAAAACAGATTTTGATGGATTTGTTTTAAGTTACTACTCAGGATTCTGGTTGGTGGTGTGAATGATTTGAATGCCATCGGATTAGGGAAGACCCTGGAGGACAAACTGACTGCTTTCAGCTTTAATCCTTCAGCCATCAGTTGTGATGAATGGTGACTTGCGTTTGTTCCTTGGTGCTTGTTTTCCCAGCAGTTTGGAAGGGTCGGATGGTCAGAAGCCACCATGTTGGCTCCAGATCTCAATGGAGATAGAAAGGGGGCATGAGGAGTTCCCATCATGGCTCAGTAATTAACAGATCGACTAGGAACTATGAGGTTGCTGGTTCGATCCCTGGCCTCGCTCAGTGGGTTAAGGATCCGGCGTTGCCCTGAGCTGTGGTGTAGGTTGCAGACACGGCTCGGATCCCACGTTGCTGTTGCTGTGGCTGTGGTGTAGGCCAGCGACAACAGCTGCAGTTGAACCCCTAGCCTGGGAACCTCCATGTGCCGTGAGCGTGGGGGCGTGATGTTATGTGGCCTTTTCACAGCTGGCAGTCCCAGGCGGTTGCTGGAAGTTGCCTTCAGAACTGCCCTTTCCTTTTTTTTTTCTTTTTTCAGTCCACACCCACGGCATATGGAAATTCCCAGGCTAGGGGTGAAATTGGAGCTACAGCTGCTGGCCTACACAGGATCTGAGCTGTGTCTGCAGCCTACACCATAGCTCATGCCAGTGCCGGACCATAACCTACTGAGCGAGGCCAGAGATCGAACCTGCATCCTCATGGATACTAATTGTGTTCATTAACTGCTGAGCCACCATGTGAACTCCTCAGAACTGCCCTTTTATTTCCATCCAGTGCTTCTCTGCTTGGGATGCAGTGGTGGACTCTGGCTCTGCACCCATCCGCTGGAGTGAATGCACCCCAAGTTAGAGAAACAGAAATGTCCTTGTCCCCACTTCCCCCCACCTCAGTTTCTTGCTGCGGCACCTCTTGCTCCAGTTGCCCTCCCGCAGGCTCTCGGCATGGCTGAGAGGACCCCGTGCCAAGGCCCGGTGCCCAGCACTGCTGGAGCTTCATACCAGTCCGGAACTTAGTGACATCTGCCGACACCTAGTAAATCTGGCACCATAATTAGGTACAGCATGATAGCTTCTAAGAGAATTTTAACTACATAAAAATGTTAGCTTTGGACATGGATTGGCTGTTAGAACAGGACGGGGCATCTTTTCCAGTTGTGAGATGAGTGACAAGGAACCCCATGAGGTAGGTGTTCCATATTTCTGATCAGAAACCATGCAGTGGGACAGCCTCGTATATGTAGTTAAATGGAGAAAGGCAAGCTTTCCATACTTAAGTAGGATCCTTATTTTACTTAACCTGCTAGGCTTTCTGGTTTCCTCAGTAATGGAATATACTCACTTGGACTAGGCTGTCTAAGGAGGCTGGAATGCTGCTAGTCATTTAAAAGCATGTCTTTTGAGGATTACTTTTAAAAAATAAAAGCATACCACAATTGTGCTGGTTTTTTTCCTAAGCGGAAAAATTATTAATGCTGCCACCTGTTGACAGAATTTGAGTGTGCATCTAGTCTGCTTAGTCACAAATCCCAGCCCACCAGGAACACCATATCCACGTGGAATCTGCCCATATCCTGGGCATTGCAGGAATTAACAGCCCCAGCCCTTAAGGATCTTAGAATTTTAATAGACACTATAATCAGGCATATTTAAGGAAGAATATAAATCCACAGCTGGAGCACCAAATTCTCCTTGGGCCTGCCAATGTAATCTTTGCCTGCCTAGTCTAAATCACTAGAGAAGATAAACTCTTAGAGTGCATTTAAGTACTTTATGTATGTACTGAAATACTTCCGTGTTCAGAATGGCTATTCTTATTTAGATACAGATAACAAGTCTTCCAGGGGGAAGCACCTTTTAACATGCCATATATTTGCTAATTATTTGTTCCTTTTCAAATCCCAGTATGCTAGCAATTCAAAGTACCATGGGGAGTTCCCGTTGTGGCTCAGTGGTTAACGATTCCGACTAGGAACCATGAAGTTGCAGGTTCGATCCCTGGCCTCACTCAGTGGGTTAAGGATCCGGCGTTGCCGTGAGCTGTGGTGTAGGCTGCAGATGCAGCTCGGATCCCGCGTTGCTGTGGCTGTGGCGAAGGCCGGCAGCTACAGCTCCTGTTAGACCCCTAGCCTGGGAACCTCCATATGCCGTGGATGAGGCCCTAGATAAGGCAAAAAGACAGGAAAAAAAGAAAAAAAAAGCCCCGAAGTACCATGGAATTGAATCTCACACCAAGTGTAGAGCTGTAGAAGAGAACCTGGATCAGTGGATGCCAAGTGGTAACTGAATGTATTCTAGAGCAGAATGCTCCTATTTCTACCCCCCAACCCCGTCACTGTGAGCATCTCATGTCCTGATACAGGTGCATCTTGCATGGCAGGTTTTTGCTAGTCTTCATACTCTGCTGCTCTGACATTATGTTCATTTAAAAAAATGTGTGGCTTTATCCAGCTGGTCAAATGTGCACGTTGCACCTCTTCTGATGTTACCTTCTTGGCAGTTGATTGACATGAGAATTAGCTGTGAATTGCTTTGGCGATTTGCTTAGTCCAGCTTGAGACACTGATGTAAATCAATTTAAGGAATGCTGGAGCTCACATGCTGCCTTCTAGAATACCATTTCGTATTGTATGCTCTGAAGTCTTGACAGTAGGATCTATAGGCTGAAGGATGTTGGTATAGACAGAATACAAGCATCTTGTAGACAGATAAACACTGCTCCTCACCCTGTGGAGCCTTTCCCGTATGCCTAACCAGAGTAAGAGCCAGCCCTTCTCCAGGACCTGTGACACTGCACCCCAGACTTAACGGGAGCTGGCGCCTATCCCCAGGGCCTTGGTGACCACTTCAGAGATGAGGACACCACATCTGCCCTGAAAGTTATAGTATTTGAAGCTAGTTACTGCCAACTGTGATGCTTGGTTATCATCCCTCGGTAACCTTTTTTTTTTTTTTTTTTTTTTGCCTTTTTGTCATTTTAGGACTGCACCCGCAGCATGTGGAGGTTCCCAGGCTAGGGGTCTAATCGGAGCTGTAGCCACTGGCCTACACCGCAGCCACAGCAACGCAGGATCCGAGTCGCGTCTGGAACCTACACCACAGCTCACAGCAACGCCGGATCCTTAACCCACTGAGCAAGGCCAGGGATTGAACCCACAACCTCATGGTTCCTAGTCGGATTCGTTAACCACCGAGCCACAACGGGAACTCCTGCTTTTTGTCTTTTCATCTCCATTCCACATGGCCTTTTCCCCCTCTTGCCACCTCTCCCACAGCAGTTTACCCTGGACCAGCCACCATTCTGGGATTTACATATAGTCATTTTTTGAATCAGGTATCTTCAGCCTCATTTTATAGATACAGAGGGAGGTTAGGTACCCAAGCCACGTGGACTGCCACCCCAGGCAGTTTATCTCTGGAGTTTATATTCCTGTGTGCCAGGCTCTTTTCCCTAGTCATATGTTTCAAGTCCTGTGCAATGATAGTCATTGGAGTATACTGGAAATAATTTAGATGTCCACTAGTAGGAGGACTGGTTCAATTATGTATGTCCAACCTTAGGGAGTACCTGGTAGGTATTAAAGAGACTGAGGGAGAAACATGTAGTGTGTCGAATATATACAAAGAAAAGATATGTTAGAAGAAAAACACGGTGCAGAATATTCATATGTATATGGGGAGAGAAACTTATATGTCTGTTCGTGCAGCCCTAGAGCAGGCAATACCCTTGAAGCCATCAGGATTTGGGTTTCTCAAGACACCTTATAAGGTGACTGTTGCAGTCACCAGGAGCAGGGATTTATTTTTTCCCATCTGAGAATTTGCTTCTCACTGTACTTTTCTATTCATGAGGAAGACAACAAGGTGTGTGGTACATGGGGTGATTCTGGAATCAGAAAGCATTTGGCTCAAATCTAAATTCCTTGGTTATTAAATGTGTGGTTTTAGGCAACTCACTTAAGTTTCTGAGCCTTTTTTTTGGGGGGGGGTCTTTTTAGAACAACACCTGTGGCATATGGAGGTACCCAGGCTAGGGGTCAAATTGGAGCTGTAGCTGCCGGCCTATGCCAGAGCCACAGCAACACTGTATCCAGGCTTCATCTGAGATCTACACCACAGCTCATGGCAAATGCCAGATCCTTAACCCGTTGAGCAAGGCCAGGGATCAAACCTGCGTCCTCATGGATGCTAGTTGGGTTCGTTGACTGCTGACCCATGACGGGAACTCCTGAGTCTTTTTATAGGATGTGTTTTTTGTTTTGTTATTTTTTGTTTGTTTGTTTTTTGATTTTTTTTTTGCAATGCTTGTGGCATGTAGAAGCTCCGGGGCCAGGGATGAATGGAACCTGCACCACAGCAGTGACCTGAGCCACAGCAGTAACAATGCCAGATCCTTAATCTGCTGAGCCACCAGGGAATTCCTAAGTAGTTTTTTTTTTTTTTTTTTTTTTTTTTTTTGGAGAGGGGTGTTTGGCTGTGCCCAGGGCATGCCTAAGTTCCTGGGGCCACCAGATCCTTACCCTGCTGCACCACAAGAGCATTCCTTCCTAAAGAGTTTTTTTTTTTTTTTTAATAACCTTCTATAACTTTAAAAATGAGGATGATGTCCACCTGGCAAAATTATTGTGACTTTTGAGATGTTTCTTTATTCGTTCAACAAATAGGTATTCAGCAACTACTACATGCCAGGCACTAAGGATGTAGCATTAAATAATTTTAAAAATTCTGCCCTCATACAGCTTACATTCTAGTGGGAATAGAAGCACTCGGAAAATTAAATGTAGATATCAAATGATGTTGAATACTATGAAGAGAAGAAAAGATAAAGAATAGAGGGTGAACAGAGGCACTAGGGGGCTGGAGGTGAAGGTTAACAGGCTGGTTAGTGAAGTTCTCCCTGACTCGGCACGCAAGAGCAGGCCTGGGAGTTCCCGTTGCGGCTCAGCTGAAACAAACCTGACTGGCATCCATGAGGACACACGTTTGATCCCTGGCCTCACTCAGTGGGTTAAGGATCCGGTGTTGCTGTGAGCCGTGGTGTAGGTCACAGACGCGGCTTGGATCTGGCGTGGCTGTGGTGTAGGCCGGTGGCTACAGCTCCTATTTGACTCCTAGCCTGGGAACCTCCATATGCCATGGGTGTGCCCCTAAAAAAAGGACAAAAAAGCAGAAAAGAGTAGGTGACTGCAGAGTTTTGGCTCTTCTTTTGCATGCAATATATCTGGCACATTCAGGAGGCTTGACCAACATTAGCTCTGATGTCGTGGATGCAGTTGTGATGCTCTGCTCTTTTGGGGAAGAAAAGTAGATAGGATTCTTTTAATACCTCCCTCTGTACTCCTTGAACAGAAGCATAGTAGAATAGAAAGAGCACTTGAAGGACAAGAGACATGATACTAAATCCATGTTCTGCTGTTAACCTTCACTGAACACAAACATACTCATCTATTTGCAAACTATTACATTTAGAATAGATAAGCAATGAGGTCCTACCATACAGCACAGAGAAATATATACAGTTTCTCAGGATAGACTATGATGGAAGATAATATAAGAAAGGGAGCGTGTGTGTGTGTGTGTGTGTGTGTGTGTGTGTGAGAGAGACTGGGTAGGCTAGGGGTCCAGTCAGAGTTGTAGCTGCTGGCCTGCCCCACAGCCACAGCAATGCAGGACCCGAGCTGTGTCTGTGACCTACACCACAACTCATGGCAACGCTGGATCCTTAACCCACTGAGCGAGGCTGGAGATCGAACCTGAGTCCTCATGGATGCTATTTGTTTCGGATTTGTTTCCGCTAAGCCATGACGGGAACTCCCTTCACTATACTTTTCTAAAAATTAATTTAAAAAAATACTCATCTGTCAAACTAGGGGTGATAATTACTGCTCTGCCCACTTTTAATAGGGTTGTTGTGAAGAATGAGTTAAGTAGATTTATATAGATGCTTTGTAAACAGTAGACCACAATACAAGTGAAACACAGAGGCTGTGTTGGCTGAATTATTTTTGGAACATGGACTTGGAAGCCATCTAGTCCAGCTTCTCCACAGGCAGAGTTGCCTTGTCTGTGTGGTGAATGCTTCTAGAAATGGGGCGCACACTAGTGGAAAAGACTGCAGAGCCACGCTCTTTTGGGTTAGGGTTCTGTATTACCATTAATGAAGCCTGCGTGTGGATTAGCCCTTACACGTTGTGTCCCATTGTCGCTCTAAGGTACACTTACACTACCAGGAGCTTAAGGCTGAGTTTTTGTGCTGAGTTTACTGGTCTTCTTAACTTTTTTGTTTTTTGACTTTTTAGGGTCATACCTGCGACTTATGGAAGTTCCCAGGCTAGGCGTTGAATGAGAGCTGTAGCCACCGCCTAAGCCACAGCCACAGTGATGCCATATCTGAGCCGCCTCTGCCACCTCTTCCACAGCTCACGGTAATGCCGGATCCTTAACCCACTGAGCAAGGCCAGAGATCAAAGCCACATCCTCGTGGATCATAGTTGGGTTCCTTAACCCCTGAGCCACAAAGGGACCTCCCAGTCTTAACTTCAACCCAAATTAAAGCTTGTCATGATAAAGTATTAAACTGGATGAGAAAAGTAAATTTAAGGAGCTTTACTATCCAAAAAAAAATGACATAGGTGATGAAAGAGGCAAATAGGCTAACTAGAGTGGGAAGCTAATGGCCGTAGTGGCTGTGCTGTGTCCGGGCTCTAAGCTGTGCTGGGATTGAGCTTCTGCTGACTGTGGCGTCCGTGTGGTCCGGAACTGGAAGTGCTGAGCTGTAATTCTGACAGAGAGCAAAGAGCACCAGCAACGGCCAAAACTCTTTAGAAAAGAAATTAAAAGTGGGTGAGTTGGTGGCTGGGAACCTTTCCTTCCTGCTACCTTTTGATTGAATTGAAAATAGGAGAGTTCTACCCAGAGAGTAACAGCAGCCCTTTATCGAGCGCTTGCTATGCTTGCTCTGTTCCTGACACTTGACATCTTAAACCTTTTACAAGCCATTGTCCCTTTTAATCCTCAGAACTGCCCTATGCAGCAGGCATTACCCTTTGTTTTCAGGTTCTGTTTTGTGTGTGTGTGTGTGTGTGTGTCCCCACCCTCAGTTCGTATGTTAATGTTCTAGCCCCTAGCACCTCTAAATGTGGTTGTATTTGGCTATAAGATCTTTAAAAGGCTGGAGTTCCCATTGTGGCTTAGCGGAAACGAATCCAGCTAGGAACCACGAGGTTGCAGGTTTGCTCCCTGGCCTCGCTCAGTAGGTTAAGGATCCTGCGTTGCTGTGAGCTGTGGTGTAGGTCGCAGATGCGGCTCGAATCTGGCATTGCTGCAGCTGTGGCTGTGGCGTAGGCTGGCAGCAACAGATCCGATTAGACCCCTAGCCTGGGAACTTCCACATGCCTCGGGTGTGGCCCTAAAACAACAAATGCCAAAAAAAAAAAGAAAAAAGAGGTCTTTAAAAGGTAATTAAGTTAAAATGAGGACATCTGGTGGGCCCTTACCCACTATGACTTGGTGCCAATGATAGAAGTGGAAACGTGAGTAGAGTGACCTACACAGAAGAAACAGTGTGAATATATAGGGAGAAGGTGACCATCTGCAAACCAAGGAGGGAGGCCTCAGAATAAACCAACCCTGCCTTGATCGCAGACTTCTAGCCTCCAGGACTATGAGAAAATAAGTTTTATTCTGTGGTACTTTGTAGCCCTAGCTACAAAGATCAGAGCAATTGCAAAACCAGTGGAAGTTCTCAGTTATGGCTGGACTGAGCTGGGATTGAAATCTAGGTGTGTCTGATTCCAAAGCTTGTGCCCATAACTGACAGGTTACACTGAGCCCTGAGTGTGTCTAGCTTAAGGCTGCTTCTGCCCCCCTTAGGAAACCATGACAGGCACCCAGATCTTTGACTTCTGGTCCACCGTTCTCAGTAAGATCGCACACTTTGTCCCCAGCCACGCTTTGTTTGGCGGTAAGACATCAGACAGGGATGGCATTAACAGGTGGCTTGAGTTAGGTGCCTAGTGACTCTGGAGAGATGTGCTTCTGTTTGTGGTCTTCCTTCCCAGTCTCCCATTAACCGAGATTATAGGGGACTCGTTCTGCCAAGTGGTTTGTACCTGCTCCGAAGTGGTTATAAGTACTCCCAAAATGGGGCAGTTGACAAGTTATTTTTCTTTCTTCTTTTGAGGACCGCACCTGTGGCATATGGAATTTCCCAGGCCAAGGGTCGAATCAGAGCTGCAGTTACAGGTGTTTACCACAGCCACAAATCCAAGCTGCATCTGCGACCTCATGCAGCTTGCAGCAACAACCAGATCCCTAACCCACTGAGCAAGACGGGGGGGGGTGTGTGGGGGTGTGTGTGTCAGGCCCACATCCTCAAGGATACTAATCGGGTTCTTTACCTGTTGAGCCACAATGGGAACTCCCAGTCGACAGATTCTTAATACTGCACCTCCACTGCCGCTGTCACTGAGAAGTTCAGTGGTTCTTAATCAATTGGGATATGTATTGAAATCACTTAGATAATTTAAAATTTTTACTTTTAATTAAAAAAAAAGCCCTACTCTTGATCCTAAATCTCCTTTCTTGTAAGCCTGGGATGAAATCAGAGCATCCCTAACCTTTTCTTTACAGTCTTTCCTTGTGACTTCGTGCCCCACCAGATGGAGAATCCTTATAATTGTGCAATGACATATTTCAGTTATTAATTATTTCTAAACCATTGAGACAGTTGCTTTCTAACAAGATTAACATCTTCAAGCATAACTCTTCCATTTTAGATCATTTCATTTCCATGGTTCTTTGAACTTGAAGCTATTTCGTGAAAGGGAGAACACGGAAAGAGGCCTCTAAGCCACCAGAATGAAGGATGCTCCGTGGTTGTTAGCTGGCTTGAATGTGAGAACCCAATAGTTAGGCATCACCCAACATGTTTCTGAAATCTCTTCCTTGGGAATTCAGCTTCTTTTGCACACAGTTGCATTTCTCACCCATTCCTCCAGAGGCCCCCAGGGTTCAGAATCAGCTGGGCAGCTGAGCCAACTGGCTTCTCCCCTCTTAGGCAAAGAAACTTTAGCCAATAAGATTTGAGTATCTTTTGTTTTTTTGTTTTGTTTTGTTTTTTGTTTCCTTGTGCCAAACCTGTGGCATATGGAAGTTCCCAAGCTAGTGGGTGGTTGAATTGGAGCTCCAGCTGCCGCCCTACGGCCACAGCCACAGCAACTCGGGATAGAGTGGAGTCTGCAACCTTCACCACAGCTCATGGTGCAAAGCTGGATCCGTAACCCACTGAGCAAAGCCAGGGATCGAACCCGAATCCTCATGGATACTAGTCAAGTTTGTTACTGCTGAGCCACAACAGGAACTTCCTAGATGGAGTTTTTATTTTTTGGAGGAACTGTCTTTTTCTCTTTTAGAGCTGCCTGTTTCCTAGGGCTTTTTTCAACTCCCAACCTCTACCCAGAAAATAGGGAACAGTGTTTCCTTTTCAGGGTTATGGCTAAGTGATGCTGGAACACAAGGCCATGGAACTGTGACTGAGAATGTAGGTCTCTATTATAAGGATCTCTAAAATTCTTTGTGCACATTCATCAGTAAAAATGTTGAGTCTACATCTCGATATATAGATATGTATTTATTTATAAATGAGGTACACAGACAATTTTTTAAATATATAACTTATAAAATGAACCCTCTAAAAAATAAGGTTAAAAAGAATGAAATGTTCTGTTCTGTACTCTCAGAAGGGTCATTTTGGAAGTTACTTCTTTAAAAAATAGCTTTTCTTTGAAAATGGGTTTGAGGAAAGAGCAGAGATTGATTTGGGGTTGTTTTAGCTGCAGGCTTTTTTTTTTTTTGCTTTTTGCTTTTTGCTTTTTAGGGCAGCACCTGCAGCATATGGAGGTTCCCAGGCTAGGGGTCTAATTAGAGCTGTAGCTGCCGGCCTATACAATGGCCACAGCAACACCAGATCCTTAACCCACTGAGCGAGGCCAGGGATATAACCTGCAACCTCATGGTTCCTAGTCTGATTCATTTTCGCTGTGCCATGACGGAAACTCTTGTCTCCCTTCTTAAGTGCCAGCTCAAATGAAGGTTTGAGTGAAGGATCCTTCTTTAATTGATTAGACTTAAAAAGCATGTGTATACATAGTGGTAGCCTAGGAATAATATACTCATAGGCTGTTAGAGTTAAAAGGACACAGATATGATTTTGTGCCTCCGGTTCTTTAAGAGAAGAGGGAGCGATAGTGGTATAACTTGCCCAGAGTCACGCAGATAGTTCAGAGCAGACCTGAGTCTGGAGCTGAGGCTAACTTGTCCAGTGACTTTTAGCACTTTCTGCTTTTATCATGTGACTCCTTAACCTTGAATGTTCCAAATGCTTAAACCAGGTATAAAGTAGCATGTTTTCTTCTCAGATTACACTTACGGAGGTAGATATAAATTCCTGATTAAAGCTACCCTTCCTGGGTAGTATATGGGCCCGTTTGATTATTCTGTCAATGAAAATACTTCAACATCTAATTGGAAATGGGCAGTGTCTTGCATTTGATATGTTTTGTTTTTGGCATTTAGGTTTTCCTAGAACATTAGTTCAGGCTGAAGCCTTGGACAAAATATGTGACCTGGATCTAGTGATCACTTTGAACATTCCATTTGAAACGCTCAAAGATCGTCTCAGCCAGCGCTGGATTCACCCTTCTAGTGGAAGGGTGTATAACCTGGACTTCAACCCACCTCATGTACATGTAAGAATAGATAAAGCACTCTCAAAAATTGACAAGAAGGAGGTAAAACATTGCATTTAAAGAGTGGGTGAACAATATGAACAGGCTCTTCCAAAAAGAGCAAATATCCATGGCCAACAAATATTTAAGTTCTCATTTACTAGAAATCAAGGAATGCAAATTAACATTTACAGCATTCACTGCTGGTTGGGATCTGAAGACTCATCTGTATTAGGCATGTGAAATACTGCCTTTTACAAAGCAACCCCGCAGTGTACATTAAAATTTTTAAATGCATATTTCACTCAAGCCACTTGTGGGCTTACAGTCTATGGAAATGAAAGCACCAGCAGGTAAGGTCATGCACATAAATGAGGCTTAGTTCAGTGCTGTCTGTAGTGGGAAAAATAAAACCTGAAAACAAAATGAAAGCTCATCTATAGGGGTGGTTAAATTTGAGAATAGCCACATTTTGGAATATTATATATTCAGTTTAAAAAAAAAAAAAAAGGAATGACTTAGTGCTGTATTCTTTGACCTGGAGAAATATTTCTCGTGGACATTGTTGAGTGAGAAAAGCAAATAGTGGAATGATTTTTGAAAAATAGTGACCCCCCCCCTCTTTATGTACATATGTTTATGTGTTTTATAACTGCTCTCTAGCTTCATTATGAGTAGGGATAAAGGAATGAAGGATCTGTCCTGGGCTGACAAAATGGTTGGGGCTGGGACAAAATAAGGGACAGGGTTAGGTGAGTGGGGTCATGTGAGTGGTGGTAGTGAGGAGGTATAGGGGGTAGAGAGGGTCAAAGGAATAAAAGATTGCCCTTAAACAGAAGTTCAGACCATTTTCTGTAAATGCATAGAGGCATGCATTTCCATAAAATTAAACACATGTCAAGATACATGTTTAAAGAAACTTTTGACAAATTCACTTAAACAGTTATGGTTTTTCTGGTAAAGACATGTATTAGTTCAGTCTGATAATTCTTTTTTATTTTATTTTTTTAATTTTTTTAGGGCCGCATCCACGGTCTATGGAAGTTCTCAGGCTAGGGGCTGAATTGGAGCTGCAGCCGCTGGCCTACATCACAGCCACAGCAACACGGGATCTGAGCCTCGTCTGTGACCTACACCACTGCTCATGGTGAGGCCAGACATTGAACCTGCATCCTCATGGAAACTAGTCAGGTTCCTTACCGCTGAGACACAAAGGGAACTCCCAGTCTGATAATTCTCAGTTTCAGTTAATTTGGTGGTAGATAGTGTTACTTGTTATTATCTCAGTGTGGAAGGGATGGCTCTTGTGTCTCACTGGATTAACATTTATGGAATAGGTTAGCCTTGACTATAGATGGAGTCAGTAATAAAGACAGAAAACTACTTCAAGGGATTAAGCTTGCCTTCCCAGCTCCTGGGTGACCTAGGTCATCATTAAGTTCTTTTTTTTTTTGTCTTTTTGCCTTTATGTGGAGCCGCACCCACGGCATATGGAGGTTCCCAGGCTAGGGGTCTAACAAGAGCTGTAGCCGCCTGCCTTCGCCACAGCCACAGCAACGCGGGATCCGAGCCCGTCTGCAACCTTCACCACAGCTCACGGCAATGCCGGATCCTTAACCCACTGAGCAAGGCCAGGGATCGAACCCGCAACCTCATGGTTCTTCGTCGGATTCGTTAACCACTGAGCCACGAAGGGAACTCCCATCATTAAGTTCTGATGAGTCCTTTTCATTTGGGCTAAGCCCTAGTCTCCTTTTGCAGTCTTCTTTTTAAAATCTTAAGTTCTTCAGGTCCTTTATTAGATCCCTTTTTCCATTCCATCCCAAGAAGCTAGTATGGAGAAAAAAGT
The DNA here is from genome assembly GCA_004024745.2 of Catagonus wagneri. Taxonomy (NCBI): domain Eukaryota; kingdom Metazoa; phylum Chordata; class Mammalia; order Artiodactyla; family Tayassuidae; genus Catagonus; species Catagonus wagneri. The sequence continues at coordinate 9,429,948 of PVHT020000066.1, read as the reverse complement.
GAATAGGGAGGAAAAGAGGGCTCTGAATAGGCATTGGAATCTAAATGCTTCATGTTTTGGCTCTGCCTAGATCTGCAGAGGCAGAGATTCTCCTCAAATTTGAGAAGCTGTCATACTGTTTCTTTCCAAAGACTGGGTCTCCCTAAAAGAAGACCTGTAATTGTAACACCTTTGCAAAGACAGCAGTGAAAGTGCTGCCTGGTCAACTGCTGTGGCCAAGCTCCCCAGCTCTCCAGATACTGTTGTCCTAGTGTCATTCTGCTTTTTCTGGAATTAGTTGTACTTCCTGGTGCTCTGAAGTCCTGGAAATGACTTCTGAGCTTTGCAGCAATAAGTATAATAAAGAAGCGGGGAACATAGGTGATGTACAGCCTTTTCCTATCCCCATATCTCCTGTTTCATTGGGGTAACAGCCATGAAATACACAGATAATAATTATGTGGCTCACCAGTATATCCTTAATGCAGGTTACGTATCTAAGGCCCTGAGCTATAATGGAGTTATAGTGCATTTCAAACTTAGGGCGAGGTTTGGATTTTCCAGTTGAATACCTGAGCTTTTTAGTTTTGCTGTAGCTTGCTTTTTGCCAGATTTGTTTCTTTCCTCTTTTTTTTTTTTTTCCATTTTAGGGCCGTGCCTGCGGCATATGGAGGTTCCCAGGCTAGGGGTCTAATAGGAGCTGTAGCCACCGGCTGACGCCATGCCACAGCAACGTGGGTTCCGAGCCGCATCTGTGACCTACACCATAGCTCACGGCAACACTGGATCCTTAACCCTCTGAGCGCACACTGGATCCTTAACCCACTGAGCGATGCCAGGGATTGAACCCACAGCCTCATGGTTCCTAGTCGGATTCGTTAACCACTGAGCCACGACGGGAACTCCAGATTTCTTTTTTTAAGTTATGGTTTTTCTGTTCTCAAAATATTTGTTCCTGATTCTCATAGTCATGATTTATGCCTATTTTCAGCTATCTTTATTTTTTATTTTTATTTTATTTATTTTTTTAAGGACTGTTCCTGTAACATATAGAAGTTCCCAGGCTAAGGATTGAGTTGGAGCTACAGCTGTTGTCCTAGGCCACAGCCACAGCAATGCCAGATCTGAGCCACATCTGTGACCTACACCACAGCTCATGGCAACACTGGATTGTTAACGCACTCAGCTAGGCCATGTATACTGGTCAGGTTCTTAACCCACTGAGCCACAACGGGAACTCCTTAATCTACCTTTAGATGTCATTATTTGCTGTAGCAAAATAAGCTGAGTAAGGTAAATACCAAAAGAGCTATGCAATAGAATTTGAAAGTTAGCAGAAACGGACACTTTCTCCTCCATCAGTGTTTTTCCCAAGTAAATCATTTGGTTTGAGACATTTCTTCTCCGTATGAAGAATTCAGACTTTAGAAACCAGTTTTAGGACTATTTAGAGGGTCAGAATGACATTGTCTGATGGTTGTTTGTTTTTAGGGGAGATGGCACAGAATTTTGAATTGTGAGTTAAGGGTAATATTTATCGAAAGCATTAGAAAGATCTGAGAAGTTAGTAAAGATTTAATGTCAGCTCTTACGAAAAAAAGTTAACATACTCTAACGAGGGCCATTTCTTTTTCAACTACGTTCATCATTTTGCTGTTGTCACCCAGGCCTAACTCAGCACGTGGTGGGAATGAAAGGTGAATACATGGTTTTGCACCAGAATGGGCCAACTGTCAGCCATCTAACTGGTTTCTCTGGTATTTTAGGGGATTGATGACATTACTGGTGAGCCATTGATTCAGCAGGAAGATGACAAACCTGAAGCAGTTGCTGCCAGACTAAGACAGTACAAGGATGTGGCAAAACCAGTCATTGAATTATACAAGTGAGTGCGCTTCGATGTTTCTGTGGCAGATGGGCAACCAGAACGGTGTGGAGCCTCTTGGGAAAGACCCTGGGTTATGGTGGGCAAGAGTTTCTTTAAGCTAAAAGGCCCAATACCTCCCAGATGCGAGTCCGTTATTGGAAATGAGTCTGCAAGTCAGATGAAATGCTGGAGATTTACCTGGCAGAGGATACCTGGTTCTTTCATACTGAAGCTCTTACAAGGACTGAAACCTTGTTGTCTCAGTTTGTCTGATTGTAAAACTGCATCTAGACTTAGTTTCATTTTTCTTCTTAAGGGACTGAAATAATGGTTTCCATTTTGACACTCCCAAGTGTAAATATCTGATTTGGATGGAAGTTTAGAAGGGACTTTTGGCCTGGACATGTCTGGAGGGAGTTACCAAAGAAATGCTAAAACTATAAATTACAGTTTGCAAAATGATGACAACAGGAGTCAGGCAGGTGTTGCACATGAGTATCAAACCTGGTGGGGGATGTGTCAAGCTGGACAATTGAGTGGCAGATGAACTGGACAGCTCCTCTGTTGCTCCAGCCAATTATCACACCACAGGGGCACTCAAGCTTATTATGGCCAATGATCCTGGTTTTTCAAGAGAAGCAGAAATCAGGCTCTCTCTGTGGAAGAAAGGCCCAGTTTTTATATTGGCAACAAATTTTGTAAAAACATGAAAGCCAATCAAAAACCCATATCTGGACTGCATGATAGCATGTACAGTCTCTGCTATAATCAATTTCTGACCTCACACGTCCCCAAATAATTTAGCAGGATCAGGGCTTCTTGATCACGTTAATAAGGTGTATCTTGTGTTTCATGATTTGTTGTTGTAAGTAAGGGTTTTTTAGAGTCCCAGAGACTGTCAGTGATTTGCTTTTCAGTGTGTATGTTGAGGCAGATTTGGCATTGTCCTTAGAATGTTGCTCTTTGATATGTTTTGAAGAGGAGAAGAAAAGGAGGCATGATGGCAAGCCTGCCAGAATTGCAGGAGCTCTGGCCTTATGCCTCAGTGGGGGTGTTGATACATTTGTAGGGCTGTTTTGCTGCTTTCTGATATGTAATGCAGACCACAAGATCATGCTCACTCTATACCCGAGAGCTTCATCTGCCCTAATATCATGTCAAAAGGAAATCTAAAATGCCTTGTTGTTGGACTTTGTTTTTCAGGAGCCGAGGAGTGCTCCACCAATTTTCGGGAACGGAAACTAACAAAATCTGGCCCTATGTTTACACACTTTTCTCGAACAAGATCACACCTACTCAGTCCAAAGAAGCATACTGAGCCCACCTGGTAGAAGAAACAGGAAGATATGGTCATTCATTCAATTGTATGTGTAGCCTTGGTGCCGTGTCCCTCTTAGAAGCTAGCTGAGATGGCTCGCAGCGTCTTTTCTAGTTTAAATGGTGAACTGATAATGAAAACTAATGAGTAGGAAGAGTTCATGAAGAAGCTTGTCTGCTTTTCTAATAGAAGAGTCACCTCCACACGTTTAAGATGTCTCTGCATACGTCTCAAGTCCTTCACAAGAAAGAAAGCAAGCACAGGCTGGATTTCTTTCCAATGTGTATAACCCAAGCTCTAGCTGATTTTGACAGCCATGTTGTCACCACAGTAGCCTTTTTACACGTGAGGGTGGTGGTCCCTGGTTCTTCCCAGACCCCAAAGGCTGAACCATAGCACTAGGAAGCCTGAGAATGTCAAGGGCTGTAGCCTAGCTTTGTCCTGGCTTTCGGGTATCTGCCCTCCTGGTGACAGTGGGATTGAAGCCAGCTGCTCTCAGTGGTCACTCCTCTGGCCTTGGGTGACTATCCACAGTCAATTTTTTCTGTTAGGAATGACACCTTTCTGCATCCGTACTTAATAGAATCATATAGAGTCTCTCCCTTCCAGACATCCTAGAATGAAAAGATTTAGTTTCTACCACGATTAGATGGTATTTTTTTACATCTGTTTTTTTCCCTTCCTAGACTGTTATGTAATACAAATTGTTACTGCTTTTATCGCTCTGAAATTCCTTTCTAAGAGCTGAGAGCTGTGGGATGAGGTTGAATCTCTTCATGCACCAGGATCTGAGCTATGTGGAGAGTCTACTTAAACTGCTGGTCTGACTCTCAGGGGTTGACACTGCTCCTTTTATTGTAGCAAAATAAAACCCTCAGAGTCTTTGGGGAGCCCTCACCATGGGAATTATTCACCTCCATAAATGCTGAAAGATCATATCTTATGTATAGAAGTAAATAAGACTGTAGGGAATTACTGGACTAAAAGAATAGTTTAGCTTTTTAGTCAAGACAAAAAAAAATGTACTTTGAAAATGCTGCTAAATATTGATGCCGATAGTGTTTTTCTTCTGTGAGTGACCCGAGTATATTATAAATAGTTGGTAAAGGGAATGGAGCCTGTGGGGTTGAGGAAAATGTTGCACTAGCTGGGCCTAGACTGATGATGACAGGTTTACGATTATGGGGAAACGAAATCATAATTTTTTATTCTATTCCAAAGATGCTTTCTGTAGGGTGGCCATTAAGTCTAGAAATATAGCTCATACTATTTTGTCATTCATTGGAATGTAATAACAATAAACCAAGACTTGCCTGGTTTCCAGACTTGGTGGCCATCTTTTATAACTCTTGCTCACCGCTGGGAAGGACAATGAAATTTATTCCTGTTGCCTTAAAAAGAAATATTCCTCTTCATGCACCATGATTGTCCCCGGGGAGGGTCCTTTACTATTCCTGGGAGTGACCTCCATCTGACTCTTCATACTGATGAGAGAACAAAAGAAGCCTATTTCAGCACCTCAGTGTGTCGAAACCTTACTTATTTTCTGAAGATGTCTCAGTGAGTTCCCATTCAATTCCCTGACCCATGAATTCTGCACGCACGGTACATCATCCGTACAAATACTGCCCCAGCTCTCGCCAGTTCCTCTCCTGTTTGTCAAGTAAGTGTTCTTTGGCTACCTTAGTGGAAACGTGGACTGATTTCCTCCTCATCCTCTGAATCACAGTGAAATGAGATTATTTGCTTTTTAGGTCTGTGCAATTAAAGTGCCCAGTTTGGGTACGGAAAACATCAGTGCTTGATAGTGGCTTCTGCATGCTTTAGAAGAGTTGTTTGAATGCCAGTTGATGGGGATGGGGTGAAAATCAGACATGCAGATATAGCGCAGGTTTCCTGGGGAACCAGGTTTAGAGAAAAACACCTCTGAAAGGAGGAACACCGCGCAGTTTAGAGTAGCACTGCCATGGAGACCATTTCCACAAACCAGGAAAGGTGGAAAGCAAAGGTTATTATAGGAATTATTCAGAAGAGGAAAGTGAGTGGGTTTTTTTTTTGGAAGCAGAAATCTCTTCATACCTTTTTCTTAGTGTCTAGCGGATGTTCCAGGGTGATCGTTGCTTTTGGAATAGAGGTGTGGGAAGTGGCCCAGGGGATCCCCGACTCCATTCTCCACGCCACCGTCCTTGCCTTGCTTCTCCCTTCCAGCAAAACAGACACTTGTAGGCAGCCTTGGTCGCCCGTGTGTCTCCACAGCATTTGCTGTTTCGGAGGAGGTTGCCCTGTATTGAGAGTGATCAACTTTGCTGCGTTAGACCAATAAAAACCCAACACTGATTCCGTGACCTTTGAAAGATGATGTTTCATGTTCAGTGGCCTAAAAATCTCTTTCTGGCTTCTTTCTACGACAGAGTCTAGTTTTTCCTTTAATGATCTTGAAGATATTTTGGCAAAGGTAGAATTAGACATCTTTCTTTGGGTGTCCTTCTCCCACCCCCGTGACGTTCCTTCACAATTAAACACAACTAATAGTTTGGGTGGTTTCTAAGATCCTTGCCTATAATCACCTTCATCTAGCCTACTCTTGGTTCATTGTGCTGTCCACGATCCTGACAGGCTTCCCACTTATCGAAGGTCTACTGAGTGTTCTGTTCAGTTTTAGGACCTTCATAAACAGCTCATTTCGTCTTTCCAGCATCCTTTGAGACAGGCATGAGCCCATTTTTATAAACAGTGTGAGAGTCAGCAACGTGACACATCTTGCCCCGGCTCCTGCTGCCACTGTGCAGTGTAGACAGGACTCACACCCAGGTTTTCCTGACTCCGCTCCTGGACGTTAACTCCCCGTGTCTTGTCCCAAGCAACACAGGGCGCTGAGCTGCTTGGTTTCACTTGTATTTCCAAGTGACCTCACATCAAGAACAGCAGAGTTCACCACGGTGGTACTCAGCTCTGTGTGGACTGTTCCGCCCCTTTTTCCCCCCTTTGTCTTAAGCAAAAGAAGCTGCTAGAGGAGTTTGAGCCTTTGATCCTCCATAACTACGCACATGTAAATGAAATGAGAGGCTGTCGAGGTAGGCTGGCTTGGGTCCTGGCTAATTTGTGGAGCAGACAAGCCAAGGATTCGCACCTGCCTACCCTTTCGGTGTCCACGGTCTTGTGGCGTGAAGGGACCTTTATGCTTGAGTGCCTCCCAGCCGTGGTGCTCACACACAGTCCTGGGCTCCCAGGAGCCATCTAGACACTACTCACTTTACTTCGCTGACGTCAGAACAAATCCCTCCCTCCTACCCTCCGACAAGGCCCTGATGATAACTGATCTTCCCAAAGTGCTAGCAGGTCAACAAGTGCTACCCCATACAGGGTACCATCTTCCCTGTGTGACATCACACGTTAACATGATCCTCAAGGCCACATCCACGCCTTTGCCCATCCTCTGATGTGGCGGCCCTGCTTGTCATGTACAGTCATGTCTCACCTGCCTTCCCCCAGGGTCACCCCCTGCCCCCTCCTGCCACCAAGCTCGGGTGAGCCCCAGCTACACCCAGGGTGTGCAGGGCAGGGGGGTGGTGGTGGTAACAATAGACGTGGGTGATGGAGGATTCTTGGGAGAGAGATGCTGCTGTGGCTTTCCTGCCATTTATAATGTCGATGACAGGGTACATTCAGAAACCTGCCTATGCAAATGGATAAAGAAGCCTTTTCTGAAGTTTAGTTCACTGGAACCTGATTTCAATATTGTCTTTGGCTATTTGTTTAAAGAGGCTTTACCCTCTGCTGGGGGGAGGGGGAGGTCCTTGCTCAGATCACCAAGATAGCAAATTTCTAAATGTGTTAAGGTATCAGCATTCTTGGTAGTTACTATGTTTCGGTACTAAGCACGCCACACCCATTGTCTGATTAAATCCCCGCAGTTGCCCTATGCAATAGATAATACTGTCTCAGTTATCTTGCCTTGTATTTAAAAACAAATGATCCTGCTCGCTTAGTCTTTTCGTAAGCCTACAGGGATTAATCAGGAAATTTCAAAGGGCCTTTTGGTATGTTTGCATAGCTTACCTGTTCTCATGAATAGGTAGAACAATATTTGCTCCCACCTGGAATCTTTGCTTTTGGCACTCTGGTGCTGAGAGAGAAAACGGGTCCTGGTGGTAGTTGCACACTGTATATACAGAGGGCATCCATCTCATCTGTGCTCTGCCGGGTCCCAGGATCTGGGGAGGCATTCATAGCTACCTGATGTATTTCATGTAGTACATTTCATTGACTAGACACTACTTTCCTTGCTGCAGTAATTTTGCCAGAAAGGCAGTTCATAAGACAGAGTCGTGTTTGTAGTATAATATTGCTTTTTCTCTGTGGCTGCGCCCCCTCCCCGCCCCTGCCATTCCGTTTCCAGCACCCCTCGTGTCTATCTTGTGTTTCATAAAAAGAACCCAGTAACAGAAATAAAAAAATCTTTTGGGCTGCACCCAACAGCATATGGAAGTTCCTGGGTCAGGGCTAGAAACTTCTTTTGATATGGAATGTGGTCTGGTCATAAGTAACCCCTTTCTGTTTTCCAGTCTGGTTTCCAGAGGAAAAGTGTGGCAAGACCACACTTTCCATGGTTGGGAAACCATGAAGTCGTATTTCAACTATGAAGAAAAATCTGCTTCCTGCATCTGTTGAGACATGTTGTAATTACTATTGTTGATAAATGCCATACCTTATCTTTCTTTTAGCAAACTGCGCAATTCTTGCCAAAATAAATGCCATTATCTGTATGCTCCAGGGAACTGAGTAATTTGATCGTGTGTGTGTGTGTGTGTGTGTGTGTTAGAGAGATACATGGTAAAACATTTCCAAGAGGCCGAAAGCTTTTGTATGACACGGATATTCATTCCCTCTTTGGTGATAAGGATGCACAGTGTCATGCTTGAAATAAAAGGTTGAAATACAAGATCTGTTTAAAAACGTGTCAAAGAGCAGCGCACCTTGAAGATTCTCCCTGTGTGCGTCTAACTCCATTTCATAACCCCACCCCCCCCATTTTGAAGCTTTGGTTATAGAGTCAGAAATGTGCTAAATAAAAACAAATGTTTTGTGTTTGATTTAGAGAAGAATAAAGGGAAGAAAATGAAAACTCAGTCTTTCAGTTAAGCTTCAAGTGTCAGGGCTTAGAGGGCTTTTCACATTTAATGAGCATTTGTACTACTGATTTTTATATATTCTTGTTTTTGAGATGAATAGCTCTCGGGAAATGGTTGAGTTACAATGGCGTTTCACTGTGATCCCTCTCGAGCTCAAATCAGTTCTCTAACCTAATGACAGCTTGTCTCTGGTTTACTGTCCTGTGAAACGTCAGCTCCATTTTCCCAGAAGTTGTGTGTTTACGATGAATCAGTGCTTTTCCTCAGTGTTAGCGTTTGTCAGCCCTCTTGATTTTGGTGTATGTCCTTAATTCCAAGTATCTAAACCTGTACGTAGTTCAATCTGTACTCACGCTCTTAACTGTTAATTGTGTGATTGATTATTTTATCTTGCTTGAAGATTGATTCATACTTTTTAATTTGATAGGAATAAAGTTTTTTTCCTTCTGCTTATTACTAGTGGATTCATTTAACATTCTCTCCCCCTCCCTGTGGCCATGCCCGCAGCATGTGAAAGTTTCTAGGCCAGGGATCAAACCTGGGCCCAGCAGCGACTGAAGCCACGGCTATGACAACGCCAGATCCTTAACCCGCCGCACCATCAGAGAACTCCTCATTTAACATTTCTGTGGCTTTTTACAGTTGGCTCAGCTATAGACATCTTCACAGATATTCTCATTTTTGCCACTCTACCGCTGCCCTATTAACAGTGTTTCCTCCAATTTCCAGATGGGGAAAAAGAGAGAACACAGTGTTGCCTGGATAAGACAGATGGTGGCAGAGTAAGACCCTGAACCCAAGAGTTGTGATCCTCAGGCTTATTTTCTTGTCCGCTATACCATATTGCCTCATTTTGTGTGCTCTCAAGTTCCTTATTTTTTAGCAGTTTACTTTATTTTTTGGGGGGGAGTTTACTCTATATATTTTTATGGACATTCTTTATTCCTTTTTTTTTTCCTGGCTTTTTAGGGCCACACCCACGGCATATGGAACTTCCCAGACTAGGGGTTGAATCAGAGCTGCAGCCTACCCCACAGCCACAACAATGCAGGATCCGAGCCGCATTGCCGTGAGCTGTGGTATAGGCTGCAGACACAGCTCGGATCCCGCGTTGCTGTGGCTGTGGCGAAGGCCGGCAGCTGTAGCTCCTGTTAGACGCCCAGCCTGGGAACCTCCATATGCTGTGGGTGCGGCCCTAGAAAAAGGAAAAGAGACACCCCCCCAAAAAAAAATATGTATATATATATGTTGGCAATGAAAACTTACAAACATTGCACAGGCCAAATAGCATCTTCTTTCAATGCGGTTAGGGACTTTTGGATCAGAGGCACAGAGGAGGTAGGAGTGAGGGTCTTATGGCTAGAGGCCTACGAAATAAGGGCAGAGGAGTATGAAGGGGAGAGTTTTATTTTCTTTTAATGGCCACACCCATAGCACATGGAAGTTCCCAGGCCAGGGGTTGAATCCAGGCTGCATCTGTGACTTAACACTGCAGCTGAGGCCACACCAGATCCTTTAGCCACCACACCAGGCTGGGGATTGAACCCTCGCTTCTGCAACAACCCTCGCCACATAGTCAGATTCTTAATTGACTGTGCCACAAAGGGAACTCCAGAAGGGGGGATTTTCTGACGACCAAAAAAATAAAAAGGAGTTCCCGTCGTGGTTCAGTAGTTAACGAATCCGACTAAGAACCATGAGGTTGCAGGTTCGATCCCTGGCCTTGCTCAGTGGGTTAAGGATCCGGCGTTGCCGTGAGCTGTGGCGAAGGTTGCAGATGCGGCTTGGATCCCGTGTTGCTGTGGCTGTGACGAAGGCCGGCAGCTACAGCTCCTGTTAAACCCCTAGCCTGGGAACCTACATATGCCGCAGGTGCGGCCCTAGATAAGGCAAAAAGACGAAAAAAAAAAAAGCGTAGTTTCATAGAATTCCACTTTATTTGAGAACTCTACCTATTCAAATAAATCACTTGAGTTTTTAACCCTAGAGTTCAGCTGGGTGTGATTTTCTCCATATTCATTTCAGCCAGTGAATATATATGTGACCAATATTAAATGAAACCCATACCCATACTCGAGGGACCTACCTAAACTAGATATGTGTATATTTTTAAGTATGTGTATATGTATATATATATATATATATATATATATATATATATGTGTGTGTGTGTGTGTGTGTGTGTGTGTGTGTAAATAGAACTACCCACGCACGTGTGTATGTGTACATATTCGCATAAATGTAACAGAAGATAGGTTACAGTTTATTAAAGGTTTACTCTGGTCCCAGGCATTGGGCCAAGCATTTTACACCAGTTATAGATGATGACCCTCAGACTTAGATTATTTGCTCAAGACCACCTATTCAGCAAGGGGTAGAATGAAGATTTTAAGTCCAGTGCTCACTTAGGATTATTCAGCTATGCTTCCTCATTCTGACTCTCAAAGGTCCCGAAGGACCACAATTAAGGGCCTGAGATCAAGGTACTTTTGGTTTTGGGAAGGGGTCCCAGTGGAGAGCCTTGCCACCTGGAGGTGACTAGGACCTGAGCAGTATTGAGCTTTTCTTGTGGCCAGCTCTTCTCCTCGCCCATACCCTGAGGCCAGTCCCTTTAGTAAGCCTAGATGACCTCCCATGGATAAGTTTGATCTCTTATCCCATCAAGAGTTGACACCTTGCATCCCTCATCCTAAGTCCAGGCACCCTGAGATTTCCTGACAAGGAAGAATCAGGGATACAAAAATGAATGGTCCATTTCCAGATCAGTCAGGCCAAGTCAGCCACTCTTCCCCTAATGGCCCACATACACTGACCACTCTAGATCCATGGACTATGTCATACATCAAACATCCTGGGTGCACTGGCCCTCCCAGACTACTGGACATGTTGGTCAACTTCCAAGACATACCAAGTACCCTGAACACACTGCTCATTTGCACTCACCACAGTATGGAAGCTTCTGTGAGTCCAACAGGGTCAGGGGAAGGGGGTACAGGCTAACATTGCCTAGAGACCTGACTGTTTCATCTGCATAAAAAACCTGCTGTCTTTCCCCATATGAAGCCAATAAAGCAGCCCAATTACTTAATGCCCGTATAATAATCTTACCTAAGAATATAGAAATGTTGGTATTTATCAATTGTGGTTAGATGGTGGAAATGACAGATGACTAAATCTTACCCTTTCTACAGATCTTCCCTAAAGTATACAGAACAAGGACAGCAAATAAAATCACAGTTAACTCTCCACGTAACAGTATTATATCCACCAATAGTCAGGAAACAGAAGACTACAAACTCTCATGGCATTTGGATGGAGAAATAAGCATCTGAAATTAGTAGCACCAACTATAGAGCCTATGTGGAAATGGAGAAAGAGACAGATTATTTGGGAAAAAAAGAGTGCAGTGCCATCACAGAGGGTCCCACACCAAGTGGAAAAATGCTGAGAACAGCCGTGATGGATTCAAGCACTCACTCATGGGGAAAGGAAGGTCTTAAAAGCGCGTAAGTCTAAATTTGTCTAACCATGTAAAGGATTGAAAGGTGTAGCTTCTGGGAGAGAACAAGGGACTTGGAGGAGATATCTTCTGGAGATTTGGTGATGAAGAGAGAAGAATAAAGATGCTGGTGGAGGAGTTCCCTGGTGGCTTTGTGGTTATTAAAGATCTGGGGTTGTCACTGCTATGGCACAGTTCCATCCCTGGCCCAGGAAATTTCCACATGCCATGAGCATGGCCAAGGGAAAAAGAAGTTGGTGGAAATTAAGTTTTCTACAGAAATAAGAGTTTCATTAAATATAAAACACACTTCATAATCCTCCCTAATTTCCATAATCTTCCTCTACCCCCCCCCAACCAGGTTATTCGTTAAAGAAACTGTATTTCACTATACTAACTGAAGAGGGCACTCTTGAACTGAAAAATTAGTAAACCATGCAAATCCTCCAACACCATCTGTAGAAACATCTGGCCCAGGAAAATTCGAAGTTTTGAAAACGAACAGATGGAGGCAGCCAACATCTATACTAAGTTACTTGAAAAAAGAAATAAATGGAGTTCCTGTCGTGGCTCAGTGGTTAGCGAACCTGACTAGCATCCATAAGGCCACGGGTTTGATCCCTGGCCTCCAACAGTGGGTTAAGGATCCCATGTTGCTGTGAGCTGTGGTATAGGTTGCAGACATGGCTCAGAAGACCCTGAGTTGCTTTGGCTGTGGCATAGGCTGGCAGTTACACTCCAATTGGACCCCTAGCCACAAGTGTGGCTCTAAAAGACAAAAGACAAGAAAAAAAGAAAAAGAAAGAAACAGAATCAAAATTCTTCAGCTGATGAAACTCTCAAGACTCAACCTTAAAACTGAAGAGGGTGTAGCACAGCACTCCAATATGAATCAAACGTTGTTAGAGAAGCCATAAAAGATATACAAAAACATCACAAATGAGAAATTCACAAATGTATGTGTGCACAAAACAAAAATGTGTGAAATAATTAATTGAACACAGAAAAGAAAATGAATGATATAACAATTATCTCCAAAATTTGGACTAAATTACAAGATGCACAAGAGGGAATAGACTTAGCAAAATGTACCAAGGGTATATCAAAAAGTGAAATGGAAATTTCCATGAGAATTAAAAAGTGAAAAGCCCAGATAGAAAAGAATGGTTATAGAAGACAAAGAAGATCTAATACACCTATCATTGAATTCTATAAAGATGAAAAACAATAAATCAAAGCCAGCATTTAAAGCTATAACTCGATAAAAACTTAACAAATAGGAGGTCCTGGTGTGGCTCAATGTAGTAAACCCAACTAGTATCCATGAGGATGCAGGTTCGATCCCTGGTCTCACTGGGTGGGTTAAGGATCCCACGTTGCCATGAGCTGTTGTGTAGGTCAAAGACGCGGCTCGGATCTGGTGTTGCTGTGGCTGTGGTGTAGGCTGGCTGCTGAAGTTCCAATTAGACCCCTAGCCTGGGAACCTCCGCATGCCTCAGGTGCAACTCTAAGAAGACAAAAAACAAAAACAAAAACAAAAAGAACCAAAAAACCCTTAAAAATAAATAAAAGAAATCCTGAATCTATATATTGAAAGGGACACTGTGTATTGAAAGTACACTCTGAAATTTTGAAAATGGACTCAGAATAGTCAACTTTAACACATTCTTAAAGGTCCAGCAATCTCTTCTAGACCTTTAGGTAAAAAGACCAAGTGATTCAATGTACAAAAAAACAACACTGAGCAATATATTTAAAGAAAGAAAGTATGAACCAAGGACTTTATATCTAGTCAAGCTGACCTTTAGTTATCAAGCAAATGTGGCAAAAAAAAAAATGTTTATAGTTGCTAATTCTGCGTTAAAGGCACGAGGGGGGTAGTATTTTTTTTTTTAACTTTTCTATAGTTGGGAAAAATTCTTAATACAAAGTTGCAAGATGTTTATTAGTTTAAAAATATATCGGCTCTTTTTAGTATTTATTGATTTCTCAATTCCTCTCTCTCTCCAGCCCCTGGTAACTACTAATCCACTTTCTGTCTATGGATTTGCCAAATCTGGACATTCCATTCAAATGGAACCATGTAAGTGGCCTTTGGGGCCTGGCGTTTTCACTTAGCATTATGTTTTCAAGGTTCATCCAAGTTGTAGTGTGGATTGGTACTTAAATCCTTTTTCTGGATGAAAAATATTCTGGTGTATAGGCTAAACCACATTTTGTTCATTCATCACTTGGGTGGTTTCTACTTTTTTGGCTATGATGAATAATGCTGCTATGAACATTTGTGTACAAGTTTTTGTGTAGCTCTATTTTTTAAATTCACTTGGTTATATACTTAAGAGTTAAGTTCCTGGGGAATACGGTAACCCTATATTTAACTTTTTAAGGAATGGCCAAACTGTTTCCCAAAGTGGCGGTTACCATTTTACATTCTCACCAACAATGAGTGTGGATTCCAGTGTTTTCACATCCTTGCCAACATGTGCTATTCTGTCTTTTTTTGTGTATGTGTCTTTTTAAAGCCGCACCTTGGCATACGGAGGTTCCCAGGCTAGGGGTCAAACTGGAGCTGCAGCTGCCAACCAACGCCACCGCCACAGCAACGTGGGATCCCAACTGCGTCTGCGACCTACACCACAGCTCACGGCAATACTGATCCTTAAACTACTGAACAAGGCCAAGGATTGAAAGTACGTCGTCATGGATACTAGTCAGATTTGTTTCCACTGAGGCACGAAGGGAACTCCTTGTGTCTTTTTGATTATAACTGTTCTTTTGGATGTGAAGTGGAATCTTATTATGATTTTGATTTACATTTCCCTAATGATGTCAGGCATCTTTTCATATTTCATTTTGCCATTTGTACAACTGCTTTGAAGGAATGTCTATTTAAATCCTTTGCCCATTTAAAAACTGAGTTGTTATTTTATTGTTGAGTTGTAAGAGTTCTTTATAGACTGCATACCAGATAAAATGTAAGGTTTGCAATATTTCCTCCCATTATATGAGCTGTTTTTTTTTTTTTTCACTTTTTTGGATAGTGTCTTTTGAAGTACGACAGTTTTTAATTTTGATGAAGTACAATTGACCTATTTTTTTTTCTGTTGTTATTTGTGTTTTGGCATCATGTCTAAGACACCATTACCTGATGCATAGTCACAAAGATTTACTGCTATGTTTTTTTCTAAGAATTTTATAATTCTTACATTTATGTCTTTGATTTATTTTGAGTTAATTTTTTTTTTTTTTGTATGTGGTATAAGGTAGGGGTTCCAACAGTTCTTTTGCATGTGGATATACAGTTCTTCAGACCCATTTGTTAGAATGGCTATTCTTTCTTCATTGAATTGTCTTGGTACCCTTGTTGAAAATCAGCTGACAATAGATAGGTGGTTTTATTTCTAGACTCCCAGTTATCTCCTATTGGTCTATATGCCTATCCTTATGCCGGACAGTCTTGATTATATCCTTGTTATCCTTACACCACACAATCTTTTTTTTTTTTTTTTTTTTGCTTTTGTCTTTTTAAGGGCCTCACCTACGGCATATGGAGGTTCCCAGGCTAAGGGTCTAATTGGAACTGTAGCCACCAGCCTATGTCACAGCCCACAGCAATGCCATTTCCAAGCCACATCTGCAACCTACACCACAGCTCACGGCAACACTGGATCCTTAACCCACTGAGCGAGGCCAGGGATCGAACCTACAGCCTCATGGTTCCTAGTGAGATTCGTTTCTGCTATGCCGTGCTGGGAGCTCCCACACAGTCTTGATTACTGTAGATTTGTAGTACATTTTGTTTGTTTGTGTTTTTGGCCACACCCAAGACATGCGGAAGTTCTCAGGCCAGGGATCGAACCTGTGTCACAGCAATGACAATTCCAAATCTTAACTGTTAGATCGCCAGGGAACTTCTGTAATACATTTTAAAATAGAAGATGTGAGTCTTCAACTTTGTTCTTCTCTTTCAAGAATGTTTTGGCTCTTCCTTGAATTTCCATATGAATTTTGAGATCAGCTTATTAATTTATGCAAAAAATGACGGCTGGGATTTTGACAGAGATTGTGTTTAATCTGTAGATCATGTGATCATGTGATACTTTTCTATCTACTTAATTCTCTAGTTTCTTTTTTTTCTTTTTTCTTTCTTTTTGGGGCCACACCTGAGGCATATGGAAGTTCCCAGGCTAGGGGTCAAATTGGAGTTGTGGCTGCCAGCCACAGCCACAGCCACAGCCACAGCAAAGTGGGATCCAAGCTGTATCTGTGACCTATGCTACAGTATGTGGTAAGCCGGATCCTTAACCTGCTGAGCAAGGCCAGGGATCGAACCCCCATTCTCATGGATACTAGTCAGGTTCTTAACTCACTGAGCCACAATGGGAACTCCCTTTTCCAGTTTCTTTCACGGATGCTTTGTAGTTTTCAGTGTGCAAGGCTTTTGCTATTTTTTTGAAAAAATTATCGCTAATTATTTGCTTCTTTTGATGTGACCAAAAATGGAATTGTTTTCTTAATTTAATTTTCTGATTGTTTATTGCCAGTACAGATATACAATTGATTTTTATATATTGATCTTATATACTGATATCTTGCAAAACTCCTTTTTTAGCTCTAATAATTATTCCTTTTCATGCTTAAATTGTCCCAAACTTGGCAAGTAGGACTCTCTTCAAGTTATTCTTGTTTGTTTTTGATGTGGCTCCATCAGTGCTTGGACACTTAACCTGATTATTGTTGGCATGAGATTTCAGTGTCATCTTTCACTTTCCCTTCTAAGACCTGGGATAACCATTTCTCCACAGAGCTCTGGTCTCTTTTAGTGGGATATTGGGATATTTAGAAACCACTAAGACGTTGGCACCAAGTAGGTTGCAGGTGCAGCTCTGATCCTGAGTTGCCGTGGCTGTTGTGTAGTCCAGCAGCTACAGCTCTGATTCAATCCCTAGCCTGGGAACTTCCATTTATTGTGGGTGCGGCCCTAAAATGACAAAAAAAGAAAATGTTGGTACCAAGTTTGCTCTTTGTATGTGATAACACTAGACAGAATTTAGAAAAATGTATTTTTTAAAATTCTAAGTTCATACTGATATTTCTAATTCAAACTTAAACATTACAGACTTTTTCCATACCCTTTTTTTTTTTGGTCCCACCTGAGGCATGTGGAAGTTCTTGGTCTAGGGATTGAACCCATGCCACAGCAATGACTAAAGCTGCTGCAGTGGCAACACCAGATCCTTAACCCATGGTGCCACAAAGGAACTCCATACCCTTTTGTTTTATATCTTTCAAGTTCTATGACTCCATGTGTGCTTGAAAAGAAGGTGTATTCTCTATTACTGCATATCTGCATTTAAGTTACGGACAATTATAAAAGAGTTCGGTTTTTAAATCATTAAGTGTTGTGTCTAAAAGATGAGATTCTTAATCAGGATTACACTGCAATGTATAACATGAGATTCTACTAGAAAACTGGTTTCACTGATCACTTTCATCTGTTAGAAGTCTGTACCTCATAAACCTTTATAATGGGATATGCCAGTTGGCCAAAATTGGAAAGAGGAAGAAAATTGCACATTTTACAATTACCCTGAAGTGTTTTTCTTTTTTATGTTCTGTCACTTATACCTTGGTTGTATTTTTTCTGGAGTCAAAAAGACAGAGTTCAGTGAAAGATGGGTAATGAAACTAATACTAATTTACACCCCACTCTCTTTTTCTTTACTAAGCGCATATCATTTCTATGACTTTTAGTATGAAAAAAGCCCTCATATCAGTGGTGAGGTACAAATTAGCAGTAATCCCATTGCCCAAGTAGAGCCATTGCTGATAGTCTGGCATTATCCTTCTAGTTTCTTGCCATTTGTGTATACGTTTCTCTTATGTATAGTTACAATATTATGGATTTTTATCTTCTTTCTTGTTGGCCTTACAGGCTAAGAATTTCCCTCTATTTGTATATTCTTTTCCTAAATATAATTTTTAGTAGCTTCACAGTTGTCCATCATGTAAGTATATCAATTATTCTTATATGCATATGAACAGAGACCAATAATTCACAAAAGAAATACAAATGATAAATATATGAAAAGTTATTAAACCTCTCAAAGAAATTAAAGTAAGGAGTTCTCTGTGGTGCAGTGTGTTAAGTACCGGGCGTTGTTACTGCAGAGGCCCAGGTTGCTGCTTCTGTCCTTAGCCTAGGAACTTCTGCACGCTGCAGGCATGACCCCACCCCCCCCCAAAAAAAGAAATGAAAGTAAAATGAATAATCATATAAAACTAACATTTAAAAATGGGCAGAGAACTTCAATAGGCATTTTTCCTAAGAAGAAATATAGATGCCAATAGGCACATGAAAAGATGCTCAACATCACTAATCATTAAGGAAATGCAAATCAAAACCACGAGATGATTGACTCACACCTGTCAGAATGGCTACCATCAAAAAGATAAGAAATAACAAGTGTTGATGAGGATGTGGACAAAAGAGGACCCTCGTGTACTGTTAGTGGGAATGTAAATTAGTACAGCCACTATGGAAAACAATTTGGAATTTCCTCAAAAAAATTAAAAACAGGACTGAGATGTGATTCTGAATTTCCACTCCTGAAGAAAACAATTCAAAAAGATGTATGTACCCCAATGTTCACTGCAGTATTATTTACAATAGCCAATATGTGGCAGCAACCTACATGCCTATCAACAGATGAATGGAGAACAAAAATATGGTATATATACGTAAGGGAATATTACTCAACCATAAAAAAGAATGAAATCTTGCCATTTGCAACAACGTGGATGGACATGGAGGGTGTTATCCTAAGTTAAATAAGTCAGACCGAGAAAGACAAATAGTGTATGTTTTCATTTATATGTAGAATCTAAAAATCAAAGCAATGAACCAATATAACAACTCATAGATATATGGGATAAACTTTTGGTTTCCAGAGGGGCGAGGGATGAGAGGATGAGTAAAGTAAATGAAGGAGATTAAGAGATACAAGCTACCAGTTATTAAAAAAAATCACAGTGATGTAATGTACAGCAGAGAGGATATAGTCAGTAATAGTATAACATTGCGTGGTGTGTTATCTATAAAAATGTCTAATCTGGGGCATTCCCCTTGTGGCTCGGCAGGTTAAGAATCTGACTAGTAACCATGAGGATGTGGGTTTGATCCCTGGCCTTGCTCAGTGGGTTAAGGATCCAGCGTTGCCACAAGTTGTGGTGTAGGTAGCAGAAGCAGCTAGGATCTGGCATTGCTGTGGTGTAGGCTACAGCTCCTATTTGACCCCTAGGCTGGGAACTTTCATAGGCTACAAGCGAAGCCAGAAAAAATGAAAAAGTCTAATCAGGAGTTTCCACCGTGGCACAGTGGTTTAAGAATCTGACTGCAGTGGCTTTGGTTTGATCCCCGGCCGTGAACAATGGATTAAAGGATCTGTTGCCACAGCTGCAGCTCAGATTCAGTCCCTGGCTTGGAACTATGCTGTGGGTACAGCTGTTAAAAAAAAAAAAAAATCTGGAGTTCCCATCGTGGCACAGTGGAAACCAATCCCACTAGGAACCATTAGGTTGCGGGTTCGATCCCTGGCCAAGCTCAGTGGGTTAAGGATCTGTCATTGCCATGGGCTGTGGTGAGACGTGGCCCGGATCTGGCATTTCTATGGCTCTGGTGTAGCTGGCAGCTGTAGCTTCAATTAGACCCCTAGCTTGGGAACCTCCATACGCCAAGGGCGAAACCCTAAAAAGAAAAAAAAAACCTAATTGTTAAATCATACACCTGAAACTAATATATTGTTAAGTCAATATATTTCAGTAAAAAATAATGAAAAACATTGTAAAATACCAAACTCTCAAAAAGTAAAAATGCTAACAGTATTCAGGACTGTGAAGTTATTATGTAACGGGAACTTAGTACACATCAAAATTAAAAATTCACAGGGTTTCCATTGTGGCTCAGGGGTAACAAGCCCAACTAGCATCCATGAGGATATGAATTCAATCCCTGGCCTCGCTTAGTGGGTTAAGTATCCAGTGTTGCTGTCCAATTTAGCACCTAGCCTGAGAACTTCCATATGCTGCAGGTGCGGCCCTATAAAGAAAAAAAAAAATTCATGTCATTTGATCCTATGTTCTATGTATTTCAAAGAATCCTTCCTACTGAAATACACGTGTTCAAAGTTATATGCATAAGGATGTACACTGAAATCTTAGTTGAAACAGCAAAAACTGGAAACAACCTAATTATCTTACAGTAAGGATATTATTAAATAATTAAAAATAAATCATAGTCTACCCATATATGGAACACTATGCACTGGAAAATTTTTTCCTTCCTTCCTTCTTTTTTTGCTTTTTAGGGCCGCACCTGCAGCGTATGGAAGTTCCCAAGCTAGGATTCAAATCAGGGCAATGGGCTGCTGGCCTACACCACAGCCACAGCAATGCAGGGCCCGTGATGTGTCTGCAACCTACACCACAGCTTATGGCAACGCTGTATCCTTAACCCGCTGAGAGAGGCCAAGGATCGAACCCACATCCTCATGGATACTAGTCGGATTTGTTTCTGCTGAGTCACAACGGAAATTCCTAGAAAATTTTCTAGATAAATTATTAATGAAAAATATTAACAATATGCAGGTTATGATATTGTTTATGTAAAAAATAGCACATGCATGTGTGTGTTGGATAATAAATCCAGGTATACTCAGGTGTACAAGAAATAAAACTTATTTTTATAATCTTCTCTTCCTTCTTCCCTTCCTTCCTTCCTTCCTTCCTTCTTTCTTTCTTCCTAGGAAGGGTATACCAGGTTGCTATTTTACTTTATTTTTTTTCTTTTTGGGTTGTACTTGTGGCATATGGAAGTTCCCAGGCTAGGGGTCGAATTGGAGTTACAGTTGCCAGTCCATGCCACAGCCACAGCCATGCCAGATCTGAGCCTCATCTCAACCTACACCACAGCTCACAGCAATGCCAGATTCTCAACCCACTGAGGGAGGCCAGGGATCAAACCCAAATCCTCATGGATACTGGTCAGATTCGTTTCCGCTGAGCCACAAGGGGAACACCTCTACTTTTCTTGCTTATTATTTCTTAACTTTCTCTGTTACTCTTACTAATAAGATTCATCCTCATTCCAAGGGGTTTAGACTTTGAAAAACCAAAGCCAGGGAAAGACCTCAGAACCCCCTCACTTGTTTTTTCTCATTCTTCTCTCAGTGAGCACCAGAGAGCTATGCTGTTTGAATTGGAGAGTGACTGCAAGGAAGGAATTTGACAAATATTTCTAAATATTTTCTAGTGATTTTTTAAAACCCATATTTATTCATCTGTGGAAATGTAGAAGAAAGGTATGGAAAAGTCCGTGTCACAGAGTTAACAGAGGCTACCTCTGGGGAAGGCTGGGAAAAGTGGGGATTTGCAACCCTGACGTGTACCTGGAAGGAGACAAAAAATGGCATTTGTAAACCCACTAATGACTCCACATGCTCCAAACAGAGGCTCAGAAGAAGTGACTTGAACCAGATGCTCCTCTTCCCTCCTTCTTGGCTGACTCTTTACAAGGAAAGTGAGTGTCACCTCTATCATCTCCTTCTAATGGCTTATGATTAGTAAGTAGTGGATTCATAAAATGTGTCTGACCTGTGTTTAATTTCTAATCGGAATCTTCAGTGGACCCCCAAACCCTACTTGATCTCTGTTGTTTCAAATTCCTACGTTGAATTTTGTTCTTGTCACCGAAACTATTGAGGAGTAGTAAATTAAACAAATGCATCCTCTGCTTCACCATGCTTGACAGTCTTGGTTTGAATATGAAGACGGAGACCTAAGTTACCATTGTGGTGCAGTGGTAATGAATCTGACTAGTATCCAAGAGGATGCGGGTTCAATCCCTGGCCTCGCTCAGTGGGTTAAGGATCCGCCATTGGCATAAGCTGTGGTGTAGGTCGCAGATGCAGCTTGGATCCTGTGTTGCTGTTACTGTGGTGTAGGCCGGCAGCTGTAGCTCTGATTCAACCCCTAGCCTGGTAACTTCCATATGCTGCAGGTGTCGCCCTAAAAAGCAAAACAACAATAGCAAAAAAAATAAAGAGGAAGACCTACAATGGAGGGAGGGGGGAGGCAAAAGGGTCAGGATCCAGTAACACATAGAACCAGGACAAGACGCCTGCAAAGATCATTGGAAAGGGAAGCAGATACCTGTGTCTGGAACAAGGTCACACCTGTTTTATTATATACAGGCCTCTGTCCTTGGCCTTGGATACTTCGGTGGTTTAGATGGAAGTAACAGTATATTAATTAGATTTGCAGCTGGAAGGGATTGCCTTCTGGATAAAAAACTCAAGATTTCAAAAGACCTTGAGTCTAGGTCAAAGCACAAAATGCAGTTTAATGGAAATGAATGCCAAGTCCTGCATTTAGGTTTAAAAAATTCAGTTGCAGAAGTGCAGAATGGGAGGAACTTGGCTTGATAACAATTTTATGAAAAAAATCCTGAGATTTTAGATGACTATACACGAGCTTAATATAATGTTTAAAAATCCTCTGTTCTCTAAAAGGCAACTAACGTGATCTTAGCAACTCTAACAGAAATGAAGTTTTGTGTTCAGCTCAATAGAGGCAGCCCATCATTGCACTCAGCTTTGGAAATATTTCCAGATATACTGTTAATGAAAAATAAGAACAATACATAGACTATGATACCATTTATATAAAAAATATGTGTGTGTATGTGTGTAGTTGTTATGAAATGTCTTATATTTAACTTTCAAAATTCAGTTGTAAGAGTAAACCTTCAAATGATTTTTTTTTAATGTTAAATTTTTTTTGGCCACACTCATGGCGTGCGGAAGTTCCTGGGCTAGGGATCAAACCTGCACCACAGCTATAACCAGAGCCACAGCAGTGACAATGCTGGATCCTTAATACACAAGGGAACTCCAATGTCAAAACATTTTTTAAATGAATCCTTCCACATGGCCAAGTACCTTGGTAAACATTGAATATACAGTATTTGGACAGTACCTGAAATACATGGGGAGACTCTGGGTTCTACTTTTAAGAAAAGTATTATGAAAGGAGAAAACATTCAGAAGAGAATGAAAAAGGAGAAGCAGTAGGGGGAGGGTATGTAGGTAAAAGACTGGGGTAGAGTGTGCGGAGGGGATAAGAGGGCATAATCTTTATTTTTTTACTTTTTTTTGTCTTTTTTGCCTTTTCTAGGGCCACACTCATGGCATATGGAGGTTCTCAGGCTAGGGGTCAAATTGGAGCTGTAGCCACCGGCCTACGCCACAGCCACAGCAATGCAGGATCCGAGCTGCGTCTGCAACCTACACCATAGCATATGGCAATGCTGGATCCTTAACCCACTGAGCGAGGCCAGGGATCGAACCCGCAACCTCATGGTTCCTAGTAAGATTCGTTAACCACTGAGCCATGATGAGAACTATGTGAGTGAATAATCTTTAGGTCATCAAAGAACTATAATGAGCAGCCCATGGCAGAACTAAGACTGATAACTAAATGCTATAAAGAAGATAGATCTATGATAAATACAAAGAAGGCCTATAACAGTTATTACTATTCCAAAATAAATAAGGCTGAGTTCCCTTCCACTGTGTTCCCTGTCAACTGGGAAGGTGATGATGCTATGAACAATAATAGTTATCACTTATTAAGGGTTTATTAACCGTTTTTCCTGTTATTTCATTTAATGGACACAACAGTGGTATGAGGCTCAGAGAGGTTAAGTAACTTGCTCAAGGTTTGATTGCCTACCTACAAACCCACAAAAAAAGGGACAGTCCAATGTGCCCATATTTCAAACTCTTTGCCCTAGTCATCTAAGACTTTAGCAAAATTGTAGTTCAGCCTATTTCAATAACCAGCCTAGAGTCTGACAATAGTAGATGTTCACTGGGCATCAATGTGCATGAGTTGAATGAAAAAGAATAATCTATGAATGGGAATGAGGCATAGTGTAGTAAGAATGAGCTGCGAATTAAATGCACTCTGCCATAGTTACAGATCTTGAGATGAGCCCAAGTGGCTGAAGCATGTTTCTAGAGAAGCACTGTCTCTAAGGATTTTATGCAACAATAGAAATAACCCCCCCTTTTTTGTCTTTTCGGGGCTGTACTTGTGGAATATGGAGGTTCCCAGACTAGGGGTCAAATCAGAGTTGTAGACTCCAGCCTACGCCACAGCCACAGCAATGCCAGATCCGAGCAGTGTCTGCAACCTACACCACAGCTCTCCGCGACTCCATATCCTTAACCCACTGAGCAAGGCCAGGGATTGAACCTGCGTCCTCATGGATACTAGGCAGATTTGTTTTCACTGAGCCATGACAGGAACTCCTAGAAATAATCTTTAACTATTCTGTCAATATAGTAGCCACTAGCCACCTGTGGTGATTGAATCCTTGAAATGTGGCTAGTTCAACCGAGGAACTTTTAAATTTTTTAATTAAATCGTGTTCATTAAATTAAAATGCAAATAGCCACATTTGCCTACTGGGTACTCTACTGAAGAGCATAGCCTGAGAAGTTTTGATTTTCTTGCATTTTCTGCACTTGATTGCAAGAGCGGTGAACTGTGTGAAGCAGGGTAATGATTGCGCAGAGTGAGATGTAGTCGGCTTGCCCTGGGCTTGTCTGGAAGCTGTATCAGACTCGCTGAAGAGTCATAGATAGCATCAGCAAAACACTTCTCAGAGCAGCAGGAACTTTTTTTTTTTTTTTTGTCTTTTTAGGGGCACCCGAGGCATACGGAGGTTCCCAGGCTAGAGATCCAGTTGGAGCTGTAGCCTCTGGCCAACCACAGCCACAGCAACTTGGGATCTGAGCCACATCTGTGACCTACACCACAGCTCACAGCAATGCTGGATCTTTAACCCACTGAGCGAGGCCAGGGATCAAATCCACATCCTCATGGATGCTAGTTGGATTCGTTAACCGCTGAGCCATGACGGGAACTCCAAGCAGCAGGAACTTTGAGCCCATTGGTGGGCTGTCCAGGTAGCCTTCAGGCAGATCAGCCAGAGGGGAATGGTTAAGCTCCACAGGGAAGGAAGAACTCATGGCCCCTAAGTTGTGCCAGCTGCTAACAGGGCAGGACCACCTCCCTATCACCCAGTGCTCGTGGCCCCCATAGTTCATGTGTCACCAAATTCATGTGGAGAAAACAAATACCAAAAGATTTACGGAATTTTAGGGGGATTTATTTACCTTTTAGTGCCTGCCATAGCTTCCCCAACCCCAAAGATGTCTCAAATTTGTGTTTTTCCTGTTTCACTTTGTGCTACTTTCTCCATTGCTCACCAAGCTTCAGCCATACAGGTCTTCTCTGTTCCTGCCTAGAATGCACCAAATTTTAGTAGACCATTGTGACTAAGAATACAAACTCAGGAGCCAGATTACTGGAGCACAAATCCTTTCTTTGCTGTTTTTTTTTTTTTTTTGTGTGTGTGTGTGGGGGGGCTTTTATTGGCCATGCCCACAGCATCCAGAAGTTCCGGGGCCAGGGCCTGAACCTGCGCCACAGCAGCAACCTGAGTTGTAGCAGTGACCTGCACCACAGCAGTGACAACGCTGGATCCTTGAGTCGCTGAGCCACCAGGGAATTCCACTCTCTTTGCTATTTATTAGTAACTTATTAACACTTCTGTACTTCAGTTTTTTCATTTGTAAAATGAAAATAATAGTAGTACTTCATAGGTACCTGAAAAGGTTAAATGCTTGTCTTTTTTTTTTTTTTTTTTTGTCTTATCTAGGGCTGCACCTGCGGCATATGGAGGTTCCCAGGCTGGGGGTCTAACAGGAGCTGTAGCTGCCGGCTGACACCACAGCCACAGTAACGCGGGATCCGAGCCGTGTCTGCAACCTATACCACAGCTCACAGCAACACCAGATCCTTAACCCACTGAGCAAGGCCAGGGATCGAACCTGCAACCTCATGGTTCCTAGTCGGATTCGTTAACCACTGAGCCACGAAGGGAACTCCTGAAAAGGTTAAATGAATGAGTATATGTAAAGTGCTTAGAACACTACCTGATACATAATAATTGTTACGAAAGTGCTGGTTAATATTATTAGTAATAGTAGTCTCCCTACATTAAGATTTGCTTCCTGGGAGTTCCCTGGTGACCTAGTGACTAAGAATTTGGCATTGTCACTGGCCCAGGAATTTTGCATGCTGTGGGCGCAGCCAAAAAAAAAAAAGATTTGCTTCCTATACCTTGTATATTTCTCCCTCCAGACAACGTGCAGGCACACTGGGTTTTTCCTTCATAGCACTTGTTCCACTGGCATGATTATCTGTTTAGTTGACCGGTTATTAAATGTCCCCCATTAGACTATAAGCTCCTTGAGTAAAAGAACCATAGTGGTTCAACTGGTCAGAGTTACATCCTAAGGGACTAGTGAGATATCTGTTCAAAGTAGTTGTTTAATGAAATAAGAAATTGATGGAGGCGTGTCCGTGTCACAGGATAAGTCAATCTAATATTTCAAGCCAAGCTCACAGAAGCAAACTCTCTCAAAATTCATACTATCAAAGCCTTCTCCATTTTGTCACACCTTTTACTGTTCACCTGGTTCAGTTCTCACCATCATCATAAACGACCCGCAGTTGAAAACAAGAAGAAGAGGCAGTTACTCATGGAAGAGAGACTCGTAAACCAGCAAATGTAATGGAGAGAATTTGTCCTTAGAGTTTCTATGCAATGATCTCATTTTTGTGGCCCCTTGGGAGCTGTTGATGTACAGCTCCAGCTAATCTTCCTTGGACATGTCCATCTGGCTTCATGTTGCCCCGGGGTGTGACTCAGAGTCAGATATTTCTCCCCCCGTATGCAGTCTCTGTAGGTGTATTAGCAAGGGTATTCTGACTGAGGTCACAAACAACTGCAGAATATCAATGCCAGACATGGCAAAGGTGTTTTCTTGCTCACACTGCTGTCCAATGAGTTGTTTTTTTTTTTAATGGCCTCACCTGTGGCATATGCAAGTTCCTGGGCTAGGGGTTGAATCAGAGCTGGAGCTGCAGCTGCAGACCTACACCACAGTCACAGCAACGCCAGATCTGAGCCACATCTGCGACCTACATCATAGCTCACGGCAACGCCGGATTCTTAACCCACTGAGCGAGGCTAGGGATTGAACCTGCATTCTCTTGGATACTAGTCGGTTTGGTAACCTGCTGAGCGACAGTGGGAACTTCCCAGTGAGATTGATGGAGGAGTGGGTTGTGTTACATGCGGTCATTCAGAGTCTCAGGCTCCTTCCATCTGGAAATTCCACCATCCTTTTGGGCTTTGAAATCGGCCACTGGGTCTTCAGCTTCCAGCCAGCTGATGTGTGAAGAACCAGAGCATGGAGGGCTATGTGAGAAGTCTCCCAGGCCAGGCCTCTGAGCAGTCACATCATTGCTCTCCATTCGCTTGGCCAGACTCAGTCACACAGCCACGACGCACTGCGGGGTAGGCTGAGAAAGCAGTCAGCTGTGTGCCCAGGAAGAAGAGATACACGGATATTGGTGCCCACCAGCCATCTCTGTCCAAAGGCAGATTAACACTATGATAACGATGATACACAGCAAATAAAAGAGAAGTAAAACCTCCAATTTTAACTATAATTATACCTTCACCAAAAAAGTGGAGTACGTACACATTCTAAGATTCAAAAGCCTGCGGGCTTTCCCTGAAGGAATTACACCACACTTTCAAGTATTGCGAAGGCATCTTCCTGGAGAACAAAGGATGTGAGATTGCAGGCTCATGAGACTGGTTCGAAATGGCCTCTGCTAGCCATGCAGCTGCGTCTGTATCCCCACTCGAGCCCACCTTATTTTCATTTTCCACCCCCAATTGTATTTTTATTTTATTTCTTTATTTTGGCTTCTCCATCAGCCTATGGGAGTTCCCGGGCCAGGAATCAAATATGAGCAGCAGCCTCGACCTACACCACAGCTGTGGAAACGCTGGATCCTTAACCTGCTGCGCCACAGCAGGAACTCCACACCACCCATTCTAAAGCCTCATCAACAGAGTCAGCTTTTTCAGTTGGCCTAAAACTTGACACTTACTGTTTTCTTTCTCATGATTCCAGTAAGATTCACACATAGAAAGCTTTTTAAGGAGTTCTCTTCGTGGCTCAGCAGAAATGAATCTGACTAGTATCCATGAGGACGCAGGTTTGATCCCTGGCCTCACTCAGTGGGTTAAGGATCCAGAGTTGCCATGAGTTGTGGTGTAGGTCACAGATGCAGCTCGGATCTGGCGTTGCTGTGGCTGTGGTGTTGGCCAGCGGCTACAGCTCCGATTTGACCCCTAGCATAGGAATGTCCATAAGCCTCGGTGTGACCCTAAAAAAGAAAGGAAGAAAGAAAGAAAGCTTAAAAAAAGAAAACATGAAGAAAAAATCATTTATCATTACACAATTAGGTCGTCATTTTCAAAAAGGCGTCTGACAAGGAGAATGAAGAAAGAAGAAGAGGGCCCCCCCCCATCACCCTGCCTCAGTCCCTGTCAGCCATTCCCATGGTCCTGTCCTTCTCTACCTTGAAGGCTTTTCAACTCAGTTTCTAAGGATAACCACTCAGACTGTATTTCATTTCCTGTCCGCCAAAGCCTACAGTTAAACTCTGAGCCATGGGCCAAAATTTCCAGAAAGGTCCTTTGCCCTGTGATAGATTTTCCAGTCTCTACACAAAAGTTCTTCTCTAGTAGGGAAGAGTTGAATACAAAAACCTTTGTTAGAGTATTTTCTGTGTCATTTAAAAGGGGAGGGTGAGGAGTTCCTGTCCTGGCTCTGTGGTTAACGAATCCGACTAGGAACCATGAGGTCCCTGGTTTGATCCCTGGCCTTGCTCAGTGGGTTAAGGATCCGGCGTTGCCGTGAGCTGTGGTGTAGGTCACAGACGTGGCTCAAATCCCGCGTTACTGTGGCTGTGGCGTAGGCTGGCAGCTATAGCTCCTGTTAGACCCCTAGCCTGGGAACCTCCATATGCCGCGGGTGCGGCCCTAGAAAAGGCACAAAGACAAAAATAATAATAATAATAAAAATAAAAGGGGAGGGTGAGGATTAGTGTAATTTGGACATTTGCTTTATGCCAGGGAAGCCTAGATGCTTTGTCAATGTGATCTCACATTTCATCTTCAATGTACCCCTCCGAGACACATGTTAACTTTCCACTGTTTGGAGAAGAAAACTAAGGCGCAAGAGGCTAGTAACTTGCCAACCAGAAGGGATCAGTTCTGTGACTTTAATCACTCTTCTCCACTGCTCCTAAATGCCAGATTTCCTAGGGAAGATAGGCAAGAAGGATTTCTGGAAAAGCTCCTTGGAAGTGAGGGGTGTCTAGGCTACGTGCAGCTGCATGTCACCTTAAAGATCAGAAAACATTTTCTGCGCATCTCTGCAGAGGCTGTTTCTTCTCTGAGGCATCATCTTGCTTCCAGCTTCTGCCTGGTGACCCTAACCCCCAGGTTTCTGTAACACCTTGTCCTTCTGCCCTTCCAGCCTAGAGTCGTAGTGAGTTTTCACTGCAACTTTTTTTTTTTCTGGACCACCTCATGATCACCACTCCCCAGCAATAAAGTCCCTTTGTTCTGATGTAAACCAAAAAGAGAATAAATAGATATTTAATGAGAACTCCACTTGGCCAAGCACAGAGAATCCTGTGATTAATAAGCCGGGGTCAGATGTAAAAATGGGAGCTCTATATACTATGGAGGAAAGACAGATTTTTTTTTTTTTAAAGCACGTATTTTCAATGCAATATGAACTTTAGAACTTCAGGCTGAAAAATAAGTTTAAAGTGAAGATTTCCCTGAGTTGTTTCCTCATTAATAGTTCTGTTGACATTGCCATGGGGTGGCTTGAAACAGCAACAGCATCATTGGTTCCTAAGGCTCCAGTAGCACCTGAGATGCCTTTAGGTTATGTAGTTTAGTTTATATTCTGGAACTCACTGTCCGGGAGGTTGAGTAACAGGATACCTCAGTCGTAATAGAAGACAGACACAGAATTAAATCATGAAGTCTGAAGGATGACACTTTCACCAAGAATCAACCTTACCGTTTCTCTCTCCTGAGACACAGGTGCACGCGCGCGTGCGCACACACACACACACATTTATTTATTCCTTGCAAAAGAAGATGCCATTCTTTTTATCTGTACAATGATATCTCTAAATGGACATAGTACTATAATAAGCTCCTTTATTTAATTAAGGTTATTTGATTTTTTTTTTTTTTGCCTTTTGTCATTTTAGGGCCGCACCCGCGCGGCATGTGGAGGTTCCCAGGCTAGGGGTCTAACAGGAGCTGTAGCCACTGGCCTGCGCCACAGCAATGCAGGATCTGAGCCGCGTCTGCAACCTACACCACAGCTCACGGCAACGCCGGATTGTTAACCCACTGAGCAAGGCCAGGGATCAAACCCGCAACCTCATGGTTCCTAGTCAGATTCATTACGCCACGATGGGAACTCCAGGTTATTTGATTTTTTACATGTGATAGTAAGAGGTCACAACTCTATGAGGTAGGCACTATTCACTACCTCCATTTTACAGATGGAGAAACTGAGACTTAGGGAAATTAGACAAGTTGGATAAGGTCACACAGTAAGTGGCAGAGCCTGGATTCACAGGGCTCTGCCTAGCTGTCCTTTCTATTAGCCCTTTTCCCCCTCGCATACCAAGCGTGCGTACGTGCGCGCGCGCACACTCACACACAATCTTGTATTCCACTGACGTTGAGCCCTGCCATTTTTGAATTTCTAGACTTAGCTTTGTAAACACAATGACATGAATGGAATTCAGGTTTTGTTTTGTTTTTCCTTTTTCTCTTTGTCATGCCCAGTATTTGCATTTTTGAAAAGAAATTCCATGTTGCTAGGCTCACAAAAGTGCTTCAGGGCACATGGGTGTTTCTACTTGAGTGGAAGATCTCTCAGGCCGCATTCTTTTCCCATGGACTCCAGGGACTGCAGAGAAGGCTCCGCACTGGATCTGCCTGGAGCAGGATCCCACTGGAACTGCCTGTGACTGTGAGAGCCAGAGACATCCAGCTTGGTTTCTGCTCCAAGCTAGAGGAGTGCCATGAAATCACATGATGTTTGGACTAAAAGGGCAAGCTGAAGAGTGTCTCTCTCATCCTGCCTCGACCAGTGAGGTCTAAGCAGTGAGCAAATGGGCCCTTCCAGGGAGCGACTGTGATCCACTGCATCTGGCAGGACAACAGGAGACAAGGTGAGTCTTCAAGCCAGGCCCACCAGGGTACTGATGCTTAGTGGTATTCCAAAACCATGAGTGGGGGGTAGGACCTGCAAAGGAACGATGGTGGGAGACCCTGGAAGGAAACTTCTGGGTCAGCTGGCTAAACTCCATTCATTAATGGGAATAGGAGTGCTGGTGGTGATTAAAATAGTAAGGCAGGGAGTTCCCATCGTGGCTCAGTGGTTAACGAATCCAACTAGGAACCATGAGGTTGCGGGTTCGATCCCTGCTCTTGCTCAGTGGGTTAAGGATCCAGCATTGCCATGAGCTGTGGTGTAGGTCGCAGACGCGGCTCGGATCCCACGTTGCTGTGGTTGTGGCGTCAGCTGGCGGCTACAGCTCCTGTTAGACCCCTAGCCTGGGAACCTCCATATGCCGCAGGTGCGGCCCTAGAAAAGGCAAAAAGACAAAAAAATAAATAAATAAAATAGTAAAGCAGGAGGGGAATGGACATGACCGCTATTTCACAGACAGTCCAGGTCACCAGGACTAGATTTTCGGTGTCTTAGCCCCAAGCCCAGGTAGCAGAGGACAATCCTTGTCTAGGGCATTAGGTGCTGGCATGTGGCCCTATTTCTGAGTAGCTTTGTTAATTAGATTATTTCTTCTAAGAATCTATTTCTTTAGACTTTAGTCTGGATGCCATGGAGAATGAAGGCTGGTGTAGAAGAAAACATAGCTTATTGCTCATAGAGAAGACACCCCTTCATTTCTACCCTCTTCCCTGTCTCTCCCATTTCCCTTCTTCATTTCATATTTATATCTTCCCGGTCTTCTTGGATTAGTGAAACACTAAAAAAAGTCTGGTCCATAGTTACTGTAAGAGCGTCACTTGTCTGGACCCCCAAGTGACTCACTACAAACAGGACAGAAACTTAGCGCTCCCTGGCTGATCTGGGTCTCCACACGCCTCAGACTTTTCGGAGTCCTCCATGCCTCCTCCCTGAGACCCAGCAAATGGGCCTCGGCCTCCCACAGTGAGCCAGTGGTCATGAGAAAGCTGAGTGTAGCCGTGAAGGCATGGGCTTAGGTTGAATTTTGGCTCAAACACGTACTAGATATTGACGTGAACTATATGAAATTGCAGGCATGTGACTTTAAAAAATAAACTTTTAATTTTAAAAGAATTGTAGATTTGCCTGCAGTTGTAAAAAAATATTGCAGAGATCCTATGTGCAATTTTACCTACTCCCTGAAATGGGGAACATTGTGTAAAACCAGAGTCTAATGTCACAACCATTATGTAGACACTGATAACAGACAAGATGCAGAACAGTTGCATCATCACAGGTCTCTTCAGGTGCACTTTTACAGCCACACGCATTTGTCTCCTCCCTGGCAACCACCATCTGTCTTTGATTTCTATAATTTTGCCATTTGAAGAATGTTATATATATGGAGGGAGTTCAGCAGGTTAAGAACCTGACCGGTATCCATGAGGTTGTGGGTTTGATCCCTGGCCTTGCTCAGTGGGCTAAGGATCCAGCATTGCCACAAGCCGCAGCATAGGTGGCATACATGGCTGTGGTGTAGGCTGACAGCTACAGTTCCAATTTGACCCTGAGCCTGGGGACTTTCATATGCCACAGGTGCAGTCCTAAAAAGACAAAAAAAAAGAAAGAAAAAAGAATATTGTATAAATGGAATCATGTAGTGTGTAACCTTTAGGGATTGGCTTTTTTCACTCAGCATAATTCCCGGAAGATTCATGTAATTCATTGCTTATAGCGATAGATTTGTTACTTTTTATTACTCAGTAGTATTCCATGATAAGGATGTACCACACCTTGTTTAAACATTCACCCATTAAGGGACCTCTGGGTTATTTCCAGTTTGGGGGTTATCACAAATAAAGCTGCTATAAACACTGGTGTATAGGCTTTTGCGTAAACCTAAGTTTTCATTTTTTTCTGGGGTAAGTACCCAAGAGTGCAATTGCTTGGGTCTTACAGCAGCTGTGTTTAGTTTTATAAGAAATTGCTAAGCTTTTTTCTAGACTGGCTGTACCATTTATGTTTCTACCAGTAATGTACGAATGACCCAGTTTCTTCATTTGCGTTCTCACCAGCTTTTAGTGTTGTCATTTGATAGATATGTAGTGATATCTCACTGTGGTTTTAACTTTTATTTCCTTACTAGTGACTGATGCTGAGTATCTTTTCATGTGCTTATTTGACAACTGACACACTCAGTTGACATTCTCAATATGGACATACTCTTTAGTGAAATATCAGCTCATGTCCTTTGCACATTTTCTACTGGATTTTTTAAAATGTTGACTTCGAAGAATTCTTTTTATATTGTAACTACTAGTCCTTTGTTGGATTTGTTGTTGCCCATTTTATAGCTTATATTTTCATTCTCTTAAAAGAGTCTGTTCTCTCACATGGCAAAAATAATTTAGTTTTGATAAAGTCCAATTTATCTCTCATGGATTATGCTTTCGGTGACAAGTCTAAGAACCCTTTGCTTAGCTCCAGATCCCAGATGATTTTCTCTTTTTATTTCTCTAGAAGTTTTATAATTTTACATTTAAGCCTATAATCAATTTTAGTTTTTCTTTCTTTCTTTTCTTTTTTTTTATCTTTTTAGGGCCGAACTCGAGGCATATGGAGGTTCCCAGGCCAGGGGTCGAATCAGAGCTGCAGCTGCTGGTCTACGCCACAGCCACAGCAACATGGGATCTGAGTTGTTACCTATACCACAGCTCACAGCAATGCCGGATCCTTAACCCACTGACCAAGACCAGGGATCAAACCTCTGTCCTCATGGATGCTAGTCAGATTCATTTCCACTGAGCCATGATAAGAACTCCATTTTTTCTTGATTTTTGTATAAGGTGTGAGGTTTAGGTCAAAGCTAATATTTTTCGTTTTTGCAATGCATGTCCAATTGCTCCAGCATCATTTTTAAAAAATTAATTAATTATTTTTTATTAGAATATAGCTGATTTATAATGCTGTGTTAGATTCAGGTGTATGGCAAGGTGATTCAGTTTATATATATTCAGTTTATATATGTGTGTGTATATATATATATATATATGCATATATATATAATATTCTTTTTCATATTCTTTACCAGCATCATTTGTTGAAACAGCTTTCTTTCCACCACTGAACTTTTTTTGCATCTTTGTCAAAAATCAGTTGGGTATATGTGTGTGGGTCTGTTTCTGGGTTCTTTATTGATCTATGAATTTATCCCTGTGTTAACACTGCATTGTTTAGATAACTATAGCTTTATAATAGGCCTTAATATCAGGTCCAATGAGTCTTCCTACTTTATTTGCTTTTTCTATGAAACAAAGGTTTTTTACATGGGAATAAACTGAAAACTTACTGAAAAGTTACAAGAATAAGACTAGTACAAAACATACCCATATACTCTTTATCCAGATTCACCCGTTATTATCATTTTGCTTTATCTGCATTACCATTTGCTTTGCCCCCCCAAAACATATATATGAAACTTTTGTTATAAATCATTTTTTCTTTTTTTGCTTTTTAGGGCCACGCTCCAGGCATATGGAGTTTCCCTGGCTAGGGGTCAAATCGGAGTTATAGCTGCCAGCCTACACTGCAGCAACACAGGATCCAAGCCACTTCTGTGACTTACACCACAGCTCATGGCAACGCCATATCCTTAAGCCACTGAGCAAAGCCAGGGATAGAACCCGCACCCTCATGGGTACTAGTTGGGTTCATTACTGCTGAGCCACAACAGGAACTCCCAAACACTCTTATTTAATCCACTATCCCTATGTGTATTTTAAAATTTTTCCTAGTAATGTCCCTTGGAGTCTTTCTTCAAAACTCCAATACAGTTCATTCTAGACTCAGGTATTCCAGTTAGTTGTTCAGCCTCCTTTATAATCTAGGACATCTCCACAATCTTTCTTCATCTTTTATGCCATTGACACTTTTAAAGACTGTAACATCCCTGTCCCCACCCCCACACTGGCACCCAGTTTTTTTTTTTTTGTCTTTTTGCCTTTTCTAGGGCCGCACCTGCTGCATATGGAGGTTCCCAGGCTAGGGTCTAATCCGAGCTGCATCCGCCAGCCAATGCCACAGCCACAGCCACAGCAACATGGGATCCCAGCCTCGTCTGTGACCTACATCACAGCTCTCGGCAACGCTGGATCCTTAACCCACTGAGCAAGGCCAGGGATCGAATCTGAATCCTCATGGATCCTAGTCGGGTTTGTTAACCACTGAGCCACGGAGGGAATTCCTGGCACCCCAGTTTTAATAGTAAAGTCCTCATTTGGGGTTTAACTTATATTTCCCCATGATTAGATTCAGGTTATACAGTCTTGGCGAGAATCTTGATATACTGGTCTTTCTCAGTATATCATCTGGATGTATTGCATTATCATCTTCCTCCTTTGGTGATTTAAATTGTGATCATCTGGTGAAACTCTTGAATGATGAATTGAGCCTTTTGTTTGAGCCTATAAAGATGGCAGTTTCATGATTCAACATAATATATAATCTTTATTAAGGTTTTATATGTGTAAGTTGACCCCTCCAGTGCTCAGTTCCCCCATCTGTTAAGCAACGATATTAAGAATTTTTCTCCTATGAGTGAGTATCACTGGGAGAGTAAAATTAGGTGATGTATGTAAAATCCTACACACAAAAAAGCACTCCATAAATATGAATTATTAATACTGTAGCCAGGCAGTGTTAAGTGATCTTGGTTTTGCTCTCCCTCTCAGACTCTCCGACCTAGAAGCAAAATCGCAAGAGACAAAGTTGTAGGGGCTGGACAGCTTCAGCTCGCATATGGGGAAATGCTTCCCATCCCACTGTGGCGCTGTGAGTTTTAACGGCGTGTATGTAAAAGTACCTGGACATGGAATAGGCTCTTAAAATAAAAGAAAAAAGGGTGATTCTTAATCTGTTGTATGAAGAGCACAGGAATAGCTATCAGACTTTTTTTTTTTTAATTCTAACGTAATGTAGAGTCATTCTTAGGCAGTAGAAAGAAATGAAAAAATATAGCTAGAACCCAGGTCTTGGGAATCGGCATGATCTTAGCCGCGGCGTGATCTCTGGGGAAGATTACTTAACCTTTAGGCGCTTCAATTTCATCATTTGTAATTTGGGGATAAAAATCAGCGCACCCCCCGGGGGGATTTCTTGTGGTAATTAATGATGCCCGGCAGTAGTCGCGCACTCCGTCGACGTCTCCAGAATGAAGCACGAATGACTAAAGCATTCACCTGCGGGCTGCCGGGCGCTAAGTGCTTCCCCAGCTAGCGCAACCCAGCAGCGTCCCCGCCTCCGCAGGCCGCACCCCGTAGGCTCCGCGCGAGCGCGGCACCCCCCTCACCGCCTCCCGCGGGCCGCAAGCTCCTCCCCCCGTGGCCGCGTCCTCCCCGGCGACCGCCGGGCACCTGGCAGACGCACGGCAGCCGGGGAAGCGGGAGGCTACCTACTCTCGGGCGGCGGCAGCGGGTGGCGGCGGGTGGCGGCGGGTGGCGGGGGAGGGGCGTGGGCGCACAGATGGGAGCAACTGAGAAGGGCGGCAAGAAGAGCCGGAGGCTGTTTTCTTCGTTGCGGCCGTGGAAGGCGACCCGGCGGCTGTGGCGGACGCGCTCGGCTTCCAAGGCGGCGCAGGGTGAGTGTGGGCGCGGCCGCGAGACCTGTTACTGCGCGTACTGGCTGCAGAGGGGCCTCGGTGGCTCCGGCGGCGCCGAGGCGGCATCTCCCGCTGGGTTTATCGCCGCCCCCCCGCCCCGCCTTGGCCCGCGGGCAGGGACGGCTTGGCCTGAAGTCTGGCCCTGCCTGGGCGCCCCTACATCCTGACCCTGGGCTGCGGGGACCCACTAGTCCCCGAGCTCCTGCGGGGCCGCTAGACGACAGTCCCCGCTCCATCTCCACCCTTTTAAAGCATCTCCCCTTGGCCCAGGTGGTTTCAGCAAAAGTGCCTGTCCGTCCATTTGGGTCTGGACGGAGGGAATTCAGGGAACTTTGGGGACACATTCTTACTCAGATTCGTATCCCCCTCCCCCATCACCTGGCCGGCACCTGCAATGCAGTACCTGTTGGGGGAATTAATCCGGACCCAAGTCTGCTTCCGAGGTCCTCCTCATATAGTCCTATCCCCTTTCCAAACCGTCTGGGTGAGTCCTTGTTATCTGGTAAGCTCTAGTCAGTATTAACTATTTCCCAAACGCATTCAGTTCTGTCCTCACAAGGGCCTTAACTCACGTTTGTTCAGTCACAGACTCACTGCATTCATTCATTCCACACTTTTTTATCGAGCTCCCCTGTGTGCCAGGGTGGGAAGTGAACGAGATAGGCAAGGCCGCAGCTCAGGGAACTACTTCTAGAGAGGGAAACGTATTACACACATAACAGGTAAAAATTCCCATTACAGACTGCTGTGTGTGCTTGGAACAAACCAGCCCGTTCAGAGAGGGAAAAACGTAGAGAGGCCCAAGCTTACAAGCCCCGTGAACAGGGAAGGCCTCTTAGAGGCCGTGTAATTGAAGCTGAACCTTAAGACTGATTCAGAGTTACTCCAGCATGAAGCCAGGGGAGAGCTTCTTGCCAGAGGCAATAACAGGTGGAAATGTTCCCAGTGTGGCTGAGCTTAGCAGGGGGGAAGGTGAGGGAGGCAGGGCCTGGGTCAAGGTCTGGGTAGGACATGGAGGGGGAGTTTGGATTGTATTCCAAGTGAGCTGGGAAGGCACTAACGTTTTCTGAGCAGGGACATGACATGATCTGCTGGCTCTCTGCCTGCTCTCCATCTGCAGTGGCCATGCCTTCATCTCTGGACGGGCTGATTCCTACCTATCCATCAGGATAAGCACAAATACCATCTCCTCTGTGAAGCCTTTTCTGGCGTTCCTGCCACCTGTAACCTCTCTTTTGGTATTTGGCCATCCTTATTGCGTTTGTCACTCTTCATCATCTGTTACAGATTTCACGGGGGCAGATTCTCATCTGCCTGACCCACCAGGCTAAGTCAGGGTTTGGTACTTCGTAGATACCTGTTTGCTTTGTGTGTGTGTGTCCCGTCTTGTGCTTTCCATCTGTTTCCATCATCTGAGGGTTCTTCTTGGGAGGCTGACATGCCTTGAGTTCTAAAATGGCCGACCTGAGCCGGGGCAGAAGCTAGACTGCACCAGGGCCCGGTCGCTGACATTGTCGGCACCCCCACCTCCACCCCAGGCTTGTTTCGAAGGGTAAATGAGTTAAGGAATTAAATGAGTTTATAATTTGTAAAATGCTGGCACACAGCAAGCATTCTAAAGATAAATTTCACAGAGAGCAGCAATTATTTTTCAAATGTTTATTGTGTTAGAAACAAGCTTTTCTATTGTTGATAGTTAGGGAGACCCTGTGGCTTGGCATTGTCATCTTGCTGGCTTCCAAAGGCTGCGTTCTCACTTTTAGTCAGTGTGCCCCTTCAATTCCTTTTTCCACTGCATCAAGAACCGCTGAAACTTAGTAGGTCTGAAGGCTGACCACCTCTTTTCTTTAGCTTGCCTGTGCAGTTAAATAGACTGGAAATTGCAACAAGTATCCCTTGAGTGATAATTACATGCATAGTGTTATTCCAGATGTTGTGTGAATGTTTTACATAAGGAGAATAAATGGATATTCTCACTGCAGTAAATTGGGTTAGAATAAGTTTTCTAGTTTAAATTTTTTTCGTTGTTGTTGTTGCACCTGTGGCATATGGAAGTTCCCCGGCCAGGGATCGACCCTGTGCCACAGCAAGCCACGGCAGTGACAGTGCTGGATCTTTAACCTCCTGTACCACAAAGGAACTTCTCTAGTTTTATAATTTTTAAAATCAGACATATACTGTGCACACAGCCATCCTCTCATTCTTCTTCTCTGTTTCCATCTAGGGTTCACCCACGGCTTCTGGGGCTTCTTGTCGTGCGACACCTCTCTTTGTAGCAAAATCTTGGCTGATCACTACATTTCTCTACTTCCCTTCCCCTATACAACCTGGAGATGAGGCCATTATAATGTCTTATGTTGTGTGATGCTTTACACTTTACAGAATAGGTCAACTATATGATCTTATTTAGATCTTAACAATACCTTGGAAGGAGGGAGAACAGATGGCATTTATTTCCCCCATTTTATAGATGAGGAAAGTAAAGAAGACACAGAGTCATTTGCAGGGGCTCATATGACTGGTGGGTGGCAAACTCAGGTCTGACTACCCACACAGCATCCTTTTTGCCACATTGGCACAAAATAAACATGTTCCGACATCTGTACTCATGAAGGGAAGAAGTAAAATTAATAAATACATGCAATGTAAGAAATCCACATCTCAGTTTTATTTGATTTTTCTTAAAGGTGGCCTCAATTTTTTCATGATGATATCAACATCACTTTGGACATCTACAATCATATGCTTTGGTGCCAGACAGACTGTGATTGGAATCTGCTGCTAATAAGAGGCACACTAATAAGCTGTGTGAACTTGGCAGGGTGCTAAATCTCTCTGAAACTCAGTTATATATCATATGGAAAACAGGGATGATATTCCTATATTATAGTGTTGCTGTGATGATTAAATAGCTTAATGTATAAAAGGTGCCTTGTACATAGTAGCTCATCAAAGTGCTGGTTATTATTTTATTAATATTAGTCCAGATAGTCTAGTCTACTGTATGATCACACCTCAAAAATGGAAAGTTCAGTGAGCTGTGGGAATAAAATATGGCTGGAAGCTCCTTAGGGGCAGCAGTCCCTACTGGATCAACCAGAAGGCCTTCCACATCAGTATCCTTCTCCCTCTTCTTTTTTTATTTTGTCTTTTTAGGGCCGCACCCATGGCAAATGGAGGTCCCCAGGCTAGGGGTCTAATCAGAGTTGTAGCCGCCTGCCTACACCATAGCCAGTCCGAGCCGCATCTTCGACCTACACCACAGCTCACAGCAATGCCACTGAGCGAGGCCAGGGATTGAATCTGCATTCTCATGGATCCTAGTCAGATTCATTTCCACTGAGCTGCAACAGGAACTCCTGTTTTTTTTTTTTTTTTTTATATTACCAGGAGGCTTCAGGTAAGAAGTAGCATAGTTTCTGGGGACCCTCTGGTATCTTTTCAGTGTAACATTGTATCCTGACATAGAAGACATTCAATAAGTATGTTTACTTATTTATTGAATAATAGTGAATAAATGAATAAGCGATGAATGAATAGGATATATATATATATATATATATATATATATATATATATATTCCTTACTTCCTTGCTCATACTGGGTACCGTTAGACTCTTGATGGGTGTGAAGTGGCACTGTATGGTTGTTTTATACTGAATTTCCCTGACGAATAATGAAGCTGGAGCTCTCTTCCCATAAACATTAGCTGTGCGTGAATAAGACATGTGTGAACTTGTGAACTCCCGTTCCTATCCCCCCCTTTTTTTCTTAATGTTTTCCCTTTTTCTTATCCACTCATAGGAATTCTTTTTTTTTTTTTTTTTTTTGCTTTTTAGGGCTGCACCTGCATGGCATATGGAGGTTCCCAGGCTAGGGGTCTAATCGGAGCTGTAGCCGCCAGCCTACACCACAGCCACCGCAATGCAGGATCCAAGCCGTGACCTACACCACAGCTCATGGCAACGCGGGATCCTTAACCCCTTGAGCAAGGCCAGGGATCAAATCCGTATCTTTGTGGATCCTAGTCGGGTTAGTTAACCACTGAGCCATGAAGGGAACTTCAGGAATTCTTGAAATATTCTGGGTACTAATGATTTTTTGGCTTATATGTCCAAAGAACTTTAAAAAATTTATCTAACCATGCAAGCTGTCCTAAATGAGCAAGCTGTGCCCAGTAGAAATTAACCCCCCACTTGCTTCCATCTTTTACAGAGAACCACATTTTAGTCAAATTGTATAGCTTCTAGGTTATAGAGAAGGAGGCAAGTAGTTGGTGGAATCATTTTGTGAGCAGTTGACATTCCTTGTCCTTGAAATGATGATAAAAAACTGGCCCTAAGCTCTTCCTACCGGTAATTACCTTTCACAAACCCTGATGGGCCAAAGTGCCCTTTCCTGAATTGCACTTGTTCCCTGGGGAGACATAGATTGGAACTGGACTCAGTTTGCATCAGCATAGTGCTTTCTGGGACAAGATACTCGGAGAAAAGATAGAATGCTTGTCAGATGACCTGTGGTTTACTCTCTCACTGCCATTGTTCTAGCCATGTCTCTAAAAACAAAGCACATGGAAAGGAGAAAATGATCACTGCCTAGGGATATTGGAAAGATCAAATGAGATCGTAACTATCAAATGACCATATAAATGCAAAGTATCTTTGCTGGGCCCTGTGAAGTAGGTAACCCTCTGCCAGGGTGGGACCTATAACCCTTAGGTCCCATCCCTTTCCTTACCCTCTGTTTGGCATACAGGTGCCTGATTGTAGAGCAGTAGTTCTCCACATGTGGTCTCCAGATCAGCAGCAACAGTGTCTCCTGGAACTTGTTAGAAATGCAAATTCTTGGCAGCCACCTTGGCTCTATCAAATCAGAAACTCCGGAGGTGCTTTACCAAGTCCTGCAGTGATTCTGATGTATACTAACGTTTGAGAACCACAGGCCTAGAGGGATGTGCAAAGGCTTTCATGACAGCAAATGTGGATTTTTCAGTCTTAACCCTCCTTTTGCAAGCTTGTGCCATGAGCAGGTTACTGGACCCCCTTTGGGGTTTCCAAGCTCTTATCCATAAAAGGAAGGTGATGTCACTTCCCTCACAGCAGTGTTGTAAGAAGCAAATAACAGGCAGAATCCCGACTCCGCTGCTTTGTAGCTGTGTGTCCTTTGGCAAGTCTCCTTTCTCTGCCTCATTTTTCTCATCTAAGAAAGATGGACCAGCAAACGTTACCATGCACGTACGGCTTTCTATGTGCCAGCCACTGTCCTCAACCTGTGAATATGTTAACTTAATTTCTGCAATAACCCTCTTTTACGATCTCTATTTTATGAGTAGAAAACTGAAGCCCAAAGAGGATAAGTAATGTTTCCAAAAGTTATACAACTAGTATGCAGAGATTCAAACCCAGGGAGTTTGCTGTGAAAGTCCGCACTGTAAAGGCAGTGCTCCACAGCTAATGAATTCTCTACGAATGTATGGTGATGATAG
Source organism: Catagonus wagneri (assembly GCA_004024745.2). NCBI lineage: Eukaryota > Metazoa > Chordata > Mammalia > Artiodactyla > Tayassuidae > Catagonus > Catagonus wagneri. The sequence continues at coordinate 9,387,725 of PVHT020000066.1, read as the reverse complement.
AAGATTGCCTGGCACACAGTAGGAACTCCGTATATTAATTCTTCTCCTTGCCTTGTAGCTTGGCCTCATGGGAGCCAACCCAACTTGATATTTTTTTTCCCCTCTTCTTTTTTGACTGCCCTGGCATATGGAAGTTCCTGGGCCAGGAACAGCAACTGTGGATCCTTTAACCCACTGATAGAACCAATGCCTCCACAGAGACAAGCCAGATTGTTAACCCACTGCACCACAGCGGGAACTCCAACAACACAGCTTTTCTTATGGTCACACTGCCCTCCTCTGTGGTGACCCTAATCCCCTCCCCCACCCCCAGTCAGCAGTGTTCTCACTCAGTTCATCTCTCTTACTGCCTCTTGGATGCTCTGAGCAAACTAAACAGAGGCTTAAGCTGGAGGAAGGCGGAATGTAGTGGTGCAGGTAAAGGCACTCTCCCCATGCTGGCGTGTTTTAGAAATTAATGTTTAAGCCAGAAGAGTGTCCAGGCAAGTTACCGAAAGATCATTAGCTCTGCCTCATTTGATTCATATCCTCCACATCTCTTTTGCTCTCGAATTTTCAAGGGACTATAAAAGCTTTTTTTTTGGCTGAGTTTTTCTTCAGGTTGAAATTTACAGCTCAGAAGTTGAACCCACAGTGTTAACAGCAGCATTTTTTCTTTCATTTTTGTTTTGCTAGGACAATGAAAAGCCTTATTCTCTTTTACTCATTGTTCTTGAAAATTCTCTTTGGTTTTGCTCTCAAGATGGCCTCCCTTGCTGGGCATGACTCACCAGTCTGATGACTCAGAAGTGGCATCTAACAAGACAAGGACTGTGCAGAGCTGTGAAGGGACTTGTGGCCAGTGGAGCCTGCTGGAAGCTTTTCCTAAACCCAGTTATTGAGATAGAGTATCATTTCCAAGAATAGGTGTTCACTGGAAGCATGGGGTCTGCCAGAGGCACTGCACTGGAAAGTTCTAAGATTCGAGTCTACCCTTGACCCTCAGCTGGGTGTGGCTTTGGGGTTTACTGTGATCAAGAAAAGGCTTCTAAGAACTCACCTGACTCTGCTTGGAATTGCCACAGAATCAGGCAGTCTAAGGCTTTTAATTTGTTTCACGAGGGAAGATAAAGGCTCTTTTTTTTTGGCAGAAGACTTCCGATCTCTTTCAGCTTAATTTAAAAAATCAATTAATGATGGATAAAAAGATGAACATATATGTGAAAAAGCATATTTAGCAAAATGTACTTAAAGGTAGTTGCCAGGCAATTCTTCCAAATTTTTGGGTAGGAGTTCCCTTGGTTGCAGCAGGTTAAGGATCTGGTATTGTCACTGCAGTGGCTTGTGTTTGATCCCTGGCCAGGAAACTTCCATATGCCATGGATATGGCCAAAAAAGAAAAAAAAAATTCTGGGTAAAATGCAAGTAATCCTAGAAATGACTATTACTCCTGGGGAAAAAAAAATGCTCCCTTCTTAATATAAATGGCAGCTCCTCTCCCACTTCCTTACTCCCCTAGCCTTAGTCTTTTTTTTCCTGGGAAGCCTATTTGATTAAAAAGGGCCTGGAGTGAGCTTTGCGTGGGGTGAGCTAATGCTTTATGCCAGGGCGTTGTATTCTTCCTGATAGGTAATTCTCACAATAGTCATATAAGCTAGTTATTATTTTCTGCATTTTATGAGGAAACTGAGGTGCAGAGGGAAAAACTTGATCCAGGTCAGTAGGTAATAATATTACTCTTATAGCATTTATGGAGCCCTTACTTGATGTGTCAGGCTTTGTGCCACGTACTTTACATGCCTTAACTCATTTGAGCCTCGCTCAACCCTAGGAGCTAAGTGCCATCATTATCTTCATCTTACAGAACAGAAAATGGAGACATAGAGAAAGGCAAGACTGCATCCACTTTACTCTAGGAGCCAGGAAATGGCAGAGCCATGTTCGAACCTGGTCTGCTGTAGAGCCTTGGCCCTACTCTTCAAACCCAGGCCTTGGCCTAATTAATAAATCAGCATACTTTGTGGAAAGCTCTTGTTCTGAGACCACTAGCTCTTTGAGGACAGAATGTTTTGTTCAGCAGTGTGTCATTCTCAGTGTTCAGAGCAGTGTCTGGAACAATGACTATTTATTGGATGAAAGAGTACATGACTGGTGGCTTCTTACCACTTCCTTCTTCACCCCATCTCCCCCTAAAGGTACTCTTAGCTCCCCTAACTGGACCTCTTTTGGTTGCCCTGGCCTTGATCCTTGGAGATGGACATGCCCATTTCTTCCATGTGGTTATGAGCCCAACATGGCTCATTTGGTGGCCAGTGAGGAGTCCCAATGAAAGCATAGTTTCCTCATTGGCCTTAAGTTGTCAAAGACTAGCATAAAAGTAGTATCCACTGGCAAGGAAAAATGGGAACAAAAAGCAAATACTTAACATTTTGCCACACTTTCAGGGAGTCTTTCAATCATGGCAACTAGAAATTAACTCCAGGACCCCTAGTGGCTGCAAGCTTTCACTCTATAGCTGTATTTGACTTGGGCTGCAGTAATGAGCAGCAGGTAAACACTAGCAATTAGTTCTCTTAAATGTGCTAAGTATGTTGATAATTATACTTTACACTTATATAGAACTTAGTTTACAAAGAACCACCTCTCTTCTCTCTTTTGATCTTCTGAACATATGCAGGGCAGGTATGATTAGCCCCGCTTTACAGATGAGGAAACTGGTGCCAGAGTGGTTAAGTCACCTGCCCTACATCCCTCAGGTAATAGTGGTAGAGACAGGACTTTGACTCTCTTGTCTCTTATCTCATCCAGCAAATTTTCCATGTCAGTATTGAACTTAACCCAGCAGTTTCTGGGGATGAGCACAACCAGTGGGTGTATTTTTGTTGTTGTTGTTGTTGCTCCTCTTCTAATTTGGTGAGGTCCTGGATTGGGTGAGTTAATCTTTTTTGACATCAGTTTACCAATCTGTGTAATGGGAAGTAAACACCACCCATCGGTGAGTGCTCTTAGAGCAGAGGAGGTTGTGAAGGTTCAGAACTTCAAAAACAATTTCTGGAAGTTCCCGTCATGGCTTAGTGGTTAACGAATCTCACTAGAAACCATGAAGTTGTGGGTTCGATCCCTGGCCTTGCTCAGTGGGTTAAGGATCTGACGTTGCCGTGAGCTGTGGTGTAGATCGCAGATGTGGCTCGGATCCTGCATTGCTGTGGCTGTGGCATAGGCCAGTGGCTACAGCTTCCATTAGACCCCTAGCCTGGGAACCTCCATATTCCGGGGGTGTGGCCCTAAAAACGACAAAAAGAAAAAAAAAACAATTTCTGAGGGAAGATGTTTGGAAGGGACTGTGATGACTCGGATTCATTTTCCATAAAATGAATTAAATGGTACCTTCCCTGGCCACGCTAAAATGGCACCTCTGTTACTTATCTTGCTTCCTTTTTCTTCACAGCATCCCCTGCCATTTATTGTATGTTTATATTTGTTTGTTTATGGCATGTCTGAATCCTCCCACCCAAATGTGATAGCCCTGAGAGCAGGGATTTGGTTTTCCTGTACTCCTGAATGGCTAACAGGTTGGAACTGTGCCTGGCATAAATAACCATTTGCTGAGTGAATGAATGAAGGTATGAATCTGAGTTGTGGGATGATTAAAAGTAAGCTTGTTATTAGGATGATTAGAAAAAATCTGCTTGAGTATTCCTTGCTGTCTAACAGAGGGGTCTTGGTCTGGTTTTCACAGATCCATTTCTGTGTCAGCCATCCAGTGGCTTAAAACCAATCACTAAAGCCTCGAGTACCAATTCATACCTGGGTGAAATGGGTTCAGTAACCCAGGTTCATGCAGCAAACATAAGTCATTGTATTGCACTGTGTGCCTCTCATTATAACGGCCTGGGAGCAGCTTGAGGACAGGGGCTGGTCACCTTCACTTACCATAGAGCCTGGTCCACAGAGAGGTAAAAGACATGTTTGCTGAATGAATGAATATATAGAGGAAACAAGCACAGGGCTCATAATCACCCTCTGAAGTTAAGGTCTCCATTTGAGAATAAGCTTGGTTCATGGCAAACACATTACTTTTTCGACTTGAATCAAATCTCTCAAGAGAGAGATGAGGAGGCACTAGACAATTGGTGTCCTAACCCACTGCCAGTAAAGGCAAGCCTAAGCTCCAGATCCAGGTCCATGCCATGTTTTGGGATTTGTGTTTACGTCTGCCTTCATCCCCATCCTTTCCGCTCCAGCATAAGCAAAATTATAACCCGCACACTGACTTGCATGCAATTATCAGAGCCCCGGTGCTCCTCCGTTGAGGGACTTCGCCCCCGAGACTGCTGACTGTCTGTGAATAACAAATCAAAAGTCAGGGTTGCAGAATCAGCTGGACTTTCCCGCTCCTCTGCAGCAGAGGGAGGAAGCAGAGAATGAAAGATTCTGAAAATAAAGGTAAGGGGCTGACTGCAGAAGGGAGGCTAAAAGATGCTAGAGATAAGATGTCACTCCACAGACATGTTTAGTGTGTATTCTATGGCTGGTTTAAAATTACTGTGCAGATATTATTTAAAATTCTAGTTATATAATAAACATGACTTTTAAAAATAACTGACTCTGGTTTCCAAGTATCCTGTCATTCAGTTTTCCATTTTTGTGGTACTGAATATAACATCTTTGCATTCTTCATTTAGTCTTGGCTGAGTGACACTATTTACATTTCATAGATTTCCTTATAATAGCTCCCTTTTATTTTGGGAGTGTTCACAATAGTTCATTAATATGTAGATTTTAATGCATTATTAGAATTGCAACATATGAAATACTTAGGACTTTTTACACTTTGGGTTCTCAAGAAAAACGTTGACCCAAGAATCCTGTAATGAACATTAACCTTTTCAGGTGGATTCAATGGGGAGACGTCACTGACCTTCAAAACTGTTTATCTTACAGATATATTCAGATGCAAACTCCCCCACTTTGCAAGCCTCCATCCCTAGATCCCTAAATCCTTGGTCCTCCCCCCTCCATCCTCCCCCCATCCTTAATTCCGCCTGAGGCATGGGGAAGGAGAGAAACAGATTTAAATGAAAACTCAGGAAAGAACAGGGTTCTCTAAAATTAGCCAGCCAAATGTGAAGTTCAACAACAACGGTTCTGGAGGATTCTGGGGTTTTAAGTTCCGAGGCTCCTTATATTTTCTGCCGCAGTTGGGGGAGGAGCGATAGATCCCAAGGTCTCAGGAGGCTGCACGTGTTCCCGGATCCTGTTTCCAGGAAGGAGCTCTTCCTTGGTGCTGTGTAGGGGCTGCTCCTGGTCCGGGTGCAGGAGGAGGGCGCAGAGCGGCCGGGCTCCGGGGGAGGCTCCGGGGCAGCCGCTGCGGCAGAGGACGCCATCTCAGTGCCGCCTGGCCCAGCCCCTGCTTCCCCTGCGCTAATTTTAGTGTTTGCCTTCCCCCTCTCTCCGGTGGGAGGTCACTGATCTCACTCCCGAGCCTTGCCTGTGGATGCGCGCTACGTTAAGGAGCCCTCAGCACTTTGCCGTTGGGCACCGGGTTTGAGTGCCCGGGTGGAGGTGGCATGCAGCACCGGGCAGGTTACTGGCGCCCTCCGAGCCTCCCCAGCGCCAGAGCTAAGTTGTTTGGGCGCTCGATGAGACAGCACAGGCCCCCAGCCTTGTCCTAACTGCACGCAGGGCAGCCAGCAGGGCCTTCTGCAGCCCATTCCCCAGTCATACTCTCTGGCTTGTTCTAAGATTCTCACCTTGTATTTATTCCCTATTAGAAACGAACGAAAAGCAGCCACCCAAACAAATCAAAGCCAGTAGGGAGGCTGGTATTTTAATCTACCAAGCTGTTTGCAAGGAAGGCTCTTAAGCAATCCCACTTTCTATAATTGAGGTTTTAAAAGGGGCGGTGTTAGCTGGTGTCCCACTTTCTATAATTGAGGTTTTAAAAGGGGCGGTGGTAGCTGGTGTCCGTAGTTTTAACATCGAACTGGCTCTGGATCATTCACATCCACATTACCAGTCTTTGTGGTTTTGATGTTTAAATATTACTTAAAGAGCCTTAGCGGAGAGGGAAACAGATTTGCATGGCCCTGGTAATTGCAAAGAGGGCCTATCCACTGCTGCTGCTATGACAGGCTCTCATGGACAAATAAAACTATGTGTGTAATCAAAATGTTTTAAATGAACTGGGAGAATGTTGGCTTTCCCTGTGTTTTTTTAAGCCACCGGAGAAAGGGTTTCTGCAAAGAAGAAATGTGCTTATGTGCCATGTCACGCTTAGCCAGGGGCATGGTTTAGAAAAAGTTAAGAATGCCTTAAATGCCTTAACAGGAGGCTCAGGTCGAGGTTAATATTCACCATGATTTGGAATTGAAACACTTTCACAGTGGCTCAAGCTTTAAGTTTTGAATCCCCAGCTGCTTTTTTGAGGTGTGTTGGTATTTAGAATTTTTGTTTCATTTTGATTTGGAAGGAGCCTTTGGTTGGAAGTCAGGATGGTTAGATTCTGGCTTGTTTTGCCACCAATTCATTAGTGACCCAGCACCGGACCTTTATATCTTTGCATCTGTTTCCTTATCTCTAAAATGGAGAAATGTTAGACCAGATCCCTCCCTGTTCTTCAGCTTGAGGGTGGTAATAAAGCAGTTTCGTGAGACTCAAGCAGTATTTTAGAAAGATGAAATCGAATAGAAAATGTCAGAAACCATTGCATATGGTACGTGTAAATAATTGTTTCCTGTAATTTCTGTTTTAGATATTTATGTTTACGTATGCGGATATGGACTCTATTGATGTCAGGTCTGTTTCTCACTATGAATCCCAGTCAGAAGACTTCGAGGAACACTGAAATCAATCACAGCTTCTTAGTTTGTCAGGGAGCCTATGAAATGCAGTTTTAGATGAACATCCTTTTATGTTAATATACGATGAGAACGTCAGTAGTTTTCCTCAAAATTTCAAAGAGGTCTAAGGCCTCAAACAGGATATGAACTATTGTGTTTTCCCCAAGGCTGTTCCAAGCTAACTTTACTTAGAGATCAAAGAATCCTTTCAGGGCTGGGAGAGGGGTTTGTGTTGACCACAGCAAGCAGAGTGTGAGATGTGAGATGGAGCGCGTGTGGATGTTGAGGAGAAGTTGTGACCATGGTAACCAGACCACGAAAGCTATTTGTAGGTTCAAGAGTGCCAGTTGGTGACCTAAATATGAAACATAAATATCTAAAATTTAGAGTCTTTGTGCTGTATGATAGAAAAGTCATTAATATATTGTACATTATTTGGAAGTCAACTCTCCTTGAAAATACTGGAAATAAGAACCAGGTACAAGTTTAAGAGGTTAACAGGGACAAATAAATCAAGATGTTGGTAGGCAGAAACTGAATTTTTATCAGCTCACATCACACGACTAGTACTCTGTAAATATCGAGCTGTGGCATATTAAATGCTTTGATTTTTCCTCTTTTTAGTATATCTTATCTTAAGACAGTCCAGTGAGGCTTTTAAACACAAAATACGTTGTTTAACGTGTGCCCAGCACATCATAAAATACTTTGCAAGTCTGAAAAGAAATTTTACATGGGGTAACAGAAAAAAAAATAGTTGAATGAGGTAATAAGTAGGTATTGGCAAACTTGGCTGCTAATTATAATAACAACCATAGCAGCTATTTAATGAACAAGTAGTATGTGAAAAGCTCTCTTCAAGGTGCTTTACATATTGTCACAGCACTGCAAAGTTGGGGATATTTTAAACATAAGAAATGGATTAAGAATTTTGTGCAGGGACACATAGTTTGTACGAGGCTGAGCTGGGATGAAAACCCAGGTCATTTTATATCCCAGACCATTCGCGTTATAGGCAAGGGCTTAAAAATAAGCATGGGAAAATTGCGGAATTTTAAAAAATTTTCAACATCGTTATTACTAGAATTAATTTACTTATTATGAAAAGGGGAATGTGAACCATAGATAATGATGGCTTTTGTGTATTTTTCTGATCATGTTTATTTGGAAAATAGGCATATTAAGTTCAGCTGCACATTTTCCTTTTATTTAGTAAGTTCTCTTGAGTATTTCATGTAGCAAGATTTTAGAAGAGATAAAGAATAAGAGTGGAGAACGTGAAAATTTGGGTGGGAATATTTTTTTTTTCCTATAAGAGTTCAGGGCAAATAGTTGTCTTTTCAAGTTTTCTCTTATTTTTCTATATTTTATCTCAAAATAACAAACATGACATCCTGTGAACAAATGAAGTTACACAGAACATTTTAACGTGATAAAACTAGGATTAGAGCATTGTGTAGCCCATTTGATTCCTGAAAAGAACTTGATTTTTTTTTTTTTTTGCTAAAACTTATTATAAAACGTGATTGGGAGTTTGAATTTGGTCAGATCTAGACTTTTAAGTCCTAAATGTTTAAAAGACTATCCCTCCAGTCTGTAATTCAAAATGAAATAACAAGGAAATTTAAAAAATGCTGATTTTTTTTTTTTTAAACAACCATGACTAGTTGTAGAGAGTGATACTTTTAGAGAAAACTCAAATTCTTTCAAGAGTTCTTTCATTGCTACTTGGGAGTGGGCAGGTTGGGGAAATGATGTGTATTGATTGGGGTGATCTGTAAATAGCTGAGTGAGTTCTCAGTTTTCGGGGCTGACGTGATAGAGCTAGGTTTAGAGCCTGGACTATGCCAGTTGTTCTCAAATAGGCACAATACTGCTTCCTATGAAACATACTGGAAATATGCAAGGGGCTCTAGGAGCATGCACTGGGCAGAGCCAGAAATGCTAAATGTCCGCCGTGTTCTGGACTGTTCCATTCAATGATGAATTAACTTGTGTCCTGTGCAATTTCCAGATAGTTTGCTGAATAGGTAAGTGAAAACCCTCTATAGTTTTCTGGGCTTAGAATATAAATTGGTTTTACATATATGTTGACATTTCCGGGATTGAAAGTGCTGTGTAGGAGTTCCCTGGTAGCTCTGGGGTTAAGGATCTGGTGTTGTTGCTGCTGTGGCTATGATTACCGCTGTGGTGCAGGTTTGATCCCTGGCCTGGGGAACTTCCTCATGGTGTGGGTGTTGCCAAAAAGAAAATGCTGCGTAAATTCAGAAAAGATTATACTTAATTTTGTTTGGAAAAATCACTTAACCCAAAGCACCAGTTGGTTTGAAACATCAGTACAACACACCTCTCATTCAATCTATATACAGGTAAATGTATCTGACTACTTATTATGTCATCTAATATGATCTTTCTTGAGTATTTGCATATTGAGATCCTATCGTTTTATTATTTATAATTAACTTTTTTTCCTGTGTTACATTATTGTTGATTTATTATGTATATTGTTTAACTGTGTTAGGTAGATTATTTTATCTTTGTTTCCTCTTGATACTGAAAAAGGAAATACAAAATATTTTTATATTTGTATATATTTGTGTTACTCAAAGTGTACAAAGTGGCTTTACTTTGATCTCTTTAATAATTTAAAAGAATTTCAAAACAAACAAACAAAAAAGGAGTTCCCATCGTGGTGCATTGGAAATGAATCTGACTAGGAATCGTGAGGTTTGATCCCTGGCCTCGCTCAGTGGGTAAGGATCCGGCACCGCCGTGAGCTGTGGTATAGATCACAGACACGGTTTGGATCTGGTGTTGCTGTGGCTCTGGTGTAGGCTGGCATCTGTAGCTTCGATTGTACCTCTAGCCTGGGAACCTCCATATGCTGCAGTGCGGCCCTAAAAAGCTAAAAAAAAGAAAAGAATTTCATCCAACATTAAAACTTTTGGAGATTATTCTGTATTTCTAGTTCCTTTAAAAGAAATTAAAACAATCTATAACAATGAGATTGAGCTGAGCATAAACTTTTTCAAGGACAAAAATACTGAGATATAGGTGTTATAAATCCTCTAAAAAGTGATGTCTGGTCATTTTTTTTTTTATGCTACTGTAACCGGCAGTTTAAAATTTCATTTTCTAATTATTTGCTCTTAGGATAGAGAAATGTAGTTGATTTTTATCTGTTGACCTTATTTCAGTCATCTTGCTAAATTCACTTATTAATTTCAATAGGTTTAGGATTTTTTTAGGCAGTTGACTTTCTATGAATAAAGCCACTGTGTTTCTTGCTTTCCAACCCTTTTACCTTTTATCCCTTTTATTATGCATTGGCTGTGATCTCTTTCACAGTGTTGACTAGAAGTGGTGATGGTGAGTATCCTTATCTTGTTCTTCATCTCAGAGGAAAAGCTGTCAATCTATCCCCATTAAGTACAGTCTTTGATGTAGGATTTACATAGACAATTCTCAGCAGATTAAGAAATTTATCTTCTATTCCTTGTGTGCCAAGTTTTTTTTTTTTTTATCATGAATTGGTCCTGAGTTTTATCAAATGTTTTCCTGTTTTGTGATGATCACATGACTGTTCTATTAATACAGTGAATTACATTGATTTTTTTTCTTTTCAATTGAACTTTTTAAAAAATTGGGATAGCTCATGTACAATATTATGTAAGTTACAGGTGAACATAGTGATTCAAAATTTTTATGGATCATTCTCCATTTAAAGTTGTTATAAAATGTTGTCTGGGGTTCCTGCTGTGGTGCAGTGGGTTAAGAATCTGACTGCAGTGGCTTGGGTCGCTGCAGAGGCATGGGTTCGATCCCTGGCCCCACGCAGTAGGTTAGAGAACCTGGCACTGCCACAGCTGTGGGGTAGGTTGCAGCTGCACCTTGGATTCAGTCCTTGGCCTGGGAACTTCCATATGCTGCGGGTGGGCCATAAAAGGTATTGGTTATATTCCCTGTGCTGTACAGTACACAAAAGAGCTTATTTATTTTATACATAGTAGTTTGTATCTCTTGATCCCCTACTCCTATCTGTCTTGCTTCAACCCCTTTCCCTCTCACTGGTAACTACTACTTTATTCTCTGTGAGTCTGTTTCTCTTTCATTGTATTTATTTGTTTTATTTTTACACTGATTTTTTTTTTCTTGTCTTTTTGCCTTATCTAGGACCGCACCCGTGGCATATGGAGGTTCCCAGGCTAGGGGTCTAACAGCAGCTGTAGATGCCGGCCTTCGCCACAGCAACGTGGGATCTGAGCCGGGTCTGCAGCCTACACCACAGCTCACGGCAACGTCAGGGATCGAACCCGCAACCTCATGGTTCCTAGTCAGATTCGTTAACCACTGAGCCATGATGGGAACTGCTACACTGATTTTTTGAATCTTAAACTAACTTTGCATTACTTAATAAACTTAACTTCGTTGTGAAGTGTCATCCTTTACATACATTTTCTGGATTTGACTTGCTGATATTTTGTAGGGGATTATTTTTGTTCACGAGAGAGATTAAGCTCTGATTTTCTGTTGTGGTGTGCTTACCAGGTTTAGACATGGCGGTTTTGGTGAACTTATAAAATAAGTTAGGAAGTAATTCTTTATTCTGTTCTCCTGAAGAGTTCTGTAATTATTCTTGGAATTATTCTTTAAATGCCTGAAAAAATTCGCTGGTAAAACCATTTGGGCCTGGAAATTTTGTTGTGGGAAAATTAAAAATAGGGATTCATTAATTTTAATTTTAATTTTATTGAAGTATACTTGACTTACAGTGTTTTATTAGTTTTAGGTGTACAGCAAAATGAATTAGTCACACGTATAAATATATACATTCTTTTTCCCATATAGGTTGTTACAAACCATTGAGTAGGTTTTTCTGTGCTATAAGTAGGTTCTTGCTAATCTCCTATTTTATACATGGATTCATTAATTTTAACAGGTATAGATTTGTTCATGTTTTCTGTTCCTTTTTGTGTGTTAGTAGGTTGTGTTTTTCTAAGAATTTGTCCATTTCATGTGAATGTTCAAATTTATTGCCATAGATTATATTTTCTTAATGTTCTTTTTAACATCTGTAGGTTGTGTGGCATTGTCCCTACCTTTTATTCCTGATATTGATATATCTCTTTTTTATACTAGTAATTCTCATTTTTTGATGCATATGGCCAAGGTTTTATAAATTTTTTTTTTTTTTTTTTTTTTTTTTTTTTTTTTTTTTTTTTTTTTTTTTTTTTTTTGTTTTTGGCCAAGGTTTTATAATTTTTTTTTTTTTTTTTTTTTGCTTTTGTCTTTTTAGGGCCACACCTATGGCATATGGAGGTTTCTAGGCTAGGGGTCTAATCGGATCTGTAGCCACCAGCCTACACCAGAGCCACAGCAGCACAGATCCGAGCCACGACTGTGACCTATACCACGGCTCACGGCAATGCCGAATCCTTAACCCATTGAGCAAGGCCAGGGATTGAACCCACAACCTCATGGTTCCTAGTCAGATATGTCTTTCCTGTGCCATAACAGGAACTCCAAGTTTTTATAAATTTTATTAATCTTTGCAAAGCACTGGATTTTTTGATTTGGTTGTTTTTTGTGTTGTACATTTTTTTCTCATGAGTTCTTTATCATTATTTTTTAGTTTTATGTGCTGGCATTCGAATTTTGACATTTGTTCTACTTTTGAGATGGAAGCTTATATCTTTGATTTTCAAATTTTTTAAAAAAATGCTTTCATTTAAGGCTATCAGTTTTCCTCTAGGCATGCTTTAGCTGCCTCCTGCATGTTTTATTATACTGTATATAATATTATACTATGTGTATGTATTTGTCTTTTAGGACCTCACCTGCAACATGTGGAGGTTCCCAGGTTAGGGGTTAAGTCAGAGCTGTAGCTGCGGCCTATACCACAGCCACAGCAATACAGGATCCGAGCCATCTGCGTCTGTGACCTACACTGCAGCTCATGGGAATGACGGATCCTTAACCCACTAAGTGAGGCCAGGGTTCAAACCTGCATCCTCATGGATACTAGTCAGATTCGTTCCCACTGAGCCACAATGGGAACCCCATATATCATATTTTTTATTGTCATTTAATTTAAATTATATTTTCCATTGTAATTTTTTTTTTTTTGACACAGAGCCATGTAGAAATATACTTAATGTCTAAGCAGTTGGTGAGTTTCTAGTTATCGTTTTCCTCTATTTCTTGCATGTTTTTACTGTGGTCAGAGAATATATTTTTGATGATTTTAGTTCTTTAACATTTATTTCTACTTGCTTTAGGATCCTGCATATTATCAATTTTTATATATGTATGTTGCATGTCTACTTTGAAAGGGTATGCATACTAGAGTTCCCATTGTGGCTCAGCAGTAACAAACCTGAATAGTACCCATAAGGACACGGGTTCAATCCCTGTCCTTGCTCAGTGGGTTAAGGATCCAGTGTTGCTGTGGCTGTGGTGTAGGCCAGCAGCTGTAGCTCTGATTCAACGCTAGTATGGGAACTTCCATATGCCACAGGAATATGGAAAAGATGAAAAAAAAAAAGGATGTGCATACTGATGTGGTTTGGTTCCACACTCTATATATGCCAATTGTTTCAGTTTTTAAAATCTTGTAGTATAAGTCTTCTGTATCTTCAGTAATTTTTTTCCCTCATCTATTGGTTACTGAGAGAAGGTTCGGCTCTCCTGTTATGATTTTAGAATTGCCTGTTTCTCTTTTATATTCGCTAACTTTTGTTTTATTTAACTTTGTGGCTCTTTTTTAGGTACATACCATATAAATTCACAGTTGATATATCTTCATTGCGAAGTGTCTCTCCTTTTCTCTAGTAATGCTTCCTGCCTTAAAGTCTACCTTTCTAATGTTAATGGAACCATACCGGCTTTCTTTGGGCTAATATGTACATAGTATATCTTTTTCCATATATTTACTTCAGTTTTTCTAGGCCCTCATGTTTAATCTGAATCTTAAGCAGCCTGTAAATGAGTTTTTAAAAATCCAGTCTGCCAGTTGTGAGTATTGAGTATTTAATGGATTTAATATAATTATTCATGTGTTAAAGTCTATAGCTATATACCATGTTTCCTATTTGTTTCCTATTTGTATCCCACCTGTTTTATGTATCACTTTCTTCTTTTCTTTTTTGTTTTCTTGTGAACTAATCAAGCATTATTTTCAGCTTTCCGCTTTTTCTTTCTATTGGCGTGTTATACATTTGTTCCCATTTTACTTTTCATTTTATGTGTATGTGATTACCTCAGTGTTAATTTGCTTACAACATTTCACACAGTGTTAGACTTTGAGAACACTAACTCCATTTACCCCGTGACCGCCCCTTATCAATCTTCCCTCCCCCACCGTCTGCCTAGGGTCATTATTATAGTTCATTTTAATTATGTTTAAACCCCATGAGACACTAACATCATTGTTTTTACAATCAATTTTCACTTAGATTTACTCACGAATTTACCATATTCATTGCTTTTCATTACTTCCTGAATTTCTGTGTTTTCCATCTGGGATCTTTTCCTTCTGAATTAAACAAAACAAAACAAAAAGACATTTTTTGTATTTCTTGTATATTTTCTATAAAAGAATATTTTTAGTTTTTTGGTCTGAATGAATTATCTTTGCCTGTTCATTTGAAGATAATTTTGCTTGATGAACGTTGGATGAATAGAATTCTGGGGAGGCAGCCCCCCTCCCCCACACCGTCTCCAACACACACACATTTTAAAGATGTCATTCCATTGTCTCTGGCTTTTACCCTTTCCTGGAAAAGTTGGCTGTCAGTCATATTGTTGCTACTTGATGTTGCATCATTTTTCTTTGGCTACTTTAAAGACTTTTCTTTATGTGTTTGATTTTCAGCAGTTTTTCTAGGTGTTATTTTTCCTTGTGTTTATCCTGCTTGGGGTCTTCAGTCCTTCTTGAATCTGTGAGATTTGATGTTTTTTATAATTTTCATAATTCTCTGTCATTATATTTTCATATAGTGTTTTTACTCTATTCTTTTCTCTCTTTTTGGATCTTTTATATGCTGGAACTTTTTACTGTCTTCCATGTATCCCTTACTTCATTATTTCTACTCTTTATTTCTCTCAGTTTGATTAATTTTTGCTGTTTTAGAGTTCACTAGCTCTCTTTGCTATATCTAATTTATTATCACACACTCTATTAATTTCTTAATTTCATTTTGGATTTTTCATTTTCAGAATTTTTATTATATTATTAAAAAATAGACTCACCATTGTCATCTATGTCCTCAAATATATTAATCACAATAATTTTAAAGACTCTGTCTAATAACTCCAGTGTATGGATCACTTGTATGTTTACCTTTTCTGTTTTTTTTTCTTTTTTTCTTTTTAGGGTTGAACCTGTGACATATGGAAGTTCCTAGGCTAGGTTAAATCAGAGCTACAGCTGCCAGCCTGTGCCACTGCCACAGCAATGCAGGATCTGAGCAGTGGCTGCAACATACACCACAGCTTATGGTAACACTGGACCCTTAACCTACTGAGTGAGGCCCAGACTGAGTGAACCTGCAGCCTCATGGATCCTAGTCAGGTTCGTTAACCACTGAGCCATGGAGGGAACGCCACCTTTTTTGTTTTTCTTCTTGACTTCTTTCTTCATATTCCTGACAATTTTTACTAAATGTCCAGCATTGTTTATGAAGATGCTCTGAATGATGTCATCTCTCTTATGAGAGTATTTACTCCGTTCTTTGCCCACAATAGAAAGGAAATCACCTCAATCCAATCAGGATTAAGGCTGTTTTGCAGACATTTAAGTTTTGGTCCATTTTTGGGTTTCTCCTGGACTTCCCGTGTGGCTCACAACATTTTTGGGTTTCTCCAACCCTATGTCCCTAGTAATGCTGATTTCAAAGACTGCAGTGAGAAGCTTAGTCGGTCCTAAGCTCCGATTTTTATCTTCCTAAACTGTGAGTCAGCTGAAAACTCTGCAAAAAAAAGCTTATTCTGCTTTTCATCTCCTTTCTCCTTGGCTTCTGAATCCCTTGCCCTGTGCGGATGAGTTAGCAATACTTCAAGGAAGAAGCTCATAATAGCCTCACTTTTTTAAGCCCTCCAAAATGTGCTTTTTCAGTCTTAAACTCCACTTTGAATCTTTACAGCCCAATAAGAGTAACTAAAGTTCTGCAGTCTTCTCTACCTTTTCACAGCTGTTCTCTGCTTGGCTTCTCAACTTCTTGCCCTGTGCCAAGAATCAGCAAATACCGTAGAGGGAGAAACAGGCTTTCAGAAAGTTGGGCTTACTCAGTGAGCCTACCGTCTGTTCAAGATCTGGCTTCTTAAATCCTGACTGGTCAGTAATTCTCCTGTTACTTCAACAGATGTTTTTGGATTTTATCTGGCTTTTCTGATTGCTTTCAACAGAAATGTTGGTCTGTTACATTCCACTCTCTTATAGCTGGAAGTTAAACCAGACTGTGGTTTTTGTTTGTTTTTAATGTGGACTGTATTTTTTTTAAAAAAGAGCAACCCCCCCCAGGTATCAGTGGCATTTTAAACATCTTATATAAATTATAAAAGTTATGTGCAGCTGGTTTCTAGTCCTATTCCTTGCTTATTAAAAGATTGTGAGTATCTTCTTTCTGCATATTTTCTCTGAAATGCATATACATTTGTGTTGCTTTGTTTCAGAGAATTTGTATACTAAGTGACTTTTTCATTTTCCTAAGTCTGGTCTTCCATCCAAGTGTTTAATACTTCTGTGATTGTATGATTTGGAATTGACGCCTCTCACTTCCCAAGTTCAAATATTCTAAAATTTACAAAATAATTTGAATAATTGAGTTTAGAACACTTGATTCAAACCTTTTACCATAGTTGAGTATGTTTTTTTTTCCCCTGTAACATCTTTCCCAGGATGCAGGGTTGTATATGGTGCTAGCTGCACCCATGACCTTCATTTCACTGACCATGTCCTTAGTCTGTCAAATGCAAATTCAGTTCATTCACTTGTTCATCTCCTATTTTTTTGAGTGCTTATGCGCTAGATTCTTCTTCTTTTCCAAACACACACTAGGTTAATACTAGGAAATAGGTGAGGGCAATAAATAGCTCTATTCAATTGTGACATAATACTGGAAGGTGACAAATGATTGGCGCATTACCCATTTGTGAAAATGTTTTTCATGTGTTTACAAATTTTCTTTTAAAATGAAACAAACTAGTGCTTATATTTCAGTCTTTGTGGTTGTGTTTCCCTATTCCAGTGCTGGCAATGCTCTGTTCCTAGAGCTGGCTGTTTTTTTTTTTTTTTTTTTTTTTTTAGGTACATTTAGTTTGTGAAAATTCATTGAGCTGAACACAGGATTTGATCACTTTTTAGTATGGCTGTTGCACTTCAATAAGTTTTAGAAAGAAATAGTGTTTTAATGTTAAATACAAAAAAAGTTGCATAGGACAAGAAAGCCTGGGACCCTTTGATCAAGTTCAACTTCCAATACCTAAGATGATGAGGGATGAGAAGACTGGGGAAATTACTTGATGGTTGGTTGGTAGAGTGGTTCTCAGATAATAAGAACTGGCGCTCAGGCGTTTTGATTCTTTGTTCTGTCTTACTTTTCTTACTGGTTGGTTCAGGAAATGAGGAATGGGGAAAAGTGCAGCATGCACTAACTGTGGAGCTGGATGACATTCTCAGAACCCCAGACGTATCTTGTGTGAGTCAGCACTTAACTCCCTGCTGTTTTTCTGCCCTCTCAGCCTCTTCTCTGGTCATTTAAAAACAGATACTCTTATCTCTTTCAAACTTGTGGTTGATTTTTTTTATCACCTAAGAATCATTTGACTGTGTATGCTTAGAAAAAAGGGTAATTCGTGCCTGTGAAAACTAACAGGAGCCCAGCACAAGGACTTTGTTCCCCTTTCTAAGCCATTTTTAGTTTGGTGCTGTATGGTTTAAATTTAGAATACTTACTTCAAACTGGGGGTGGTAGTGTAGAGTTCGAACCCAGCTGTGACGTCTGCTGCTGTGAAATAAATGGGAAGATCTGGGAACCAATGTTTAAAAAAGAGGGCTCTCAAGAGAGGGGGTGGCAGAGGACGGGACTTGTCTTAATTTAGTTGGGGGGCCGTAAGAAGAAATAAACAGTGAGTGGTATCTCCATTTTCCCTCCTGCTTCTGCAAGAGTTGGTTTACTGAGGATGTGGTGAGGGTATTTTATGTGTACACATACACACATGCATACAGGCACGAGTGTGTGCCTCACACAGACACACACACACCCGTACACATATGTGTGCATGCGCACACACACGTACAGCTTGGAATTGGTAGTACGTCATTAAGTCACCCTGGATACATTTCTTTTTATCAAAGACTAGATTTTGAATTACCAACATGTTGTTCCTTAAGCCTGGAATGTATTTACTTTCCTTTCTTCATGGCTTTCAGTTCTACTCCTCTTTCAAATGGTAGCTTCCTCTGGAAGGCTTTCTGTGACTCCAGGCGCCCTCCCTATCTGCCTTATAACATGCCCCCAAAGCATCTTATGTTTTTCCTTTCATGTCACTTCCCGTACTTTTAACTACTAGATTAAATTCTGGCACATCATAGGCCCTCAATATATACTGTAAAACAGAGGAAGGAGGAAAAAAGGGTAGAAGAGAAGGAGGGAGGGAGAGGGAAAAGAAAGACATGTTTGGGTCCCTACTCTTAGACTAAGAAGGTGGACAAGTTGGGTCTCTAAGCCTCACTTTTCTCATCTTCAAAATTGAAATAGTAGTACAGAAACACTTCATTTTATTCGACTTTGCAGATTTTATGTTTTTTTATTTAAGGTTTGTGGCAGCCCTGCATTGAGCAAGTCTGTTGGCATCGTTTTTCTGGTAGCATTTGTTCACTTTGTGTTTTGGTGTCACATTTTGGTAATTCTTGTAATATTTCAAACTTTTTCATTTTTATTATATTTGTTATGATGATCTGTGGTTTGTGATCTTTGATGTTACTATTGCAAAAAGATGGCAACTCCCTGAAGGCTGAAGGCTTAGATGATGGTTAGCATTTTTTAGCAATAAAGTATCTTTTAATGAAGGTATGTAGACTTTTTTTTTTTTTCTTTCAGGCTGTGCCCTTGGTTTGTGAAAGGTCGTGGGCCGGGGATTGAGCCCATGCCACAGCAGTGACAATGCTGGATCCATAGTGTGCTGAACCACCAGGGAACTCCTATAAGTTGTTTTTTTAAGACATACTGCTATTGCGTACTTAGTAGACTACAGTATAGTTTAAACATAATTTTTATATGCAAGTCATATGATTTGCTAATTGTGATATTTGCTTTATTGCCCTGGTCCTGCAGCCACACCTGTGGCATCTCTTAAGTATGCCTATACCCAACTCAAAGTGTTATTATAAGATTAGAAATAATACGTAAAAAGCACCTAGTATCATGCTGACACGTAGTAGGTACTCAATACAATGTAATTAAAAAGAATACATATTCCCCAAAAGAAATTATGAAAATTTAGAAAAGCACACTGGAAATCTATAAAACTGTCTATTAATACATGCCTTAGAGATAATTTTTGTTAAAACAATTGTATCTCCATAGAAAGTATATCCCTTTTCTGTGCACATCTTCTATTTCCATGTATGTGGTTTACCTTGTTGAGATCATATTTCCCTTTTTTTTTTTTATGTGACTGCTGACTTTCTGTATTTTGGTGTCTGCAAAATACTGTGGTAGTCATAATATTTCGTAGTAATAACCAGGCCTTTGTCTATTAAAAGAAGACCTAGAAACTGGTCCTTTAACCAAAACTCTACTTTTAGCAGGACAATGTTTATGATTTAGGAGGATAATTCAAATTCCAGGGCAAGTAAATAATATAGTAGATAGAGTACAAATTGATTTTGTTAAAAAAATTCAGCTGAGTAAATTTGAACATCTATTTGGCTTTACTCAATAATTCATGAATCAGGTAGAATTCCATCTAACAATTAGAAAGGAGCTCCAAGGAGCTGTACAAAATGAAAGACTTCAGTGTTCCCATCGTGGCTCAGTGGTTAACGAACCTGACTAGCATCCATGAGGACGTGGGTTTGATCCCTGGCCTTGCTCAGTGGACTGGGGATCCGGTGTTGCTGTGAGCTGTGGTGTAGGTGGCAGACGTGTCCTGAGTGGCTGTGGCTGTGCCTGTGTTGTAGGCCGGTGGCTACAGCTCCAATTGGACACCTAGCCTGGGAACCTTCATATACCGTGGGCGTGGCCCTAAAAATAAGAAAGAAAGCCTTTCCTAGGCAGAAGGGGGTGGAAAAAAGAAGTTTCTGGAGTGGATTATTTCAGGCAAGGTCACCTCCCTTTGAGGAAAGGTGGGGATCTACTGGGCAGATTGCCTCATTAGTGCCAACCAGATAACTCCAGATTGACTGGTTAGAGGTCACATTCTTGGTAGAGGCTGAAACTGTAAGTAGGGTGGACTTGGTTTGTTGACATGGGGTTTAGCACAGGTGACTCTGTTGTTTCTTTTTTAATAATCCTACCCTTTTAAAAATAATTCTATCCTTTTGATCAGACTCTCAGCCTGAGAGATGTGATCAAAATTTAAGGGATTAGCACCACTCTTAGCTACTGCTCTGTAATTCTTAGCTTCTGCAGCTTTTATTGATCTTCTTTGTGATATTCACAGGTCACGACTTCTGGCTTATATTTTAAAAGTCAGTCATTCTCTTTGTTTCTTTTATTTAAAAAAAATAGGGCAATGTTTATGCCCTTTTCTTGGCTTTTTAGGGCTGCACCTGAGGTTCCCAGGTTGGGGTCTAATCGGAGCTGCATCTGCAGGATCTGAGCTGCATCTGCGACCTACACCACAGCTCAGAACAATGCTAGATCCTTAACCCAGTGAACAAGGCCAGGGATTGAACCGTAACCTCATGGTTCCTAATCAGATTCATAAAATTATATTTTATATGTATATTGTTTTCCATGTTTTATTATTTTTCCAGAATTTTGTTCTGACTTTTATTTTTTTCATTTTTGGCCACACCCATGGTATATGACGGTTCCCTGGCCACGGATTAAATCAGAGCCACAGTTGTGACCTACACAGCCCCTGTGGCAACACTGGATCCTTAATGCCCCCTTCTAGGCCTTAAATCAAACCCACACCTCTGCAGTGACCAGAGCCACTGCAGTTGGATTCTTTTTTCCAGTGCTGCAGCAGGAACTCTTTGTTCCTTTTTTGATGTTCTAGTTTTACAGAGATCATTTTCTTGGTGATTAGCAGCTGCAAACATGCCTTTAAAGCTTTTGAGAGAATACAGCACACCAGGGGGACTGCTATGATTATTATAAGCAGGATAATTCCCAATGTCTGGATGCACTTTCGAGTTATGGTCCCCAAGACCCAAACCAGTCAAAGTCCAATAAGTCAAAGAAAGACCCTGTTGAAGGAGTTACCTTTTTAAACCAAGTGGCTTGCTTAGTGATCTTTAGTAATTGAGTTTCAGCTTCCTCAGAAATGTTAATCCAAGTGTAGCAGGTGGTTTTGATCAACAGCACAGACACCTCTTTGCTCAGATAAAAGATAATGAAGGGTGATTCTGTTATCAAGAACAACTTTGGCCAGAGAGCCTGAGGATTTTTGTTGGGCAGGTATTGCTTCAGCAGGGGATTCTGCGATGGTTTTAAGAGTTAAGGAGATACTGTGTTTACTCCTAACCTTGGAAGTAGGGCCCTGCAAAAGGAAGCTAATCCTGAATCATAAAAGCCTCCTGGTAGGTCCTTTCTAACTCAATAATGCAAATTCAGGGGAGTTGACCAGAGAGGTTTCCCAGGTTGTGAACAGTTAGGGAGCACAGTCAGATAACCCAAGAGACATTGCCCATTATGCACCTGCTCTCTAGGCATTCATAGGCCAAAGGGGAATGATAATCACCACAAAGGTACATCCCATCAGGGCCTAAATCACTTCTGCTAAAGGGAAATTGGACAAATTGGAGTTTTGATGATGAATCCAGCTGTCTCCCTTCACAGTGCCCTGGGAGAAATGGATGATGCTGTTCAATTTCCAGGCCAGTGCCAGAGTACAGGAAAGAAAGAAGAAAGAATTTTCTATTTGGTTATAGTAATGAAGTTTTGACCCAGCGTCTTGGGTGGAAGCAGTCTACTGCCATGTCAGCTACTTCTCTTCCTCATCGATTTGATTGGGAGGTCTCCAGCATTTGCGTAGGTGCAGGCTTCCTTAGCTGTGAGACGTGTGTGTATCCAAAGTTCAAGTCCCCGAAATTTGGCTGTCATATGGGGATAGTGAGGAGGACCTGGGATAGTCCCTTTCAAGGAGGTTCAAGGGCAGTCTTTGTTCTTAGTGAGTAGAAATCTGAAGAGTGGGAGAAAATTGGAAATGTTAGTTGCATAAAGTCGCAGCCAGGTGTTTGAGGAAAATAGAAGAATTCAGCATCAGTCCAGTTTATAGATATGTAGCAAAACCTCTAAGACAATTAGAATCAGAATCTAATGTTTATCACGGTGCAAACGTAACTTTTCTCTGATTACCCCCATTTTTTCCCAAAGATTATCACAGTAAAACTAATTTAATTGTATCAGATTGGCTTGATTATTTACATAAAAGCTGCAAGAATAGAAATTGGTCATATAGGTTCTTTTACATCTGCTTTGCTGGAACTTTTCATAAGGAATTGAACTCTTAAAAAGCCTTTTGAAGCCAGGAAGCCAAGCCAAGGACCTGGTAAGGCTGCTGGGAATCTTGTAAGCGGAATACAAGGTCAGTTTTTCCAAGGCGTTTTATGGACTGAAAGCTGTCTGGTCGTGTCTGAATCTATGCACATTTCTCTCAAATATAATAATCTAGTCAAAGAAAACCTTGCTGATATAAACAATGTTTCCAATAGTGTCCTGTTACAAGGAGGATAGAATCTTATTGAACTTATGTAAAGAAATAATTATATTGCCGTGAAAAGTATCCTTAAGAGTTTCTGAATTCTGGAGGGATCAGGTAGACAGAAATGGGAAATGTTTCATCTTTGTGTAGAAAGATATACTTTACTAAATTGCATTAAGTCATAGATGGCTTAAAAGTTTTCCTTAACTTTTTTTTTCTTAACAAAAAATGCATCTCTAGTCCTTATACTATCTTCTACCAAAAACACACTTTCTACTTTCCTTGTATATGGTCATGGATTTTCTTATTACTTTTAGTAGCTTACATGTACTAGAATTTTTAACCCTTATAAACTTAAATTTTTGGTGAAAATGAAGAAGTAAACAGTTATAAACTGTATGTTATACCAGTATTATTTGGAGTGGCGAATTTATGAATACATTTAATAATTTCCAGAAACATATGCCTTCTCATATACAATCTTTTAATGTGGCACAGGGCAATTTTACTAATAAATTCAAATTTATTTTTAATTTCTCTTCATAGGAAGCCAAAAGATAGATCTATGTTCAGTAGTTAGTGTTTTATTTTATCTTATTTGGAAATTATCTAGATATTTAATAAATTTCTGTCATTTAACTTAGCAAAACTCTATAGTTTCAAGTTACCAAAAATATTTAAACTATTTAAAAAGTTCATCTAAAAACCTTTATCCTGCTTCTATCTATTTAATTCCCTTGCTTTCTTTAATTATGTTTAGGCTACCCACAAAA
Organism: Catagonus wagneri; assembly: GCA_004024745.2. Taxonomy (NCBI): domain Eukaryota; kingdom Metazoa; phylum Chordata; class Mammalia; order Artiodactyla; family Tayassuidae; genus Catagonus; species Catagonus wagneri. Next base: position 9,364,255 of record PVHT020000066.1, on the reverse strand, counting down.
ACTTCATGACAAAGTCAGCCATTATTCCAAGTTAATTTTTCTTGCTGATAAATTTTGTAGCAGAGATGACATGAACTTATTTGATTAATAAACTCAAGTAGAATAAAGTTGTACATCTGCATTATTATTACTATTATTATTTTTAATGGCCGTACCTATGGCAAATGGACATTCCAAGGCTTGGGGTTGAATCAGAGCTGCAGCTGCAGGCCTGTACCACAGCCATGGCAACACCAGATCCTAGTCACACCTACAGCCTACTCCCCAGCTTGTGGCAATGTCAGATCCTTAACCCATTGAGTGAGTTCGGGGATCAAACCTGCATCCTCGTGGATACATGTCGTGTTCTTAACCCACTGGGCCACAATGTGAACTCCCATCTACATCATTGTTAATGCTGATAATTCTAAAGGTAGACCTATTTTAATTAACCCAACAAGCTTAAACTAGTTTTTATTTACAAAAGGTTTTCCCAGATAGTGTGAACTTGAAAAACATTTGGGTTAGTTTCTATATTTCTGAGAGTTTTGGAATAACCAATCCTTACCAGTGCTTGCCCTTCAACAAAGCTAAATAAAGCTTTTTTGCAGATTAATTTTGGCAGTTCCATTCAGAGGCAGAAAAATATCATATATCTACAAAACACACACAAATATGTATAGACACACATACAGCTACAGACAGATGCAAGTGGTGACCATACAGCTGTTTTAAAAAACTTATTTTATTTTATTTTAGAAACACAAACTGTATTAAAGATTAATTCACATGGCAAAATGGACTTATTTCTGAAATCAAAGGATGGTTGAGTATTAGCATTATTAGATAATTATAATATAGCACATTAACAGGTCATTATATAGTTATATTAATAAATGCAAAAAATGAAATAAAATCATTCTGACTTTTAAAACTTAGTAAAAATATAAAATCTTTCAGTATGAGAAAGAACATGGATCTCAAAACAAGAGCTAACATACGTAATGTAAATACTAGCATTCTAGCAGCATTCACATTAAAGAAAATAAAGCAAGGATGCCCAAGTCTCCCTTTTATTTTAAACATTCTCAAAGTTCTACCCAAAACCAATGAAACAGGAGTTCTTGCTGTGGCTCAGCGGGTTAAGAACCCAGCTAGTATCCATGAGGATGTGGGTCTGATGCCTGGCCTCGCTCAGTGGGTTAAAGGATCTGGCATTGCTGTGAGCATACAGCTTTTGTTTTAAAATTTTAGGCAAGAGGAGTTCCTGCTATGGTTCAGTGGGTTAAGAATCTGACTGCAGCAGCTCCGGTCACTTGGCGGTGTGGGTTTGATCCCTGGCCCAGTGCAATGGGTTAAAGGATCCAGCGTAGGTCACAGCTACGGCTCAGATTCAGTCCCTGGCTGGGAACTTCAATATGTCGTGGATGTGGCCATAAAAAAAATTTTAGACAGGAAATGGGTATGATAATGCAAAACTTACTAGTTTATAAAAGAGCAGTTAGATCTAGATTATGTTATGGCAGCTGGAATACGTTAAATTCACTTGCTCAGAGCTACAGCTTTTTATGAATATTTGTGGAGTGGACATAAAAAGGTTTTTCATTTGTCCAAGTTCCACATAACTTTTCCTGCTTTTGTTTTTCGTCTAATAAGAATTTCCTTCCTAAAGTTTGCATTTTAAGCAGATGACCTAGATAATAATATAAGAATTTCCTGAGAAGGCAGAGTAGAACATTTATATCTTACAGGCACAGGGAAAGAATGCAAGCACCTTCAAGAAGCACTTTTTTTCACTAAGAACAGAATTTTTGCATGACTTACTAAGGTAGCCTTTTGAGAAAAATATGGGAAGTTTGGGGATTTTTGAATAGTTTCTGGAGCTCCACCTCTGGTCCCATAAAAACTCAATTTGTAAAACAAGGACGCTTGTTTTTAATGTCTTAAAGAAATGGGTTGCAACTTGAATGACATCATAGGTTAGTTTACTCATAAGTCCTTTTACAAGGGCTTTAGGAAAAGTTTTTTCTCTGGGTACTAGTTTTATTTTAGCTTAAGGAAGAGAGCCTAAATTTTGTTGTTGTTGTTGTTGGGTCTGAATATAATCCAGTTACAAAAATTTTTTGAGTATCCTCCTTGGGTTTTAGAAATTCTTTAACTCTGGTCCTGAGTTTGGTTTTTGGCCAAGGAGTGAAAGATACCTGAAGAGAATCACCTGTAGCCTGGGATGTTTTTTTGTTAAAAGGTAGCTGTTTTACAGCCTCTTTAGAGTGAAAAGTCAACTCAGTCAAAAGATTACTGGAGTGAGTACTCAAATAAAAAAGGATAGGAGTTCCCATCATGGCTCAGCGGAAACGAATCTGACTAGGAACCATGAGGTTGCAGGTTCGATCCCTGGCCTTCCTCAGTGGGTAGGGGATCCGGCGTTGCCCTGAGCTCTGGTGTAGGTCGCAGATGCGGCTCGGATCTGGCATTGCTGTGGCTGTGGCATAGGCCTGGCAGCTACAGCTCCAATTAGACCCCTCGCCTAGGAACCTCCATATGCTGCGGGTGTGGCAAAAAAAAAAAAAAGAAGAAGCTAGAAGGGAGCAGTAGGTGTTTACATCAGTGTTAGACTCTTGCTTTGGGTACCTCTTACATGTTTAATTTTTCATTAGCATTTTGTAACGTATCTTTCAGTGATTTAAATTTTTGGTTTGTTTGTTTTTGGCCACACTGGTGGCATGTGGAAGTTCCCAGGTCAGGGATCAAACCCACGCCACAGCAGTGACCTGAGCTGCTCTGGTGACAATATTGGATCCTTAAGCAGCTGTGTGACAAGGGAACTCCCTCAGTGAAGCTATTTTGGAATCTTGAAACCTTTTGGGAACTTGTGCATACCAGTTAAAAATAGGAATTCCAGGAGTTCCCTAGCAGCTCAGTGAATTAAAGGATTCAGCATTGTCACTTCTGTGGCTTGGGCCACTGTTTTGATGTGGTTCAATCCTTGGCCCTGGAACTTTTGCATACTGTAGGCACAGCCAAAAATAAAGGAAATTCTGGAGTTCCCATCATGGCGCAGCAGGAGAGAATCTGACTAGGAACCATGAGCTTGCAGTTTCAATCCCTGGCCTTGCTCAGTGGGTTAAGGATCTGGCGTTGCCTTGAGCTGTGGTGTAGGTTGCAGATGTGGCTCAGATCTGGCGTAGCTGTAGCTGTGGCGTAGGCCGGCAGCTGTAGCTCTGATTTGACCCCTAGCCTGGGAACTTCTGTGGGTATGGCCCTAAGGAAAAAAAAAGGGAATTTCATTCTGTTTGCTTGATGTGGGAACCCTCGCTTTCAAGTGCATGTCTTAAATGAATGGTCTTGTCTAAATGGAACACTCCTCACAATGGCTATTTTAATTCTGTGTTTTTAGTAAGACTTGCCATTTTTGTTGTTATCAGCTTCTGGGATCATGTAATTCTTTTTTTTTTCCTCTCTTTTTAGGGCCGCACCTGCGGCATATGGAGGTTCCCAGGCTAGGAGTCTAATTGGAGCTGTAGCTGCCGGCCAACACCATAGCCACAGCAATGCCAGATCCGAGCTATGTCTGCGACTTATGTCACAGTTCACGGCAATGCCGGATCCTTAACCCACTGAGCGAGGCCAGGGATCGAACCCGCAACATCATGATTCCTAGTCGGATTCGTTAACCACTGAGCCACAACGGGAACTCCTGGGACCATGTAATTCTTAGAAATAAAATAAGCAGGTGTGCTGGAAGGTGGAATGCTTAACTCTTTGGATTTTAAGGATCCCATTTGTTTTAGCTAAATCTTTGGGTTGGAGCCAAATTAATATCTAGGAGGGATTTGCCATGTGGTTGGGGATTGTGTGATGTTTTACAGTGTACCTCATGGCACAGAAATCTTCTTAAGATTGGAGAGTGACCTAGTGTCAATCTAAGCCATTCCATGACCAGCTTCTCCTTGTATAGGAGTCTTTGGGTTAGGATGTGTGTTTCACAGTAGCTTTCAAATGCTCAATCTTTACCCACCAATTTTGCATCTTTTTGATTTTGATGATCCCAATAGCAATAGCCTTTACGTCATGTGTACATTAACATATCAGCAGTAATCAACAAACTAGGGACCGGGAAAGGACTGAACTAGCAGACCTAAAGGAACAGGGACTGCAGACTGATTACCAAACAAAAGGGGAACCGCATCTACAAAAATGAAGATAAGCAACCTACATGATAAAGAGTTCAAAGTAATGGTCAGCATTATTTTGATACAAAGACCAGACAAAAACACCACAGGGAAAAAAAAAGAAGAAAATTATAGGCCAGTATTCTTGATGAACATAGATGCAAAAGCTTCAACAAAATATTGGCAAACTGAATTCAATGAAACACTGAAAATATCATACAACACATCAAATGGGATTTATTTCAGGGATGCAAGGATGGTTCAGTAGTCACAAATCCATGTGATGAACCTTATTAACAAAATTAAGGATTAAAAAATTATACGATTATCTCAATATATGCAGCAAAAGCATTTGATAAAATTCAATACCCACTGATGATAAAAAGTCTCAAAAAAATAGGTATAGAGTACTTCAACATAATAAAGGCCATGTATAAGAAACCCACAGCGACTTGGATCTGGCGTTTCTGTGGCTCTGGCACAGGCCAGTGACTATGGCTCCGATTCGACCCCTAGCCTGGGAACCTCCATATGCTGCGGGTGTGCCATAAAAAGACCAAAAAAAATTATATATATAAAAAAAGAAACCCACAGCTAGCATCATACTCAGCAGTGAAAAGCTGAAAGCATTTCCTTTAAGATCAGGAACAAGGCAAGCATGCTCACCCTCACCACTTTTATTCAATCTAATATTGGAAGATCTAGCCATAGAAGTTAGGAAAGCAAAAGAAATAGAAGGCATCCAAATCAGAAAAGAAGTAAAACTGTCGCTATTTGCAAATGGCATGATACTATGCATAGAAAACCTTAAAGACTCCACTAAAAAAACAAAACAAAACAAAACAAGAACTATTAGAACTAATCAATGAGTTCAGAAAGTTGCAGGATATAAAATTAATATGCAGAAATCTGATATAAAGTCATCAGAATGAGGAGTTCCCTTCGTGGCTCAGTGGAAACGAATCCGACTAAGAACCATAAGGTTTTTGTTTGATCCCTGGCCTCGCTCAGTGGGTTAAGGATCCAGCGTTGCCATGCGCTGTGGTGTAGGTTGAAGACGTGGCTCGGATCCCACATTGCTGTGGCTGTGGCATAGGCCAGCAGCTGTGGCTCTGATTCGACCCCTAGCCTGGGTACCTCCACATGCCGCCGGTGAGACCCTAAAATGACAAAAGACACACACACACACAGATCATATATCCATTAAGTGCTTATTATCTAATATATATGAAGAATTCATACAATTGAATAATGAAGAACCAAACAACCCAATTAAAAACATTACTGTGAGATCTATATAGACATTTTTCCTAAGAAGACATAGAAATGGCCAAAAAGCACATGAAAATATATTCAGCATCACTAAATATTAGTGAAATTCTAATCAAAACCACAAGGGGATATTCTCACACCTGTTAGAATGACTATTATCAAAAAACGGTAACAAATATTGGAGAGGATGTGGAGAAAAGGGAACTCTTGTATATTTGTGGGATTATAAATTGGTGCAGCCACTATGGAAAATAGTATGGAGATTCCTCAAAAAAATCAAAGTAGAACTACCATATGATCCAGCTAATCCACTTCTGAGTATTTTTTCAAAGAATATGAAAGACTAATTCAGTAAGATATTTGCATCTCTATACTTGTTGCAGCATTGTTTACTATAGCCAAGACATATAAACAACCTAAGTGTCCATCCATGGATAGATTGGGTAAAGAAAATGTGGTGTGTGTACGTGTGCGTGTGTATGTGTAATACAGACACAAAATGGAATACTAAAAAGAAAAAGTAAAATTTTGCCGTTTGTGACATTGTAGAGAGACTTAATGGGTATTATACTAAGTGAAATGAGTCAGAATAAAAAAGACAAATAGCATATGATTTCACTCATATTTGGAGCAAAAATCAAAAACAAATGTACAAACACAACAAATGAAAACAAACTCATAAATACAGAGAACAGATTGGTTGTTACCAGAGAGGAAGGTGGCCGGGGTGTGGGTGAAAGGGGTGAAAAGGGTCACCTGTATGATGGTGGATGGTGACTAGACCTTTGAGGATGATCACGGTGTAGTGTATATAGATACCAAACTATAATGTACACCTGAAACTTACATAATTAAAAAAAGAAGGTTAACTCTAACAAGAGAAGTTTATAACAAATGACAGCACCGGGAAAGGCCAAATTGGCAGTATATAAAACTAAACAAGAAATTACATAAATAGGTAATTTAGACTCTTTTCAGGAGATGAACTGATAAACTTCGGTGCCAGAATTCTTCGTATTGATTTTTGAGTATGCTTATGTTCTGAAAACACTGAATTAAAAAAAAAACTTTCAAGTATATGGAGAAGCATACACAACTCCTAAGTGTAAGGGTTGATGAGTTTTTATAAAGTTAACACTCTTGTGAAACTAGTGTCCAAATCACATAGTAGGTTATTATTAGCAATCCAGAAGTCCTAGGCACTACCTACACTACCACTGCTGCTAAGAGTAACAACTAGTCAGTCTGAGGTCTAACACGGTAGATTAGTTTCGCTTGTTTATGAATTTTATGTAAACGGAAATATTCAGTATATAGATTTCCTGTTTGTTTCTTTTGCCCTGTGCTATATTTCTGAGATAGATCCATGTTGTGTGGTATTTGTAGCTCATTCATTCTCATTGCTATGCAGTATTCCATCTATGTAGTGAATACACCACTTTACCTTTTTTTTTTCATTTTAATTTTGACAGACATTTGAGTAATTTGTAGTTTTGGCATATTACAAAAAGTACTGCTGTGAACATCCTCTTCTGTGCCTTTTGGTGTACGTCTGTACATATTTTTATTAGCTGTACACTAAGAGTGAAATTACTAGGTCATAGCATGTGTAGCATATGTATTAAGCTTTAGTTGATACTGCTGGTTTTACAAAGTGACTGAAACAAGTTGTACTTCCATCAGCAGTGTATGAAATTTCTAGTTGCTCAACATCTTTACCAACATTTGATACTGTTAGTCTTTTAAATTTTAATAATTCTGGTTTGTGTGTAGCACCTGATAACTCTGGTTTTTTTTTTTTCTGATAACTCTGGTTTTAATCTGAAGTTCCACGACGAATCCGAGGTTAAACGTCTTTCCACAAGTTTATTGGCCATTTGTATGTAGCTCTTTGTGTGAAAGGCCTGATTACGACTTTTGCCAAATTTTCTGTTGGGTTGTCTGTGATTTTTTAGTAATTGATTTGAATATTTCTTATTAATTTATACCTTTTGGTTATGAGTCCTTTGGGTAAATGCATTGCAGAAATCTTCTCATACATGTGGCTTGCCTTTTCACCTTTTTTATTTCATTTATTTATTTATTTATTTATTTATTTATTTATTATTAATGATTTTTATTTTTTCCCCTTATAGCTGGTTTACAGTGTTCTGTAAATTTCCTACTGTACAGCAAGGTGACCCAGTCACACATATACATATACATTCCTTTTTCTCACATTATCATGCTCCATCATAAGTAACTAGATATAGTTCCCAGTGCTATGCAGCAGGATCTCATTGCTTTTCCATTCCAAAGGCAATAGTTTGCCTCTGGTAACTCCAAATTCCCGGTCCCTTCCATTCCCTCCCCCTCTCCCTTGGAAAACACAAGTTTGTTCTCCATGTCCATGATTTTCTTTTCTGTGGAAAGATTCATTTGTGCTGTATATTAGATTCCAGATATGTGACATCATATGGTATTTGTCTTTCTTTTTCTGACTTACTTCACTTAGTATGAGAGCCTCTAGTAACATCCATATTGCTGCAAATGGCATTATTTTGTTCTTTTTTGTAGCTGAGTAGTATTCCATCGTGTATATATGCCACATCTTCTTAGTCCATTCAACAACATTTAGGTTGTTTCCATGTCTTGGCACTTGTGAATAGTGCTGCAATGAACATATGGGTGCATGTGTTTTTTCAAGGAAAGTTTTGTCCAGATATATGCCCAAGAGTGGGATTGCTGGGTCATATGGTAGTTCTATATGTACTTTTTCTAAGGTACCTTCATACTGTTTTCTATAGTGTTTGTACCACTTTACATTCCCCTTTTCACTCTCTTGATGTCTTTTGATGAGCAGAAATTCTTTTTTTTTTTTTTTTTTGTCTTTTTAGGGCCGTCCCATGGCATATGGAAGTTCCACAGGCTAGAGGTTGATTCGGAGCTGTAGCTGCCGGCCTACACGAGAGTTATAGCCACACCAGATCCAAGCTGTGTCTGTGACCTATATCACTGCTCACGACATTGCTGGATCCTTAACCCACTGAGTGAGGCCAGGGATTGAACCCATGTCCTCATGGATGCTAGCTGAGTTTGTTAACTGCTGAGCAATGATGGCAACTCCAGAAATTCTTTAATATAGTATATTTCATTTGTTTTTGCGATTAAGTTACTACTTTTGAGTGCCGTTTAAGAAATTTTACTTGCTCCTATGCCATAAATATTTGTTTTATGCTTTTTTCTAAAAGCTTTATTAATTTAGACTGTGTTGATTTTTTAATTTAAAAAAATTTTTTTTTGCTTTTCAGGGCTGCACCCTCAGCATATGGAGGTTCCCAGCCTAGGAGTCCAGTTGAAGCTACAGCTCCCGGCCTATGCCACAGCCAAAGCAACACCAGATCTGAGCCACGTCTGTGACCTACACCACAGTTAATGGCAATATCAGATCCTTAACCCACTTAGTGAAGTCAGGGATCAAACCTACAACTTCATGGTTCCTAGTTGGATTCGTTTTTGCTGCACCACAATGGGAACTCCTAGAGTGTATTGATTTAAAAAAAATTTAAATGCATTTGTTCACATGTTAGACTGATCTATTGAAAGTACTTAAATATTAAATAATTTAAAATAATGACTTTGCCACATACTCCCTACTGGTGTGATTTTTAAATTGGCAAGTTGACATTCTGAATTTAATTTCCTTAACTATAAATGGGAATAATAACATATACCTAAAAGTATCACATCTGTCTAAATGTAAACTATTATTAAAAGTTTATCTATTATAAAAAAATTTGGGGGATAATTTAGGATATTTAAACATAGACTAGATATTAGATGATATTGGGGAATTATTAATTTTGTGGTTATGTAGCAGAATGTCCTTAATTAGGAGATATATGGTGGTGAAATAAGTGGTAAGGTAATATGATGTTTCAATTTATTTGAAATAAGTTCAGCAAAAAGAAAAAACCTCAAATATATAGATAGAGCAAACTGGTAAATTGTTTTCAGTTGCTGAATCGGGGTATTAGATTTCACAATACCTAGAAATTCTTTCAACTCCTTGGTGTGTTTGAAATTATCATAAGAGAATTCAGGGAAAAGTTGGCTATTAATGAAGTTATAGCATTCCCTCATTTAACATTTTCTCCAAAGTCAAGTATACCTAAAGACATAATTAAATGGATCTTGAGTAACTTGGCATGTTAGATCTGGGCAAGGAGATGACAAGGAGTTAATAAAAACTGAACTATAGCATTGCCTGCTTGAGCGAGATAAAGCTAAACTATTTCTATAAAAATTAAGGCATTGCTGGGAATATAAAGGAGAAGGTAAGGTAAGGATCTGGAATGTACTGAGAGCCCACTGAGCTACTCTGCTAGCTGCTGTACTAATATCACCTTTAATTTAAAAGGCAGTTCTAGGAGTTCCCTGGTGGCCTAGTGGTTATGGATCTGGCATTGCCACTGCTGTGGGCGAATTCAGTCCCTGGCCTGGGAACTTCTGAATGCTGTAGGTGCAGGCAAAAATAAAATAAAATTAAAAAGCAACTCTAGGAGTTCCCATCGTGGCTCAGTGGTTAACGAACCTGACTAGTATATATAAGGATGTGGGTTTGATCCCTAGCCTTGCTCAGTGGGTTAAGGATCCGGCGTTGCCCTGAACTGTGGTGAAAGTCTCAGATGTGGCTCATATCCCACATTGCTGTGGCTGTGGCTTAGGCTGGAAGCTACAGCTCCAAATCGACCACTAGCCTGGGAACCTCCATATGCCATGAGCGCGGATCTAAAAAGACCAAAGGAAACAAACAAACAAACAAACAAGCTCTCAATATGTTTTGGATAACTAACGCAGTTTTGGGACAATGGAGTCAGGATTTGAACCCAAATCTATGTTTTGTCTTTCTCTTTACCTCCTTTTCTCCCTTTCTTCTTTACGAAGAAAGTTGGTTTTTATTTTAAAGGAGCGCTATGCTTTTCATTGTAGAAACTCTGGAAAAAGTATATTTATCAGTTAGGTTTGCTGCATAACAAATCACCCCCAAACTTAGTGGCTTAAGATAATATACATTTATTCAGCTCACATTTATTCATTTGGCCAGTAGGTGGGTTTGGCTGGGCAGTTCTGATCTGGGTCAGAATCCGCTGTTGTCAGTGAGGCTTGCTCACATATCTAGGATGACTGAGCCAACTCCTCCTTGTCGTCTCCCACCCTATGGCAGACTAGCTCTGGGTTGTTCTAGGGAAGGAGAAGGGAAGCCACGAGAACAAGCAGAATCCCGCAAGGTCTCTTGGGCTTGGGCTCGGAACTGGTACGGTGTCATTTCCCCTCTGTCTTAATCTGTACCATAGATTGGGTGAGTGGTTTAAACAACAGACATTTTCTTCTCACAGTTCTTGAGGCTGGGATTTGTAAGAACAAGGTGCCTGCAGATTTGATTCCCGGCAAGGGCTCTTTTCCTGGTTTGCAGATGGCCACCATCTTGCTGTATCTTCTCATGACAGAGAGCAAGCGAGCTCTGGTCTCCCTCTTCTTACAAGGACTTAGTCCCAACGTGGGGACCCCACCCTCATGGCCTCACCTACACCTAATTGTCTCCCCAATCCCTCACCTCTAAATACCATCACATTTGGGTTTAGGGCAACAGATATGGATTGGGGGGGCGGGCGGTGCAAGCACTCAGTCTGTAGCACCCTCTGTTGTTCAAAGCAAGTTACAAGGCCAGCCCAGAGTCTAGGAATGTGGATGTCAACTCTACTTCTTGGTGAGAGGAAATGTGAGGTAATACTACAAAGCCGGGTGGATGGCAAGGAGTGGGGGTGGGAGGTAGGGGAGAAGGACTGTAGCCATTTTCACAATCTTCCAGAACATACAAGAATAATCATTCTTTAAATCATTCCTAATACCACCATCAAGAGATAGCCACTCTTAATATGTTGGTGTATTTCCTACCTTGGTCTGTGCACATACAGAGGTAGACTTTTTCTTTCTTTTTTTTTAAAGCATATGATTCGCATTATTTATTTATTTATTTATTTATTTTTTAACTTAATGGATTTTATTTCAATTATAGGTGCACATAAATCATTGCAAGTCAATTTGGTAGATTTTGTGTCCCAGACCCACAGTGCATCACCCCACCTCCCAGATTGTCTTATTTGAAAAACCAGGGTTTTCCAAAGTCTGTGAGTCATTGTCTGTTCTGCAAAGAAGTTCATGGTGTCTTTTTAGTTTCCACATGTAAGCGGTAGCATTGGGTGTTGCTGTCTAATTGTCTGACTGGTTTCACTTCTCATGATAATTTCTAGGTTCATCCATATTGCTATAAATGTTGGTATTTCGTTCCTTTTAATGGCTGAGTAATATTCCATTGTGTCTATGTACCATATCTTCCCTATCCACTCCTCTGTCGATGGGCATTTAGGTTGTTTCCATGACCTGGCTATTGCATAGAGTGCTGCAATGAACACTGGGGTACATGTGTCTTTTCAAGTCATGGTTTCCTCTGGATAGATGCCCAGGAGTGGGATTGCTGGATCATGATTCGCATTTTAAAATCAGATTTGTGTTCTGTTCATGTCGCTTGATATTATATTGTAGGTATTTCTTAGGCATTCATATTCCTTGACAGTGTGGTTTGCTTTGTGATGCAAAGGAAACCAACATAAATGGCTGTGTTCCAGGCACTATGCTAAGCACTTCCATGCAGTTATCTTGACTATAAAACAGGTTTCTTGTTAATTGGCAGGACTGACATCCTGCCACCAAATGAAGAATTCATTTGTAGCTGCAGAGAAAAAGCAATCTGTTCTGTGTGAAAAGATCTAGATAAAATTATAATGATTAAGACATATCAGCAATGCTTGTTTTTGTCTTGAAAGCCTAACCTGTCAGCTAGAGCTGTTTAGGAAAGGGCTGTGTCCCTGATGTAAAAGGTGGGAGGGTTGGCTGCTGGCAGTAGATGAGGCTGTGTGCTCTCCATTTCTCCCTGAGGCTTAAAGAAACGATTTAAATTGCTGGACAAGCTCATATGTTAAAGCTGTGCTAACAGCCACTGCAGAGTGTTTCGGTGAATAATATTATTTGCAAAGATTTTGATTTTGATTCTGTGAATAGAGTAATAGCTTGTTGGAGAAGAGGGTGCAGTGGAGGGAACACACTGATTCATGACAGTAAGAGTCTCATGAACCAACAGATACAAAGAAGTGTGGATTTGGGGACACTGTTTCTGTTTGAGCTCCTCTGTCTCATGGGCAGGTTCTTCGTCCTGAGTGGCCAATCAGAAGATATACTCCTTGTGTGTAGAGACCACCTGTCCAAACCTTCCTTTTTATAGATGAAGCCACATCATTTTAAATTTATTTAATTGACTTGTAATCAGCATAACGTGATAAGGAGCAAAAAATATGGAGGCCAGGAATTCCTGTCGTGGCTCAGTGGAAGTGAATCTGACTAGCATCCATGAGGCTGCGGGTTCCATCCTTGACCTTGCTCAGTGGGTTAAGGATCTGGCGTTGCCGTGAGCTGTGGTATAGGCCGCAGACGCAGCTGGGATCTGGTGTTGCTGTGGCTCTAGCGTAGGCTGGCAGCTATAGCTCCGAATCAACTCCTAGCCTGGGAACTTCCATATGCTGTGGGTGTGGTCCTAAAAAGCAAAAAAGAAAGGGAGGCCAAAGTCCAAGGTTTGAGACTGGTTTTGTTCTGTCTGGTTTTGTACAGCTGTTAACTGTGAACTAATGACAGCTGACCCATGAAGAACACGGGTTTGAACTAGGCAGATCCACTTATACATGGATTTAAAAAAATAAATATGTACTACAGTACTGTAGGATTTTTGTTCAGCTGAATCCATGGATATCCGGGGACTGCATATATGGAGGGCTTTCTGTAAAGTTATATACGGGTTTTTGACTCAGTGGAGGGTAGGTGCTCCTAATCCTCATGGTGTTGAAGGGTCAACTGTACTTAATTTCTCTGAGTTTCAATTGCAAATGCTTTGATCTTATTACTTCTTAAATTTTTATTTATTTACTTTAAAATTTATGGCTATACTTGCGGCAGATGGAAGTTCCTGGGCCAGGGGTCAAATCTAAGCTGCAGCTGTGGCAACGCCTGATCCCTAACCCACAGTGCAGGGCCCGGGATCTAGCATGCACTCTTTCCACTGTCTGAGCTGCTGCAGTTGGATCCTTAACCTGATGTGTCACAGGAGGCACTTCAGTCTTTTTAGAGTTATGAAGACTGAGACATTTTATATCTGCACCGATGCAGTAGCAGCTATACGTAGCCTCTGAGTACTTGAAATGAGGCTGGTTCAAACTGACATGGGCTGTAAGTGTAAAATATACACTGAACTTTGAAGGCTTAGTATGAAGAAAATATAAAATATCTCGATTACTTTTTACATTGACTCCATTGAAATGGCAGTATTTTGTGCTCACTGAATTTAAGTAAAATATATTATTAAAATTAATTTGTTTCTTTTTAGTTTCCTAAAAATGTGGCTACTGGAAATTTTGAAGTTACATATGTGACTCATATTTGTGGCTTGCATTATATTTTTTTGTTGTTGTTGTTTGTTATTTAGGGCCACACCTGCGACATATGGAGGTTCCCAAGCTAGGGGTCTAATCAGAGCTGTAGTAGCCTGCCTGTGCCACAGCCACAGCAACTCGGAATCCAAGCTGCATCTGCAACCTACACCACAACTCACAGCAACACCAGATTCTTAACCCACTGAGCGAGGCCAGGGATTGAACCCGCATCCTCATAGATCCTAGTCAGGTTCGTTAACCGCTGAGCCACAAAGGGAACTCCACTGCATTTTATTTTTATTGGATAGTGATACACTACATGGAGGTTCTCTGCAGAACACAGCATGCAGAATACATGTTAGTTACAGCCAAAAAGTGTAGAAGGTTTAATCGAATGGACAGGGATTCTATCCCTAGCGGGATGATAGCAGGAAGCTTATTATTTTATCTCAGTTTCTAAGCAAGCTTTTATTTAGGTATCTTAATATTTCCTCTTTATGTGTTGTAGGGAAGTGGGGGGGCAGTAAGAATCCAATTATGTGAGCAAATAATAATAACTTAAGTGCACTGAGCTAAGACGATGCAGGGATTGCGCTAAGTCCTGCATCGGGTAGGATTCTTTTGGTTGCAAATGACAGAGAACCAGTTTGAATTAACTGAATTGAAACTGGGCGATCTTGTTATCTTGGAAAGGGGAGGAGTGCTTCTGAGCTGCCTGAATTCCTGGGACATAAGTGCTGTTTTCTCTCGCTGTCATTTCCCTCCTCTCTCAGATTTGCTTCTCCCTCCTTGGCAACACTGTTCTCTTAGATCACTTATCTCCACATGTCAGAAAACATGTCTCCTACAACCCCGGCCTGTCAGCCTCGCTCTAGGGAAGGACTCAGCCTTCCTTGCTCTCTGGTTTTAAATTGAAAAATCCTATGAAAAGGCCATGGTTGACCTAGCTTGGTTTCAGGTACCCACCTCTGGGCCATGATAGCTCTGATTTCAACCGCAGAGGAGGAGGATTTCCCAGGAAAAGGGAGTGCTGCTCTTGGCTGATAAGAGAATAAAACCCTATAGCTACCCTAACTAATTCAGTAAGTGCAGCCATTCTCTGTGGGTAATACCCCAATTTAGAAATAAGGAAACTAAAAAGAACTTACATATTTTGTCCAAATAAAAACTTCGAGCTGGAAGCACAGGTCTATTTTCAAATCTTGTTCTTAATGTTACACTTAGAGAGTTCTGGTAAATTGGGTTGTGTTGACTTAAGTTTTACTGAATTACACACTTTGCTGTTTTTTTCCCTGTACCAGATTCCGTCCCCTTGAAACTTATGATGGGAAAGAGTGTAAGGAAACTGGCCCCATGGTAACACCCGATAAATCTTGAGTTGAAAACCCAAACCTAAAGTAGTCAATGCTTTAGGTCATAAAAGAGCTCTACTACAATTATCTTTGTAGTAGTAATAAGCTTAAAACATAATTCCTACCACTTAGACATTTTTGTTTTTGTAATTTTAATTTGTGATCGTCTACCTTTTTGCAGGGGGTGGGATGGGGAGGGGCTGAGCCTGCAGCATGTGGAAATTCTTGGGCCAGGGATTGAACTTGAGCCACAGCAGTGACAAAGCTGAATTTTTAACTTCTAGGCCAACAGAGAACTCTGTCTACCTTCTTTATAAAACTTTCCCATCTCAATTTTCACCAACACATGGTTCCCTATATTCTGTACCACATGGGCATAGTGATTTCAGAGGCAAAGATGAAAGTTATCTTCTGTGATTCATAAACAATATTTGTCCCAAAGGTAATATTCTTTAAAAATGATCATCTGGGGACTTTTCATTATGGCTCAGTGGTAATTAACGCTACTAGTATCCATGAGGACTTGGGTTTGATCCCTGGCCTCACTCAGTGGTTAGGTATCCGGCATTGCCATGAGCTGTGGTGTCGGTTGCAGATGTGGCTTGGATCCTAGGTTGCTGTGGCTGTCGTGTTGGCCAGCAGCTATAGCTCTGATGTGATCCCTAGCCTGGGAACTTCCATATACTGTAAATGTGGCTCTAAAAAGCAAAAAAAAAAAAAAAAAAAAAAAAAAAAAAAAAGAAAAGAAAAAGAAAAATAAGAAAAAATCATGTATGAGTCTTTCAGAAAAAAATAATCTAGAGTATGTGAATCTCTTACTCAGGCCAAAAAGTAAATACCTTCAAACAATGACTTCAAAAATGCTAAAAGTCTAAGTGTCCTTTTCTTAGCCCAATAGAAATGGTAAGAGTGGTAAGTGGCAGATTTACTGGCTGAATTCATATTAATGCAGTGTGATGGAATGCTAAGAGCTCTGACCTGGACTGGACAGAAAACCTCTCTCATGTATGTGGCCTTAAGCAGTAGTAAATGCAACGACTAAACTTTGTTGGGTGCCAAAGAATATATAGAGGACCTTCCCCTTATGTTTTTCACGGACTCTTCCCAGTGACTGTAGTCATTCATTTATTTAACAAGAATTTATCAGGTGTTTGCATTGGGTCAAGCATGGAGGTAGGTACCAAACATGGTCCTGCCATCACGGAGCTTACAGACTGATATGGGAATTTGTACATGTAGCAGGAATTTCAGTGTAATGTGTGGTAAGTGCAATATTGGAAGACATGTGGTGTTCTATGGGACTACATGGAATTATGTCTAACTTGGTTTTAAGAACTTTGTTGGTGTCCTGGGGGAAGTACTTTCTATGTAGGGATCTGAAGGGCAAGCAGGGTTGTCTAGGCAGGGGATATTAAAGAGGCTCTGTGTCTGGACTTAGAAAGAGGATGGGGAAAGCAGAAGTGGTGAGAGCTGTCTCCAGAGGGAAGTGGCTGGTTTTAGAACGTGAAGGGTCCACTGCGTTGAATACCTTAGACTGAGGACAGTGGGAAACCCTTGGATGGTTTTATAGCTGAGCTACATAATTGGATCTGCATTTTAGAAAGCTCAAATGTATGAATCAATTTGCTCACTTCTCTGTTTCAATTTTCTTATCTCTAAATTTAAATGGATAGTCTACCCTTTATAGTTCCTTCCAACTTTAATATTCCATGAATTTCTGCTATCCTAGAAAAACTCAATTCTTAAATCATAATGCTGATTTCCAGATCTCTTGGGTAGCAAGGCCTGTGATTACAACTAGTGCTCGAAGAGGTGATTTTTGTGGGGAAGGGGGTGGGTAAGCGTGGGGACAGGAAGGTGAATGGATACTTTATCATTTCCACTGGGAAATAAGGAAACAGAAAGGTTATGCAGGTTCCTATGACAGTCTCCTGAAAGGAAACTGGCGGATAGCTTTAGCTTCTCAGCAGACAGCTGGAATGGCACCTTGCCCCACTTCTGGTACAGATGAAATCTGGTAGTTGTTTTCTAAAAATTGGAGTGCCACCTACTGAGATATTTACTGATGAAATGATATTTGCTGATGAAGCCTGGATTGGTTTAAAAGTAATTAGGGATTTATACATATAAAACGTGATTGGCTATGACTTTGTAATCATAGATGCTCAATGATGGGTCCAAAGGGTCCCTTACATAATTTTCCCTACTTTTGTATATGTTTGAAAATTTTCATAATAGATAATAAAAATATAGAATAATAATAATACAAAAATGCCCCAACTATCATTCAACTTTATCTACTTTTGGCACAAATGAAGAAAGAGTCAGACTCCCTCATTTGGCCATCGAAATAAGTAGACTCAGAACCATTGTGTCATAAGTACTGGCACAGCGCTTTACAGTTTGTATCAATTTTGATGGCTTGAAATATTCCAGATGGCACTGAGATTATGTGGGCAGATCAGAGAAATAGAGTTACACTCTAGGGAAGGTGCAACTATTCTAGGGACTTTGTTGATGACATGGGCAAGGGCTCTGCAGCTCTGGGCTTGATTGACCCAGGAAAGTAGTCTTTGAATGGCGGGGGTGAGGTGGAGAGGTCACTGGCTCTAGAGTCATGCATGGTAGACTCAGTTATGTTATCAGTCCACGGACAATGACAGGAAATCACAAAATAGGTCATGTTCATTGAACTCTCATTGTATGCCAGGCACTGTGTTAAGCTCTGTGTGTACTTTATATCATGCATTTCTAATAGCTTTATATCTGTTAATTCGATGCACTGTTTTACAGATTAGGAAACTGAGGCATGGAGAGGTTATATTTAATTTGTCCATGAGCACACAGATTTTATATAATTCCAAATTAGTGTTGTGATAAAAAACAGAAATCCAGTAGTTAGGTTGCAGTTTGTATCCCTGTGAGGATTAGGTTCGGATGGATATAACAGAAAAAAGCAAAATAACAATGGCTTAAAACAAAATAGTTGCTTTCTCACCGTTTGGAAGTCTAGAGATAATTGGTCCAGGGCTAACCTGATTCTCTGGGGATTAGAGTCCTTCTGTGCTGTTGCTTCACTGTGAAAGTCTTCCATCCTCAAGGTTACCTCATGGTCCAAGATACCTGCTGGAGCTCCATATTCCAACCGGAAGAAAGGGAAGAGGAATGGAAGAAGGGAATACTACCCATTTTCCCTTTTCGGGTTGCATACCAGAAACTGCACACATCATTTCTGCTTAAATTATGATGACTTTTACTTAGCCCCATGTATGTACCTAGTAGATTGTAGGAAACTTGCATGTGACAGATCCAAGACATGAATGAAGACTGAGAAATATGTATATGTTTCTCCATGATAACCAATTATCTCTAAAAAATTTTTTTAAAAAGTATAGTTGATTTACAATGTTGTGCCAATTTCTGCTGTACAGCAAAGTGACTCAGTCATACATGTATTTATACTCCTACATTTTTTTTTTTGTCTGCCTGCAGCATATGGAAGATCCCAGGCCAGGGATCAAACCCATGCCATAGCAGTGATAATGCCAGATCCTTAACCTGCTGAGCCACCAGAAAACTCCAGAAATATATTTTTTATAAAATTGTGTGACCCTGTGCTCAGCTAAAGATCAGGGGTTCCTTTTGCATAAAAGATGATAATGAATATTGGGGCTCACTAGCAATCACTGCTTAGCCCGTACTCAGCTGCAGTTCAGAGATCCGGTCTCCTTGGGCATGAGATGGACATGGTCACTTTCTCAAAAGACCTTTCACATTTAAATGAGTAAATACATGAAAAAACCCAGGCATGAATTCAGAGCTTAGGACATGTTACTTCCTTCCCTCCAAGCAGATGTGGTCAAATGGGGAGCAGTGGCTGGGTACCCGGGAACCTCTGCCTGGAAACTCAACACCCAGACAGTTGGCTTTACTTGGTGTTGAAGGTAGTCACTGCCTTCCCTGTCACCACTCTGCAGGATTTGCTGCATGCTCAAGGGCCTGGAACCTTTAGGTACAATGGGGTACAGAGAATAAGCATCCCTATTTTAATGACCTTGAGCATAAATCATATTTCATGAGCTCAGAGTCAAACATGGGAATATCCAGGATTTAGGAAAACTTTCACTTCAATGTAGATTTTTTTCACCTAACTTTGGGGAATTATTTACTACAGAATTTTTCAGTCTGTTTTCCCTAAGAATGAGAGTAAATTGAGCATGGGGACAGCTCATGGTAGTCTGGCAGTGTTGGTCCAGAAAGCTTAAGTTTCCCGGCTTGTAAGATGACAGATAAAAGGGAACGGTGCTTCCATGAGTTACTCTTGAAATGGTAATACATGTATAACATTGTTATACCACCAGCGTGTCCTTGAAAAGTCAAGGGTAAGTTGAATATTAGCAAATGGAACTGTGTTTTCAGTGCTCTCACTAGGAACCCCCTGGTGAATTTCCCGTACGCTAAAGGTGGCTTCCCAAATAATTTTTTTGCATTTTCATCCAATTAGCAGATACTTATTGAGTACCCATTACTTGATAGGTACTATGCCAGCCTTGGCAAAACATGAATGTCGACTTTACTTACCAGAGATGCTCGAAGTACCTGACTTACACATTGACAAATATTATTCTCAGGCGAACATATAGTCAAGTAATAACATTTGTTTAATCCTTTCTAAAGCAGTTTTGTTTTTTTTTAGGGCCACACCTGCGGCATACAGAGGTTCCCAGGCTACAGGTCAAATCAGAGCTACAGCTGCCGGCCACAACCACAGCAACGCCAGATCCGAGCCGCATCTGCAACCTACACCACATCTCATGGCAACACCGGATCCCTGACCCACTGAGAGAGGCCAGGGATCGAACCCGCAACCTTTTGGTTACTCGTCGGATGCGTTTCCACTGCGCCACAACAGAAACTCCTACACATACTTACACACATGCACATGTGTGAACACAATGAAGGTCAAGCTTCTTTTTAAAGCAAGGAGTTTGCTTTAAATGAAAACAGAGATTGTTTTTTTTCTTCCAGTGGTTTAAAATTAGGCCAAACAATAGCCACGTATCTGTTTTCTGGAGCACAACATAAAAAGGCTTCTAACTCAGATGTTACCAAACAAGATTGCCTGTTGGAGCATTGCATTAATTAAACTTCACTGAGCAGAACCTGCTGTGGGGGGGTAAACCAAGGGTAACTCCCATAAGATGCCGAAACCATTTTCACTGACCACACTTAGTAGGTAGGTCAGAGCCAGGGATGATCCAAATATCCTCCAGCTTTCACTCTGACTGCTGGAATTGCTTCTTCTGACTGGTGCAGGGGCCAAAGCATGATCTCTCTAGATGGTAGTTTGAATCCTAGCCGATAGCTAGCCATGTGAGCTTCATCAGGTTATTTGCCCTCTCCAGGTTTGCCTCAAAATAAAGGTGACATCTTTGCAGGGTTGTTGGGAAGGTGGGAGTTAGGCTGGATAAGGTAATTGGCAAATGGTAAATGATCAATGGTAAATAATCAGTTATTTTTATTACTATTAGACCAGAACTTCAAGGAGGCACAGGCTTCAGATTATTAAGTTATCTTTAAAAATATGCCCTGCCTAGAAAATGTGACCCATCTTCTGATAGACCCAGCACTCCACCAAGCTCCAAGAAAAAAACCACCTCATTCCTGAGAAATAAGAATATTTGAGATTTTCTTCTATTAAATATTAACTCAGTTTTTCCCCACATATTTCTTCTTATCTGTGTATTTCTCTGTGTGTAACTTGACAGCTCCCACTATTTATGCATGTTTCAATGGTAAAACTTTGATTAAATAGGACGTAGCAATTGGAACACTTCAATGGCCATGGTTTTTCCCTCTGGGCTTCATTTGGAGGAGAAAGGAAAGGAAACGACAACCCAAGTGTTAAGAAAAATAGGAACATTTAAGAACTAGAGAAAATCTCGTCATTCATCACCCTCAGTTTTTTTGGGGAGGGGGCGGCGAAGGAGGAAAAAACAGCTTTATTGCTTTGCCAGGCAAAGGAGGGTCACAGCAGGCTGATGCTGTAAAGACTGTGCCCCCTTAGGAAAGACCGGGAGCTGGTTTTATAGTTTTGGGAGTGAAAAATAGGAGCAGATAAGCATCACCCTCAATTTTACTGCTAAGAGAAGGAGAAGCAATCAAGGCCACTCTTCTGATTCATAATTGAGTCAGGTAATAATAGAGTCAGAAGAGAATTTCCAGTCTGTTACTCTTTCTTCTGGACTGTGGCTTGAAACTGTGGCTTTGGCATCTCTCTTTGATATCGTTAATCTTCCAGGTTTGTCACTACCTTATAGGTGTCAAGTTAATACGCCTGCAGGGCTGACATAGTGGGGAAGAGTGGGGTGGGCTGGGGATCCTACTCGGGGAAGTGAACGTCAGCATTCACACTGGAGCCTGTGTAGCTTTTGTAAAGCCGTCTAAGCTGAAAAATATTTAGAAAATTCAGGACAAAGAAAACATATCTGGGGCCACTCGCGGCCCGCTGGTCTCCAGTTTGAATGTCTTGCACCATCTGTATCCACAGGCCACGTTCAGTAAGAAGATAATCGAATCATGTCCCTGAGGCATGTTGCCAAAGAAAGTTTTAACACGATTCATTGATTTATATTAGTTGAAGCAGAAAATTGAAGGAGTTCATTTTAGAAACCAGATCGTAATACCTTTTGCAACAGAGGCCAGAAGCTCTGCTCTCCTTTACTGTCTGGTTAGCCGGAATTCTGTGTTGTCCAAGTACCCACGTGATTCAGATGTCACAGTGCGTGGGACATTCACGTCGGGAATTCAGTCTCAGGACTGGAGGTTTTGCCCTACAAGCCGAAAACAACATTTCAAAAAACGTTTAGCCATGTGCTAAAAACGGATGTTTTCTGACCTACTTCTTTTCTATGAAAATAATAGTCATGGATTTCTAAATCTATTTTATAGTCCACTATAGACCACAGCATGTATTTCAAAAGGAATCACTAGGCTAGGTGATGCTAATACACCTTTTAAATTCATTTATTCATTACTTTTTTTGTCTTTTTCAGCTACACTCGTGGCATATGGAAGTTCCCTGTCCAGGGATCAAATCTGAGGCACAGCTGCAACCTACACCACATAATTTTTTTTTTTTTTTTGCTTTTTTGGGTTGCACCTGCGGCATATTGAAGTTCTTAGGCTAGGGGTCAAATCAGAGCTACAGCAGAAGGCCTGCACCACAGCCACATCAACACGGGATCTGAGCCGTGTCTGCAACGTACACCACAGTTCATGGCAATGCCGGATCCTTAACCCACTGAGTGAGGCCGGGGATCAAACCTGCAACCTCATGGATCCTAGCTGGGTTCGATAACCGCTGAGCCACGAAGGGAACTCCCATTCATTAATTTTTTAATTCAGCGGATAATCGATATATAATGAGCATGAGATACTCTTCTTGGTGTCTTGGGGGTAGAGACATGAGCAAAACATAGATTTTTGTTTTTAAGGAGTCCCAAATCTAATAGGAGGGACATGAATTAAAATATCTAAAAATTCAAGGCAAAATAACCCCTTCACTTTATACATAATGCTTTTATATTGTCATACATCATAATGGCAATAAATCTAGGTACATAAGACAGATTTTAGCCTAATTTTATAGATAGGAAGCTATGTTTTTGAAAAAATGACTTGTAAATATAAAAACAGAACAATGATAGTGATAATAGCATTTGTTAAGCACTTATTGTGTGTTGGATATGAATTTAATTCTCACTATTACCTCATTATGACACTATTATTCTCATTTCATAGAGGAGAAAAGTGAAGCAGAGAGGGTAAGTAACCTGCCCAAGTTCAAAAAGCTAATAGTCCATGGAATTAGGATTCAATCCAGGCAATATGATTCTAGAATCTCAGTTATAACCAATTTTGTTTTTTTTCTTTTTAGGGCTGCAGCCACGGCATATGGAGGTTCCCAGGCTAGGGGTTGAATCAGAGTTACAGCTGCCAGCTTATGCCCCAGCCATAGCAACGCCAGATACAGGCCACATCTGCGACCTATACTACAGCTCACGGCAACGCTGGATCCTCAGCCCACTGAGCAAGGCCAGGGATTGAACCCACAACCTCATGGTTCCTAGTCGGATTCGTTTCCGCTGCACCATGACGGGAACTCCCACCAATGTTTTAAAGTTCCTGGAAACAGGATTGTGGCCCTAAAATGACAAAAGACAAAAAAACAAAGAAAAAAGTTCCTGGAAACAAAAAAGCACAGACCACAGTCCCAGGTAGGTTGTGGTATATGTTCATCTTCTAGCACTACCACAACAATTTATAATAAATATAATTTATTCCAGTAGTGACATCTGCTTTGACAAGAGAGCATTTTGGGAGTGGAGAGGTTGGGGAGGAATGGAGTATGGCTTTCAAACATTCATCAGCGTGGATAATCTTCACCAAGTTAATAAAAGTGACTGAAGACAGCAATAGAAAAGTCAAAGAACTCTTTCCCAAAGAAGTCATCTAATCCTTTGGATCTTTCCCTTATGTGATTGATCTTCTTGAGGTGAAATAAATTAGGGAACAATCTTGATCTCGGTAAAACAGAATTTGACCTAAATATTCCTTGGATTTTACCAGGGGCACTTCTCTTCCTCAAGCCCAAGTTCTTAAGCAGAATCACAAAGACAAGTTTCCATTAGTATAGTCCTTAGCCTTTATTGAGCTCCTTTCATGGGAAGAAGTGGAAATGCCAGCAGTGAGGCTAGGGCTGTGCCCAAGCCGGACCACTGGTAGTAACAATAGAGAGCATTTATTAAGTACTTATTCTATATGTATTAGGTGCTAATTTAATTCTTACTTCAGCTACACAGAGATGGTACTCTTACTGTTGCTCTGTTTTATAGTGTACAACAGTGAGATCTTCATGGATTTGTGAACTCTTTATGAATTTGATCTTTAGGGTAATAAAGAAAATTTGTGTTGAAATTGGTGTATATTATAATTTAAGCCCCAAACTAGATTTTAGACTGTTTAGTAACTGTATTTTCCTGCCTTATGCTCTTTATATCCCTAGTTTTGTAATATTAATAGTTATTCTGATTGGTCGTCTTTGTTAAATAATTGTAACGATAAAAAGTAAAACGGTCCCTGTATCCCATTCATATTTTCCTTTAAATTTGCAAACTGGGAAAATAGATATCCCAAAATACAAAGGCATATGTTTAATCTATAATTTATTCCAGAAGTATGTCTGCAACTCTGAAAATAGTTGAGCAAAATAACTGGGAGTGCCTTTTTGGAAAATAATAATTTTCGCTTTTCAGAAATGGTCTTTTCTAAATTGTGTTTATCCAGTGTATAAATTCACAGTTTGTCAAGACACATGATAGATACTAAGTATTTCCTCTCCCTGTGGGTCAGTAATGAATTAAAGAAGGAAAGGTGTGAGAAAAGATTATTTAAAATGTTACTGGAGAAGATTTATTTATTAGACTTTACAGTGTATTAGTCAAATTTCTGAAGTAGCTCAAACTGACAGATTTGGAAAATTGAAAGTATAAAATTTGTGTTTACATTTTATTACAGTTTTAACTGCTACCACTCAAGTTGTTTGATCTTGTAAATGAACATTAATTGTGATTTGGGTCAGACCACATGTTCATCAGAAAATGCAGTTAGGAAAACAGCTGGTCAGATAATTTACCTCTTCCCCGAGGGACTGGAGGCATCTAGAAGACAGCAAATACTCTAGACCTTTACTGATTTATCCCCTTCTGAAAAGAATTTGCATTTGAGTGATTCTTGAACAGGAAAATGACTCTCAGTCCGTTTTCTGTAGACCTATGTAGAACTAGAGCTTCCAGGAAACTCCTTGGGTCCCAGATGATTTAGACTGAAGACTCTTAGATGCTATAGTTTGATTTTGTGTCCTTAAAGAGAAAAAAATGATAACAAGAGAAAGTCATGAAAATCATGAAATCTAGCTTTGTGTATGGGTTTGAGCAAATTTTGTGCTCATGTACTTTTGTTGTTTTGGTGATGAAACTGTCAGATGACTTTAAAAGCATCTCACTTGGTTGTTTCAAATCTTAATAAGGAAAAATCATTTTAAACCAAGGTTTTCACCTGGTCTACACCTAAAGTGACGAGATTGCAGGATACTTCTGTAGTTTTATTGTTTTAGGTGAAAATGAACATTCAGTAATTGTATTTGGAGACTTAACAGAGTTAAAGCAGGTTTCATAAGGCTTGAGACTGATAACAATGTAGGGCTCCTCTTTAAGAATACAAAATCATGAATATAAAATTAGCTGCACAGCTTTGAAAGGGGCTTCTTCAAAAAAAGGGGTCCTCACCCTGAAGATTCATTAACTTGTTGATAAATTCTTCTCTGATTAATTAGTGACTGTTCTCTGTGCTCAGAATTATGAAAGAAAAGAGAGAGGGGCCAGAGACTAGAAGGAAAATCCTTGTCTAGCTGTCTTCCCACCAGTCCCCTCAAAGCCAGTTGAGTGGTATTGCCATTTCTCCAGGTCCCAAGGTAAATGATGTCAGAACTGAAGTCGCACCTGATTCAACCTTGCTCCCCCACCCCGCCAGTTTTTTCGTTCCACAAATAGTTACTAAACAGTCACATCTACTCACTAGGTGGAATGGACTCTAACTGCCTCCTGGTCAGGTCTTTGATCTCTCGGTGATCTTTCTCATTCTGAGAAATATGCACAACAATGCTGTTTCTTTCTGTCTTGGCATACATAAAGCCTTGGCATAACATGCGTTCTTTTTCTGTTCAATTGAGTTACAAGTCAGTCCTCCAGGAGGGCAACTGTAGGGGGTGGCTTGACTCGCCGAATCTTCCAGTAAATATAGGCTAAGTTATACAAAATGGGCGTGTCTGGATCTTACCATGAGACCCCCCTCGTCCCTAAAGCTTACCGGGCAGAGACACCGAGCCCCTCTCTTCGTCACCTCCCTTGCGTGAAAACACCGACTACTCTAGCCGTAGTAGTCCCCTCCCCTTCCCACCCCGCCCCGTTTTCTGCCTTCAGTCCCCCTCCCCGAGAATCTCCGCTCCCTTACTCCCTCTTTCCTTCCCTCCCCGCGGGCCAGCCACGCTTGGAGCTGCCCTGCTGCGCGGCGGGGCGACGCGGCGACACCTATAGGATTGCTTCCGGGCACTCCCCAGCCAGAGGGCGGCTGGCCCGGGGTCCGGAGCTCAGCAGGGCCGGCGGCTCCACGACGGCTGCACCGGGGAGGCGCCCGCCCTCCCGCCCGCGTCCTCCCTCCCTCCCTCGCTCCCTCCCTCCCTCGCGCCCTAGCGCCGGGTGCCCAGAGCTGCGCTCTGCCCAGGGCGGTGGCTTCGCCGTGCCGGCAAAGCTCTTCTCCGTTGGCCGCTCCCTCTTTCCCTCCTCTTTGCGTCATGTGGGGCACTTGATATATATTTTTTCACCTTAAATTTTTTTTTTCTCCTTTAGCCTTTTCCACCTTCCACCTCCCCCTTCATCTCCCCAGGTTGATTTTTGTTTCTTCTTCTTCTCTGGGCTTGTCCATGAGCCTCCTCGGAAGCTACCGGAAAAAGACTAGCAACGATGGTTATGAATCCTTGCAGCTGGTGGACAGTAACGGGGACCTAAGTGCAGGGAGCGGCGGGGGAGGCGGCAAGCAGAGAGTGAACGCCGGGGCGGCGGCAGCGGCGGCGCGGAGTCCCGCCCGGCAGCCTCAGGACCGCGCCAGCACCATGGACAGCTCAGGTAGCGCGGCGGCGGGCATTGCCCGGCTGAACGCTGCAGGGCCCTCCAGTTGCGGCCCAGTCCGCTAGCTCCCACCCCAGTCCCGGCTTAGGAGAGGACAGGGTGAAGGCGAAGGCACCTAATACCACCAGGGTTTTGCGTCTCTAATTTCTCTAGTCAGGGGAGCTAGGAAACGTTAGATCAGTCTGGAGGCCCAGTGGCCGTAGAGAGCGCCTCTTAATCTCTCTAGGCTGCTAAATACACCAGCTGGGGGCGGGGAGAGGAGGGGAAAGGGGAGGGGAGGGGTGGACCGGATGGGGAGGGAGTGGCGCGAGGAGAGGTTGGGAAGGGGGCGGGGAGAGGCAGCTGCTTTCACTACCCAGCTGGATGAGGGAGAGAGGTGAAGGACCAAGTGTGTTGATTGTTTTTTTGCAGCCCGCTGACGGTATTTATTACAATTATTATTCTCCTAATGATGATGTTATTTGCAACTCCGTAAAGCTCAGCCTTTTGTCTCCCTGCAGTCTGCTAGGGTTAATGCTGTTACCTTTCTTGAGCAAATTTACCTGGGATCTAGAGCTCTTTTACACAGTGTTTATGATTTACACAAAGAAATGTATTCCCTCAGTTGTTGGCTTTGATCTTGTTTACCTTTATACTTTTGCACTGAGTGTATTGATATTTCATAAACCTCCACATGTAAAGAAAATGGAAATGCCTCTAAACTTTGCATCTGGGCTTGCAACCGTCTTTTAGGAAGCATTGTAGCAGGTTGGATTTTCTCTTGCAAATGCTCTTTCCGCGATTTCCATAGCAAAACAGTTATCTAATGTATTCGTGTTGAACCAGGAATGTCGTCATAGCTGTTTGCTTACCTTTTCAAGGAACTAGAACAGGAGGATTGTTTACAATAAAGATAATTTATAATTGAGGTGCTCAGTGGTTTGTTCTATATTGGTGACTTTAGTACTGGGCAACTGAGAACTCCAGAGGAAAGATTCGTGTTGAGTTGTTTGGGAAGTAATGAAATCAAACTGAATTTAGTTCCTGCACTTTGCAAGCAAATGTTTGTTTCTTTTAATCGTGTAATGACTCTTCCTGGGTTACTATTTTCTGTTTTCCTCATCCCATAAGTGGGATGAAATGTTGTCCACAGATATTCAAATATCCAGACTGAAAAGTAATTTTATCCATACAGGTTCTTATTGAAGTAAAATAAAGTATTGGTGGGATGTTTTCACCAGACTATTTTAAATTAAAAGCTAAAATTACCTCCAAGGAACTGATGGTTTCAGGGGCTTTGGTGTTGGTGTTGTACGTGGTTATTTGATTTATGTTTTTACAAATATGTGATATATAAAAGTACAAGCCATCTTTTGACTGAATGTGTTATTCTTTAAATCTTAAAAAAAATTTCACGTACTCTAAATTATGCCAGTATAATCTTTTTTGGGACGTAGTGTGCGTATAAGCAAGTAACTGAAACAAAAACAAATATTTCCAAGTCAGTATGGAGGAGCTTCACTTCAGGAAACGAAATAGGAAATTTTGTATATTTTCATTTTCATTGTGAGAATTGGAATTTGTTTTTAAAGTATGTTACATTCTAGAATGAATTTAACATGTATTTCGTGAGCCTGCTTGTATGCCAGGCACCGTGCTAAACATGTAGGGGATACAGTAGTAAATGAGACACATCTGAACTTGAGGGGCCATCATACAATAGGGGCAGTAACTTGAACACAGAGCAGCTTATGCTAAGTCCTAGATTTCTGATATTTTTTTTAATGCAATCAGACTTATTCAATAGGTTTAGAGAAAAGAATGAATTGCTCTGATAAATTGCTGTAATGAAAAAGCATTTTTATTTATTAAGAATACTGTTATCTCTAAAGTGCTATTGCTAGGAGCTGATTCTTTGACTGATTAAACAAGGACTCCATGAAGAGATTGCAGGGTTCACCACACAACCCCTTTAAATTGGGAGAATATTGTGGCTTAGTTTCAGCATGCATTTCAGGAGAATGCTGTTCGGATAAGGAACTGGGCCCTGAGAGTGGGCTTTCTTGTAGTGGTTAGCAGGTTTCATTTACTAGTGCAATTTTATCTGTCTTGTCTAATTATAGTTTTTATAAGAGTTTCATAGAGTGGCCTTGTGCATTGTAAACATTTCCGTTTGTTTAAAATATTTAATTAAACTCACGGATCACTTCCAAACCAGCAGCTGTTCTCCCCATGTATTCAACTGATTGTACTGTGAATTGCTGAATCGGGTAGGTGGTCCATGGGGCTTTTGCTCTAACAGGAATGTTTAAGAATGGAAAAACTATGTCGAGGTCCCTTAGAGAATTTAAAGCTCAGTCTTAAAAATACATTATACTTGTATTGCTATTTATAATATAACACTTGGATATCTATCTTATTTCATTTCCCCAGAATTCTATTAGATGGGTAAAGAGCATGTGTCTGTACTCAAAAACTTAGGCTGAAATCTCTGCACTATTGTTACTAGCTGGAAAACCTAGAAATGTTTTAAGCCTGTTCTGCGTTTAAGAAAGGAGAATCATCACAGTTGTTCTTACCAGAGAGGCTAAGCTTTTAAGTTTGAGGCTTGAAACAACGAGAATGCATTTGCAGTTTTTTATATTTTGCTCTCTGTGTCCTTCCAATTTATGAGACGAGGAAACATTCTTACAGATGGCAGCAGACTTGTTCAAGGTAAAAGAGCGAGTTATCGACAGCCAGATTTGAGTCTTCTGACTAATGGTCTAAGTGTCCCCCCGACCCCTGAACTAAGTATAACACCACTGTGGAAATAGAAACAATATTATCTACTTTGATTTTCCCCTCTGTTCTTAGATGAGTGACAGATGTTCAGAGAAGTGTTATGACTTCCTAAGTCAGCAGACTCCAGGTACATTCCAGGGCAGCCCCCTTGCTGAATTTATCTTGCATAGCTCTCTGCCTGCCCCGTCTCACTTCCTCTTCATTCAAATTATTCTCTAGAAGATTGTCATTTGAAGGTCATCCTCTCACATCCCAAATCGCATTGCAGCTATCCTGATTCATTAGCACAGAAACTCCATATTTCTCCTGTGTGCATTTCACCTTCCATGGAAAGTAGAATCCACAAAACTAAAAGGCCCAATCTTGAGTCACTAAAGTGTTACATTAGGCTTTACTTACCAAGTTCATGATGACAAGCCATAAAACAGTAGTTCAATTAAAATCTGTTAACAGATTTTTTTTTTGTCTTTTTGCCTTTATCTAGAGCCACACCCGTGGCATATGGAGGTTCCCAGGCTAGGGGTCTAACAGGAACTGTAGCTGCCGGCCTTCGCCACAGCCACAGCAATGCAGGATCCGAGCTGCGTCTGCAACCTACGACAGCTCAGGGCAACACCGGATCCTTAACCCACTGAGCAAGGCCAGGGATCGAACCCGCAACCTCATGGTTCTTAGTCGGATTCGTTAACCACTGAGCCACGAAGGGAACTCCATGTTAACAGATTTTAATAGAATTTAAAAGTGTAAGGCTATTTGGAGTTCCCATCTTGGATCCCGTGTTTCTGTGGCTGTGGCGAAGGCCGGCAGCTACAGCTCCTGTTAGACCCCTAGCCTGGGAACCTCCATATGCCACGGATGCGGCCCTAGATAAGGCAAAAAGACCAAAAAAAAAAAGAAGTATAAGGATATTAAAGATGCTAAAATGCTTTTTTAAAAGTATAAGAATAATGAAGAATGTTAAAATATTTTCCTGCCTTATATGAATCTGATGGAAAACAAAAACTGTCTTTAACAAATACCGTTCTCGGTAGTGTTTAAACAGTGTTCACATTTTGAATCTGGCTTTAACATTATGAATTATTTACTTGGATAAATTCATAATTCATTGAAATACCATCAGCATATATGTACTGGTATTACTTAGAAGTATCTGGGCATTTAAGGGTATTGAAAGTTGAAAGCAAAGATGATTCGTCTAATTTATTGTTAAATTTCAAATGATTGGAGACTGCTGTGCTTCATAGACTTAGAAGGGGAATCCATGCAGCCTGTGACATACACTTTCTGTGAGGGACCCTTCCCTGCCTTCTGAGGCGGTACCTTTGGACTGCTGTCTTTGGTACAGAGCCCTTTCTTTTATTTAGGCAAAAATCAGCCTTTCTGCCCTCTAGGTACAAAATAAATCCAATCCCCTTCCACATGGCAACCCTTATCAATTTTGAGAAAAGATACTGTTTCTCCTCTTAGCCTAATTCTCTTCTTTTCTGTGCTAACAAACCTGGTTCTTTACTTTTTTTTTCTGTATGTAAATTGATTTCCATATAATTATGCTAAGCTTTGAGAATAACCTTAAAATTTTATTTTATGTAACAAGGTTTTTCATAGGTTTTTATTATAAAAGTTTTCCATGCTTTTGGTTAAAAAAGAATAAAAGATTTCAGAAGGGAGCATAATGAAAAATGGAGAAATGTACTTTCTCCCCTTCCTGATTTTTTTAGGCCCTTGCTGCAGAGATAACCTCTATTGAAACTGCGGGTAAAAAAATGTATGTTGTGTATGTACGTGTGTGCATATATAAGATTAAAATTGTAGTAAAATACAAACTCAAAGTTGTAACCATGTACCTTTATCTACATTGTTCAATAATGTTAAATGATGAAAATTAGCTACAATTTAATAATTACAATCTAGGCATTGTGCTAAGCATTGTACATTTGGCATCTTATTTAACCCTCATAAGAATTCTTTAAGGTAAGGGATAGTTATTTTCCTCCTATAGTTGAATAAACTGAGGCACAGAGAGGTTAAGCAAGTTGCCTGAGGTTACAGAGGCTCTACTCATTCTATATGGAGTAAAATTCCATAGAGAAATGATTATAAAATCGTTAGTGAAGAATTTAGTAGTGGTGTTTCTCTCTGCTTCTTTCCCTGAGGCAAGAAGAAATAAGAGTGTCTGAGGGAGCTGAAATGCATGTAGTTGTTTTTCACGTTGACTCTCATGAAACAAGGCAGATATTGCCTCTTGTATTAACTATAACATGAATAATTTTTAAATGCTGGAAACAAAGGAGAAGGAGCAAAAGCAGTACTGGATAAGGCATAGTACAACCTGATATGACCCTGAAAAAAGAGTATAATTGGTGCAGCTTCATAAATTTATGGAATGATATCTTGCTAATGAAAATGAGCCCCTACTACTCTGGGAATTAGGTCCAGAGTTTTCATAATTGGACGTCAGAAGCCCATTTAGTATCTCTGAAAGTCAGCCCAATAGAACTTCTTGTCCTCTCTCTACTGGTTGGTCCCCTACCTCCCACCTCCATCTCCATGCTTCTGCATACAACTGTTTCCTCAGCTTAGCCCAACTTATACTGTAGCCATCAAGATGTTCACTTTTCGGGTTATCTTCTATTTATTCTTCAGAATGTGGCTTTGATATTCTTAAACCCCGTAGGCTGCTTGAGATGGCCGTTCTCCATGCTCCTCCAGTGGCCCTCACGTCCCTGTCATAGCTCTGATCACACTGAGTTGTGATAGGTTGCCTGGCCTGTCTCTATCTCTAGATAGTAAGTAAAGTTCAGAGCAATCCTGTGTCTTATTCACCTTTGTATTCTTGTCACTGCTTGGCATTTATTAGGAACCTGATAAATACTCTTTGAATGAATGAAAGCATGAACGGATTTTGAATTTTTAAAAAGGGCATTTATAATGAAATATGCCCATACAAACCTAAAAATAAGCATACAGCTAGATTTTCATAGAAATGAGGCCAGACTTGAAAAAATGAAACTGTTGGCAAAAAGCTAGACCGATTCAATAATGAGCATTTTTCATATGCAAGGACCCCAGAGGGGAGAGAGGATGATTAATACGTAGTTCCAGACTCCCAAGAATTTTCTAACACAGAAGTAATTAGCTTAACAAAGGACTGTGCTTTCTTGACCAAAAAATACAGTCTGTTGTATGATTCACTAAGGTAACTGAAACACTAAATATACACAATTTTCAAAATAGGCTAACAGTAGACCTGTTGATCTGTGTTATAGTGTGTTTCTTCGTCAGTATCACAGATTTGAATCTCAGCCATTTTCAGGTTTAGCGTTAAACACTTTTTGTATCACCTTTGGCCATGCATAGTTATATGGTGACTTCGTGCCTTTTATAACCTATATTCCCCATCTTGAACTCTTTTTGGAAAGGATCTATAATTTTGAGGGGGACTGAAGAATCCTGCAATTTAGATTGTGCATTTCCCTGTTGGGAAAATTTGAAACTCAGGAGAAAAAGCCCTAAATGACAGTTATTGTATATTAAACAATTTTTCTTGAAATCTGCTTGGAAGCTTTTTGAACGGTTCAATGTCTAAGAGTTAGTCCTTCACGGTTCAAGGAATTAGGAAATTTTATGACATGTGCTAAGAGATCTGGCGGTTTTTTACTACCTTTATTTGCTTTACCTGACATGTCACAGGCTAGTCTAGATCCAGATATCTTCTTACTTCAGTAATGCATCAAATATAATTTTAATAGATACCAGAGACAGAAATTAAAATTCAACAATGTGTGGTGTTAAAATGCAAATAACCCCACCATGGAAGCAATCAGATGAGTGGTACCTTCTGCACAGTGTTGAGTTTGCAGGAAATTACTGTTGGCGTGTTGCAACTAGTATTCTACCTGGTCACTGGCAAGTTTGTTTGGCATACGTTGTGAGCTGCTTCCTGATTTTAGAAACGTTATGCTGTGCAAGAAGTGCATGTTGGTACTAAGTGAAGTAAGTCAGAAAGAGAAAGACAAATACCTTATGATATCGCTTATATGTAGAATCTAAAAAATGCACAACTGAATCTATCTATAAAACAAACAGATTCACAGACATAGAGAACAGACATGTGTGGTTGCTAAGGGGTACGGGGGAGAGAGTGGGAGGGACTGGGAGTTTGAGGTTAGGAGAGGCAAACTATTACATTTAGAATGAATAAGCAATGAGGTCCTGCTGTATAGCACAGGGAACTATATCAATTTCTTGGGATTGACCATGATGCAAGATAACATAAGAAAGGGAAAGTATATGTAAGTATGACTGGGTCACTTTGCTGTACAGTAAAAACTGGCACAACATTGTAAATAGACTATATGTTGATTGAAAAAATTAAAAAAGAAGTGTGTGTTGGATTTGGACATATAAGTAAAATAAGAGTCAGAGGAAAGGCTATGGAGGTACAGAAGAAGGAGCCATAATTTGAACCAGGAGGACTAGAGAAGGCCACAATGGAAAGTGATGTTTGAGCCAGAAGTCAGTAGATGGAGAAGGAAAGGAAAATAGTTTTGGACTGAAGGCTAAGACACAGTGGCCTCATCATGCATAATATGTTGAGAGACCGTGCATGTGCAAAGACCTGGAAGTGGAGCCCGGATGGGTGGGAAGCGCTCTGGTGGGTGGCAGCGGAAGATACATCAGGGTGAGCCTGCTGAGGAGGGTGGACTTTATGCTCTAGGCCGCGGGAGGGCGCTGATGATTTGGGATGATTTTGGGGGGGTGGTGAGGCAAGACTGGCTTATCCAACAGTCATGGCGCCTAGGGACCACCATAACTTTAAGGCCCACAAAAATTTAATTTTGATTTCTTTTAAAAACCAGAATAAAATAAATGGGCATAACAGTAAGAAATTCATTTCATAGAGATGCAGCAAAAAAAACAGGTAAACTTTTTTTTTTTAATGGGGAATGGGCATAGGAAGGCAGAAGTGCCTAGAGCCCACCAAGTCTGCTGCAGCTCCAGAGAAGAGGGTAATGTGTGACTCCTGGGGATAATCTGCAGCTGCATAAGGGACAAATTCCATCTATAGTTCCCACCTGTGCCCTGGCTGAATCACATTTTCCTGAAGTGCTGGTTAAAAACATTGAGGTTCCCGGAATTTCTGCTTTAGTCAGAAGGGAGGGAGTATACTGAAAGATCGGGCATACCCCTGGAGGACAGGGACAACAGTTACGTGCCAGTTTAGTTGATGACCTGAGAAGTAACTAAGGCCCAAATCGGGGAAGTGCCAGTGAGACTGGAAGGAAGAGGCCACCCCCAGAAACGCTGCACGGAAGAATGGGAAGACTGACAGCAGAGTGACAGCTAGAGATGTTTAGCTTAGGGGGTAGGAGGAGAGGAGGTGGTATCTCTGGTCTTGGCCAGATGTGGAAAATATGACCCACTGTTTTTTTCTGGTGCAGATGCACCATGGGCATGCTTGTGGAAGGGCTTAATATACTGTCCGCTTGGCATAAGGTTTTACCAGGCTTTCAGCTTTTTGGTAGGTTGCCCGTTAGGCTGGGCAGATCTCCAGGGCAGTGCTGTGGAGGGGGCAGGAGGCAGGAGGCAGGAGCAGAACCTGTGTTTGCCTGGAGGAGTAAGGTAATCAGTGGAAATGCTAGAACAAAAGCTGGTACTGTGCTGAGTCCTGGACCAAGGCCAGAGGCCAGGATGGTGTAGGGTAGCCAGCCTGCCCTGATGCCCATTCTCACGGGGTTGTCTCTGTTTCCTTGCCTGGTGATAGAGGCACAGGAAGAATGCTCGAACACCAGCAAAACTTGGAAGATGATTACTGCAGGAGGAATTTTTGGTTTCTATGGAAACAAACAAGTGCCTGAAAAAAGCCCTGACCCTAGGAATGCTCCAGGCTTGCCTTGTACCAGCATTGGGCCAGTGAGCCTGGCAGCACAAGTCCTGGCAGGCGAGCAGCTCTCATTTCTCTACTCTCTCACCTCCTCCACGGTCCTCCTTCCCATTTTTCTCTTCTTTCTTTCTCTGTCTCCTTCCCTTCCATCTTCAGCTTCCTATCCTCCTCTCTCCTTTACCTCTGCTTCTCTTCTGCTCCCTTGTTCTTTCTTTCTTCCTCTTTCCTGTCTGGATCTCCTCCTTTCTCCCCAGTCCCTGAGTCAGCGTGTTCGGGAGACTTGGAACCCCATGCCATAGGAGTATGTGCGGATGAATGTAGTTTTGGGGGTTGTGTGTGTGTGTGTGTGTGTGTGACACTTAGATCCCAGCTGGCCGCATGTGGTCCAGTAGGTGTGAGCAGTGGTGTCACTTCCTAGTTTGGATAATTGCATCTGACCTACCTAAAATTCCACTTGCTGCTTTAATTAGCAAAGTGTTCACTGCTGTAACTTGGTGATGAGAGGTTCAGAAGCCTCTATCCCAGAGGTAACTGTGTTTCATTCAGATGAAGGAAAGAATTGTACTTACTACTTTGCAACTAGAGAGTACAAGATAATAGCTCACCATTCCCCTGTCTCTTCTACTGCACCCCTGCCGGAAAGCAGATCTTTCTCTTCACCTCCCCTATTCCTGGAGCCTAGATAAATTGCTCTATTTCCAATCTTTCCAGGTTAAATTTGTCAATGCTGTCGAGCAGTGGGGATAGTAAGGAATCATGAGTCGGAAACCCAGGTAGAAGCTCTGACTCTGTCATTTACAAGCTGTGATCTTGGGCAGGTGATCCAAGTGAGAAAAATCATATTGACCCTGCCTGTTTCACAGGCCAGGTGAAATGTGAGAAGGTAGATGAAAGCACTGTGTAGTGAGTAACTCTTCATTTCCTCATTTCACAAATCTCTCTGGACTGCCTGCTATGTGGTGGCCCTGCTCTAGGCACAGGAATATACTGCAGGATGAGAGTGCTAAGGCTTTGGCACTTATGAGCTTACATTATAGCGCAGAAGACATACCACAAACCAGGAAGCAAAGATAAGGTATTGTATGGTGTGTTCAATGCCACAGAGGGACCAGAGCAAGAAGAGAGTAACAAGGTGCTGGAGGCCTATTTTACAGAGCACGATCAGGAATGCCTTTCTGAGGAGAGAGCAGCATTTGAGCTGACACCTG
The DNA here is from genome assembly GCA_004024745.2 of Catagonus wagneri. Classification (NCBI taxonomy): domain Eukaryota; kingdom Metazoa; phylum Chordata; class Mammalia; order Artiodactyla; family Tayassuidae; genus Catagonus; species Catagonus wagneri. The sequence goes on along the minus strand of PVHT020000066.1, from coordinate 9,327,359 downwards.
AAGAAACAGAAGCAAGCAGAAAAAAAGGAAAAGAAGAAGAGCTGGATGTGGAGCTTTTAAGCATACAGCAAATGCAAAGACCTGGAAGAGGGACAAAGCTTTGCAGAAAGGAGCAGTGCTCTAACTGGCACTTAGTGAGTCAGGAAGGAGTGACAACAGATGAAGTCTGAGTTGTGTTTTTAAGAGATCATTTGGCTGCTTGTGCTGAGAAAGAATTTGAGGTGACCTCTTAAGTATTCCAGATTGTAGGCGGGATTTGTACACCATGGGTGAGGTCAGCAAATATACTGTTCAATATTAATAGTCAGCCTCCCCCACCCCCACGCCCAAGTTCAAGTGACATTTTCATAGCATCATAGTGTTGGCAGTGTGTTTTATACCCTGTCATATTTAGTTCTTACAATTATCCTTTGGAGTGGGTAGCATTTATAAAATGTTTTAGAGATGAGAAGTTTCTAAGTTCGTTGAACTGATTCGAAGCTAAGCCAGCAGCAGGGTCCAGGTCTTCTGACATGTTGGAGTGTGACAGAGATTGCAAAGGAGGAGAGTAAGATCTTGGACACCTGATGGCCAAGATGTATCAGCTACGTAGGAGAAGACAAGCCGGGGGAATAGAACAGGAAAAATTGGATTTTAGCTGTTAGGGAAATTGGCTTAGGTTGCCTCAAAAAAGTATAGCAGATTTTCACTTTAATTATTGGTCTTCAAATGTAGTCATTCGGTCCCCTCCCAGGGCAGGAAGCTGGCTTTGTCTCTCAGTGTGCCAGGGGAGAACTGTCTCCATTATGCCTCTCATTGGCACACACAGCCTGGCAGGCTTTCACACTGTCTTGTTTTGTGAGCATTTGCAGTCGTAACAGAAGACAGTTCTATTTCATATGTTGCTTTGTTTTCAAGCCTTCGCGTGAGAGCTGGGCTTCTTGTCTCTTAAAAACCAAAAACCAAACCAAACCCAAATGCCCTGCTTCTGTTTATGGCAGTGCTACATGTTTTTGAAAAGAAAATTTAAAACAATTCAGAGTGTGGTATAAAAATGAAAAGTCCATTTCTTTTCTCCCAGCTTGCAGTCTTATTCTCCAGTTGTAATTAATATTCATGGTTTCTTGTATATACTTACAGACTCTGCAAGCATATGCAAGCTTCTCCAAAGACACATGCAGATTCCTGAACTCCCACACATATACGTGCACACTTCATATATAACGTATACTTGGATATCCTGGAATCCTGCTGTACGTTCTGTTATGTAACTTGATTATTTACTCAAGTACTACTCTTTGGATAACTTCCTGCATTAGTACCTAGAGAGGTAACTCAGTGTCCGGAATGTCTGCTTTGAATTCCACTGTCCCAGGTCCTCTATTGATAGGCAGTAAATATCTTGGAGCATATATTTTTGTATATTGCATATGTGGTAGACTTGTGGGATAAATTCTCAGAAATGGAATTGTTAGGAGAAAGAACATATTCGTTTCACATTGATAGATCTTGCCAGACTGCTTTCTAAGAACCTTGTACCAACATTGAATTCTGCGAACAGTGTATGAGCTTACTTGTTTTCCCACATCCTTGTCAAGGCTGAGTATTATCAGACTTCTTACTTTTTGACAGACTCATAAGTGAGAAATGGTTGATAATAGTTTATTTAAAACTGGCATTATATGTTGATACTGCCATGAGTTATTTTGGTTTTGGAAATGGATTTTAATTACTTTTTATTACTTAGGTAATACATATTTAGGGGGAAACAATTTAGAAAAGCAGATAAGTGCACACACACACACACACACACACAATAACCAATAAACTTGTTTTTCATGACCTTTATTAACATTTTGGAATTTATCCTTTTGTCTTATCTATTTGTAACAATATGAATGAAAATATTTTCTGTTAACTTCTTTTTTTATTTTTTGTCTTTTTAGGGAAGCACCTGAGGCATATGGAGGTTCCTAGGCTAGGGGTTGAATGGAGCTATAGCTGCCGCCTACACCACAGCCACAGCAACGCCAGCTCCGAGCTGCGTCTGTGACCTACACCACAGCTCAGGGCAACACCAGATCCTTAACCCACTGAGCGAGGCCAGGGATCGAACCTGCATCCTCATGGATACTAGTCAGATTCGTTTCCACTGAGCCATGATGGGAACTCCTTCTGTAAACTTCTTTGCTCTCCATTAATTGTAACCAGTAGTTTTCCTAGAAAATATTGCAGCATATCAGTGGAGAGAGTCCTGGAGTTGGAGCTAGTGGTTGTTCTAGATTCAGATTTTGACATCATGGACTAGCTTTGTGACCTTGGGCAATGCCTTTCTTGTCAGATTGTAAGGAAGGTCAAATGAGATAAGGTACAGAATAGGGCCTGGTGTATTCCCCATGGTAGATGCTTGGTAAGTGATGGCTGCATCAAGAGGTTGAAGCTAAGTGAGCCCATGTTGGGAATATTATATTATCCTGAGTTTTCTTCGAAGTAGATTATTTTACTTTTTTTCATTTTACAAGGTTCTGAGCATTCTTTGTTCTATTCATTCTAAGATTGTTCATAGCTTTAAGATAGTGTGTGGTCACCATGTAGTCCTCATACGTGTACAGGGCATTATCACCAGAATTCTCGGTCAAGGTGGTCAACAGGCTTGATACATTATGGGATGTTCAGGACCGCCTGGTTTAAGGTGGAGGATGAAACCCAGGAATTTTCCAAGGATGAAAAGGAACAATTATGTATGTTCTAAGCATGATTAGGCATTGCTTATTGTTCTTTACTTTTTCCCAGTGTTGTTATAGAAGCTAGTTCATGTAAAGCAGTGGTTCTCAATGAAGGGCGACTCTATATACTGTAACTCCCACCTCAACAACTGGCAATGTCTGGAGACATTTTTGTTATCACAGTGTAGGCGAAGGGTTGTTACTGGTATCTGTTGGCTAAAGGCCAGGGTGCTGCAAACCATCCTAAGATGCACAAGACAGTTCCACACTATGAAGAATTATCTGGCCCCAGATGTCAATAGTTTGAAGGCTGAGAAACTCTGATGTTAATGGAGTGAATATATTGATTATGAGTTAAAGATGGTGAATGTGGTGAAGTATCCGTGGACCCATCAAGCTCATGGTACTGGTCACTGCTACAAATTAAACTAGACCTAAAAGGAATTTCTTCCTGGCTGCAAGAAGGTCCTTTGTTTTTCAGGGAGGTGGTGTGGAAAATGCCTAAGTTAGAAAAGGGTTCTGTCTGGCCAGAGTTATTACCTGGAGGCAGCCAAAGTCCTAGGAAGTTCGAGTATGTGTCTCAGTTTCCGTGGAATCCAAGATCGACTCCTTTTGTTCATTCAAGCATTGATTCATGCAGCAAACATTATGAAATGACTATCAGCCCAAATCCTGTGTTGTAAGGCAAAAAAAAAGAAGCAAACAAAAGTCACAGTATCTGTCCTAGAGAAGCATAGGGGACAGTATTGTGGTTGAGAACTCAGATCTGGGTCTAGAAAATCCAGATACACACACACACACACACACACACACACACACACACACACTAACCAATAAACTTGTTTTTCATGAATGACAAACATAAGGTGTTTAGAACAGTGTCTATCTCAATCAAACTTTCTTGTTATTTTTGTTTCACGACTATTACTGGAATCTTGGGGCCCTATGGATTATCTAGTTTAGTATTTTCAAATTTGATAAGTACCAGATTCCTTTTCTCAATAAAGCCAGACTCCTACTATATGAAATGCATGAGAACAGAGCAATTCTAGTTCAAGTAAGAATGGGAGGCTGGGACACTGTTTTCTCGGGACCACTCTCCTCTCCTGCCCCAGCAGTGGTTTCTTGTACGTGATTGCAGAACCTGGGGCTGAGTAGAATCCAGTTTGATCACCACTGATCTCGTCTGGTCCCTCATTTAAAAGTGAGGAAACTGAGGCCTGGAGAGAGGACATGATTTAAAGGCGGGTTTGTTGGGGGGGGTGTACACTGATCACTGTGACGTGCATGTGCCAAGCACAGAAACGGTGCTCTAGGAGGGAGTTAAGAGAACGCAGAGGCAGATTCTCCTTGATTAGGTTGTATTTAGGGCTGCTCTTGAAGGATGGGTAGAATTTAACATTTCAGATAAAGTTGGAAAGAATATTTTCAGAGGAGGAAACGGGAGATAGAAGATTGGAGGAAAATCACTGGATTTTTTCTTGAAGACTCCATATCTTAGTAAACTATCTTTGGTTGCAAGTAAAAAAAAAGCCTGTTTCCAAACATCAATTGAAAATCAAAGGAAGAGAGTTGTTATAAAGTCACAGACTGAGTCCTGCGTTCAGAGAGTAGGGCCCTACCTTGGTCTGTGCCTGGAACTCCAAAGCTGAGAGCCTCCTGGCTGCCCTCTCTCTATTGCTTCATGGTTCTTATTTTGCTTCCCTCTGTGCCTTCGCTTTATCTTTCACTGTCCCTCTCTGTGGACCAGCTTTCTCGTCTTCTCTGTGTATATGGAAACTATATGTCTCTTTCTACTTTAGGAAGTAAGGATAATCACAATTTCAACAGCTATTTAAAAAAAAAAAAAAGGCATGAGCCGCTAACCTTGCTCTAAGTCGCCCAGGTGTCCAGTTTACATGTGATTAATTCAGACATTTGGTATCCCCTGAGCGTCTGTCTCTGAATCCCAAACTCTAAATTCCAAGAGAGAATCCAGTTGACTTATGGGTGTTACTTGTGTACCTCTCCTCAGGAGCTGTAGACAGAGTGGGGGAGGTGAGCAGACTGTCTTGTTGAGTCATCATTGTTGGAAAAGCTCTCTTCCAACTTAAAGAGGGAATGGCCTGACTCTCAAATTGCTCCTTTAGCATCAGTGGAGACAGGCATCTGTGTATCTATAATAAAGTATGAGATAAAGAATATGGGAGATATGTAAGTTAGTGGGTTGATGATGGCTTCTCTAAGGAGGCACAGTGGTGCTGGCTCTGAAGTGCAGGCAAGATTTCCTCAAGTGGAAAAGGAACTGAGGGGGGCTGTTCCACGTAGGAGCTAACTAGAAAGGTGGTGGTTGAACATGGAATGTTTGGGTGATAGTGAACGTTGAGTACCTGTATGTGTCAGTAGCCTCAGTCATTCACTCGGATAACAAATATTTCCTGAGGGCTTGCTTGGACGAGGGTATGTTGATAGATGAAGAAACAAAATTGAAATAGTTAAATTGCTTCCTCAGTGTCACGGAGAATGAGAATATGAACCATATCTAGAATGTTTTAGTCCCAGTATTTTTTTCTCTATAGTGTTCATTTATGCTTTCACTTGATTCTACAAGGTCAAAAATGACTTAGAGCAAGGCTGGCGGCTCATGCTTTTTTTTTTTTTTAAATAGCTGTTGAAATTGTGATTATCCTTACTTCCTAAAGTAGAAAGAGACATATAGTTTCCATAACTAAGAAATGACTTCTGTGTGGATATATGTTTGTTTTTAGGGGGTTGTTTAGACAGGTGATTTCTAAGATCTTTCTTAACTCTAACGTTATGGTATTCAGGGACTTGTTCTCTTTCATCTCAACCAGTTAGATTTAATTTATTGTAGAATTGCTTAGAATAGAAAAAAAAAGTTAAGGCTACCTAAAATGTGCCAAAATAAAAGACTGGTTCGAATAATTATGGTATGCCTAATGGTATTATTAAATAGCCACTAAAAATAATTGTTCAGTGGAGTTCCCATGTGGCTCAGTGGGTTAAGGATCTGGCATTGTCACTGCAGTGGCTTGGGTCTGATTCCTGCGTGGAACCCGCATGCTGTTGGTGCGGCCAAAATAAACAAACATAATTGTTCAAGGAATTTCTAATATAATGGGAAGATGTTTAAAATATAAAATTCATGGAAAAAGGAATACTAAATGCTGAATTAAACTGTATAAAAACACACATATATTTGTATATACACACAGGAAAATCATTGTAAAGATAATATGCTAGTTTAAAGATGAAGGAACTAAATCAAAATATTATTAAATGATATTTGGATATTAGGGCACCAGTGATGATGATAATGATGATGTTGATTGCTACTATTATTTGGCCCCTCTCATGGCATGTGGAAGTTCCTGGGCCAAGGACTGAATCTGTACCACAGTTGGGCAACCTGCGCCACAGCTGTGGCAATGCCAGACCCTTAACCTGCTGCACCGCAAGGGAACTCCCAGGGCACTAGTCAATTTTATGTTTTGCTACACTTTCAACAGTGACTTAACATTTCACAACTACAGTATTATATAACTGTATTTTTTTCTGGACTACTTTTATAGCTAAACTTTTTAAAAATAATTATAGATTCATATGCAGTTGTAAGAAACAATAGAGATTCTTGTAAACTTTGCTCATTTCTCTCAGTGGTAATGTTTTATAAAACTATAGTGTAATATCACAGCCAATATATTGGCATTGATACTTTCTACCTCGTGTTACCCTGGTTTTATTTGTATATGTGCGTGTGCATGGCACATGTGTGCTCTATACTGTTTGTTACCTACATTGCGGGTTCATGAATCCACCACCACAGCAAGATATTGAGTAATTCAACACACCACAAGGACTCTCAAAGTGCCCTTTTATGGCCATATCCACACCTACTATTCTTTTTTTTTCCTTAGGGCCACACTCTCACGACACATGGAGGTTCCCAGTCTGGGGGTCAGATCGTAACTGTGGCTGCTGGCCTACACCACAGGCACAGCAACGCGGGATCCAAGCCGTGTCTGCGACCTACACCACAGCTCACGGCAACACCGGATCCTTAACCTGCTGCGCGAGGCCACGATTAAACCTGTGTCCTCATGGATGCTAGTCAGATTTGTTTCTGCTGAGCTACTACGAGAACCACATTGCCATTATTCTTTCCAAAATATAGTCAGCTCTGTTGTGTAGTGCATTTACTTAATTCTGCTTTTTTATTCAAAGCCGTAATTTAATTTAATGAATTTATTTATTTAGTCTTTTTTTTGTCTTTTCAGGGCCACATCCCATGGCATATGGAGGTTCCCAGGCTAGGGGTCGAATTGGAGCCACAGCTGCTGGCCTACACCACAGCCACAGCAACGACAGATCCGAGTCATGTCTGTGACCTATACCACAGCTCACAGCAACTACAGATCCTTAACCCACTGAAAGAGGCCAGGTATTGAACCCGCAATCTCATGGTTTCGCTGCGCCACAACAGGAACTCCCAAAGCCACAATTTTAGAACCTTAGAGTTGGAAAGGACTGAGCCATCTGATTAGTCACTCAGAATGTGGGAATTTTCAAGGAGTAGCGAAGAGGTTTATGATTATCTGGCCTCCTTCAAACACATTATCAGCTTGAGCTCTCTCTGTACCCTTCACTCCAGACACCTTTACCTCAGTATTGCAGGCCTTAAGTTAGCTCTCATTTTCTCTGGGAACCCTCATCTGACCCTCTAACTCTGGGTCTTTTGCTTCTCCTCTGTGCCCTGATTATACTCTGTATTTTGCTCATTGTGGCATTTTTCTCATCTTAAAATTGCACATAGATAATCCATCAATGCTGGAAGGGTAGATAATGTCTGGCTAAAAGTCCCCCCCCAACTCCTGGGGACTCCAATTGCCAGCTCTTCTTCCTCTCCTACCCTTGATGTGGTTTTTGATCGAGCTTGAACTTCACTGCATTCAAATGGCAAGGCCTAGTTTATTTTGGCTGTGCAGCTACTTGCCTATTCCACAAATTCTGGCCTTCTACCTGCTGATGCTGCCACCAGAATGAATAACTTTTATTTTCTGAGTTCCTTACATATTTTCTCTTTGCCTTCTCTATTTCTAAAGTTAATATGATGTTGGAGTTCCCTTCATGGCGCAGCAGAAACGAATCTGACTAGGAACCATGAGGTTGTGGGTTTGATCCCTGGCCTCGCTCAGTGGGTTGGGGATCTGGCGTTGCCGTGAGCTGTGGTGTAGGTTGCAGATGCAGCTTGGCTCTGGCGTTGCTGTGGCTCTGGCGTAGGCCGGCAGCTGTAGCTCTAATTAGACCCCTAGCCTGGGAACCTTCATATGCTGCGGGTGCGGCCCTAATAAGAAAAAAAAGACAAAAAAAAAAATAAAGTTAATGTGATGTGGATGACCTTTATAAGCAGCTTTGAGCCTAGCACTATGCTATGTGTTTGATCTTTTTTTAACACAGCATACTTCAAATTATGTTTTATCTTCCCCATTTTTAAAATGAGGAAACTGAGACTGAAAAAAACAAGTGGATAACTCGTTGAGGATTGTGTAGCCAAGTAAGTGGCAGAATTGGATTGAAATCCAGGACTGTCTGCTGTAAAGTCCACACTCCTGGCTATTCTGTAAGAAGAAGCTGTTTTAACTCATGGTCCTCCAAAACTTAGTACTTCCTCTGAGGAACTGTACAGACCCTGACTAAACTCTTCCCATAGGTAGCTCTGGACTTAGGAAGGCAGCTATTCTATTGCTGGACGGCCAGCATTACTTGGGAGTTGTCCTTTGTCTTTTTCAGTGGGATTCTGTCCTTCATTCTCTCAGTGTTAAATCTAGGTAGATGGTAGTTCTGTCCTTTGGCACAACATGAATTCCTCTAAATCTATAGATCCTTCATGGTATAACTAGAAGGGGTTTTAATAATTTTCTGGTCTTATCTGTTACACATGGGGAAAGTGGAGAGCAAAGAGAGGAACCCTGTTCAATTTACTAACTTTGAGTGACTTGAAGCCTTATTCTGATTCTTTGGTTTACCTTTCTCCTTCTAGCTCTTATAGTCTTTCATTGTGAGGTGGGTTTTTCAACCTTCCATTGTCCTGGTCATTCCCCTGTGAATACTCTCCAGCTGGCCACTGTCCTTGTTTTTGGAGCTGACCTCAATATTCCAAATTTGGTTTGATTGTTTGGAGTTCTGGAGAGAATGTTTAATTCTACAAGTAAATATGAGAACCTGCTATGCGCCGGGGACCTCTTGTAACCCTCCATCACATTCTGCCTTTCTTCTTCCCTTCTCCACGTTGTCTACGATATTTGTGAGATTATAGGTTCGGCTGCAGGTAACAAAGGCCATCGTAACTATGGCTTAAACAGACGGAAGCTTATTTCTTGCTCATATAAAGGCTTGATCTGCAATGGCAGCTTTACTCTATGGAATAACTAGGGTCCCAGGATCCTTCTGTTTGCTTTATGCTCCTTAGGGTGTCACCCTCTTCCACATTGTTTAAGGTGACCAACTAACACATTAGTTTTCCAGTATTCCTCTTCCCTCTAAGAAGCACCCTGTAAGTCGCATGCTCATTGCCACTCACATGTCATTGGTCAGAATTTAATCACATAGTCACATTTCACTGAAGGGAAGCCTGGGAAATGTAGTCCTTTTTTTTTTCTAGGAGGCTATGTGACCAGAGAAAAAATATTCCAAAGGAACATGAAGGGGATAATAGATACTAGTCTGACAAATAGCAGTCCCTGCCACATCCCTCCTTGTGTTTCAGCTCCAAGAAAATGGACCCAGTTGATATTCAATAGCCACTGGCCTCCTGGGTTTGTGGAGTTGCATTTCTAGGAAAGATGGCAAAGCAAGAGACCTTCAAGGTGATCAAGAAAAATTCTCAGAATTTCATGAAAGACTGAAATTCAGAGTCTTTGATGAGGGAGTTCCCGTTGTGGCACAGCAGTTAATGAATCCGACTAGGAACCTTGAGGTTGAGGGTTTGATCCCTGGCCTTGCTCAGTGGGTTAAGGATCCGGCATTGCTGTGAGCTGTGGTGTAGGTCACAGATGTGGCTCGGATCCTGCGTTGCTGTGGCTGTGGCGTAGGCCGGCGGCTACAGCTCCGATTAGACCCCTAGCCTGGGAACCTCCATATGCTGCGGGTGCGGCCATAAAAGTACAAAAGGCAAAAAAACGAAACAAACGAACGAAAAAACAGAGTCTTTGATGAGGAGGTCACCCTGTCAAAAATAGCTGTCATTTGTTTGGGGCTTACTATTTATCTACCATGCGTGTGTTGAATATTTAACATAAATTATTTAATTCTGAGAAGATTCCTAGCAGGCACGTACTATTATTACTCCCCAATTTACAGATCAAAATTTCTAGAGAGATGAAGTAACTTCTCCAAGGTCACATAGCAGATATGTAACGAAATTGCTGCCCATTTATTTTAGTGCACACTTAGCCTCAGGTCACTCTCCACTCTAATGCCAGACAAATCAGAGCTGGTCATTAACACTTCATAAAGCCTTCTCACGTTCCTCATAATAATCAGACACTCCTAATTATAACCTGAGCAAGAAGTGTTGTTTTAAGTGGGTTATGAGCCCTGTGATGAAAGGACGGGTCTTACATAGTGTTAGAAAAAAAAATTTGGTGACCAAATTGGCAAAAGCTGTTGTTCTTGTGTCTTCTTGCCATCAGAGTGTTCCTTGGGATGTTTTGCTTGAGGAAACAGATGCACAGAGATGTCACGGGGCTTATGCCATGTGGTAAAGTTGGAATTTGATTCCACATGGGTCTGATGCCGGGCTGGAAATTCTGATTTGCCTGCTGCCTCATGTTCATTGCTTTGGTGGGCCTCAACTGTTTCCTCACATTCTGGTCTCTTAGTATATCCTGGAACCTGGTCCCAAGCCTCAAGTTTGCTAGCTTTACTGTAACAGGTTAGAGATTGTAGGCTCTGATTTATCACAGACATGTCTAGGCCCTTATTTGTGGATAGCCTTGCTCTTTATCATTTGTTTTTTTCCTCTTATCAATACGGCAAATGGTTTATACACACAAATATTAACAGTGAGGTGCTCTATGAGGAAACCATGTCTCTATGGCCAAGTCTCTTTCCTAACCCCAAATCAGCATGTGTAGACAATAGGAGGGGCACTTGAAAGCTGATATTTCAGAATAACAAATATTTGCTGAAATGGGGGGTGGCGATGGAAGCTGCTGCTTTAGAGCTGGTGGGAGGGAACGCTTTTCGGAATGGGTGATGTTTACAGTAGGATCTTCTGGAGAAGGAGAAGAAATCTATCATGCAAAGAACCAAGAAGAGTTTCTTAGTAGAAGGAATGGCAAGGGCAAATGCCCTGAGTGGGGAATGGAAAAGAGGCAAGAAATAAACTAATATGTTTGACCCTTCTGTGTTCTTGAGTTTGTTACAGAAGGTGAGTCAGCAGCTCATTGTCAGCATTGCTCATCCCACCCCCTCATGGAGAATCAGAGGCTATTTTTGGACAAGCCTCAATGATGCTGGGGCAAATGCCTTCATGTTTGTCAATTTCTACCTTGCCTAGGTGTCTTTGGAAGAGTGATCCACAACTTTCTTGATGAAGGGTTCTTTGGTTTCATTAAGCTCACCTTTTGAAGTGGTTCCATTGACAATGTTCCTTTCAGAACTTTTTTAAGATCTTCCAGGGGGCTTTGAATGTAAGAAAGCAGTGGTGTTTTTGATATTAGCAGTGGTTGATAAAAATATTCAGGCCACCTTTTTGCTTTTTTTTTTCTGCTTTTTAGGGCCATACTTGCGGCATATGGACGTTCCCAGGCTAGGGGTCTAATCGGAGCTATAGCTGCTGGCCTATGCCACAGTCACAGCAACGCCACATCTGCGACCTGCAGCGCAGCTCACAGCAACACTGGATCCCCAGCCCACCGAGATGGGTCGAACCCGCAACCTCACGGCTCCTAGTTGGATTCGTTTCCGCTGTGCCACGAAGGGAACTCCCAGGCCACCCTTTCTTCCTAAAATCTATTCAAGCACTTAAGGGGTTGGAAATCATATGATTACATCAGAATCTCAAACCCAGGATTTATAGAAAATTGGAGGGTGTTCGAAGGCTGTTCTGTCGGCAGAGGGACTGAGCTGCTCTGAAAACAATGGCAGCTTCTTTTATTTACAGTGACTAGAGCCTCACAGATGTGCAGCCACGGGCCACAGGCCATCCATCACTAGCAGATCAGCACATGGTTCCACTTTGGGCACTTGGGTTCTTAATCTGATGTTAATTCAGCTATTCAGATTAAGGTTTGTAACATGCTAAGAGGTACTTGTAAAAAAAAAAAAAAGGCAAAAAGAACATAAGCCCAGTAATTAATTGTGGGCATTTAATAGTACATTCTGGACTTGTTTGGTATTTGCTCAGGCTCAGCAGAGATCCTTTTGATGTTCTTCCAGTAACAATAAAAATACCAGCTTGGAGAAATGAGCAGACTCTTAGGTGAACTGAAGTTCTGGGAAGAGCTTTAAGTTTTAATCAGAGTGCTCTTCGGCATTGGCGATGGTGCACACTGCAAGTGCCTTATTTTTAGAGTGCTTCCATGAACACTGTTTTATTCCATTCTTACAACTGCCTTATGAGCTGAGTGTAATTATCTCCATTTTATGGCTGAGGAGCTTGAGGCTCGAAAGGGATAAGCGACTTGCCCAAGATCATAGCATAACTGGCAGGTGACAGAATCAGGACTCCAACCCAGATGTTGTTGCACTTGTGGTCACAACTCCTGGAAAACATAGTAGCTTTAAAATCTTGGAAGGCATTGGTGCCATCTTTAGGATAATGAGTTAGAGATTTTTTTCATCCATGAGTATTATTTTAAATATATTAAAGAAATAACTGCAAATTCTGTTCTTTACTAACCCTAATAATGTATTCTATAATATCCCTGAGTCCAGAATTCTTCAGGACCATTTGACCTTTTCCCAAGCTTCAGTCTTTTTTTTTTTTTCTTTTTTAGGGCCACACATGTGGCATATGGAAGTTCCCAGGCTAGGGGTCGAATCGGAGCTGTAGCTGCTGGCCTGCACCACAGCCACAGCAATGCCAGATTTGAGCCCAGTCTGTGACCTACACCAAAGCTCACAGAAATGCTGGATCCTTAACCCACTGAGTGAGGCCAGGGACCGAACTGGCATCCTTAACGGATACTAGTCAGGATCGTTACTGCTGAACCACAGCGGGAACTCCCCAAGCTTCAGTCTTTAATGTTGCCTTGTGTTTGACTTTATCATGTTGAAGGCAAAGCATTGAGAATCGTTTTTAAGGATTTGTAGGTTGTTTAAATGACCTATTTTTTTAAAAAAATGGAAGCATAAATATGAATATAAATAAACTGTTTTGCAAATTAACCCATGCTTCAACCATATTCATATCTGATTCAGTCATTATAAGAAATTCTTCTGAGGGTATATTTTGATTCTCTTAGGCTAGGTAATCCAGAAAAAAGATGGCAGTTTTGTTGTTAATTTGACTTCCCTGCTTTGGGAGGGAGCGATAACAAAACTGTAGCAAAAGAAAAAGAGGACTCCCAGATGAGATTATGCCTGCAGAATTTTCTAGGCTGACATGAAACCTGCAAGTATAAGATGTAATCATTTTTGACACAGGAACTAGGAGAACATAAACTACAAAACCGTTAAGCCTGGCAGCCTCTGGCAAGGTGGTAAATAATGTGAGGTCTTTTAGAATAGCTTTTTTGGAGATGGAGCACAAAATGTAATACATACAACACATGCAGAATCGTTACTGAAGCGAAGACAGCAAAAATACTTGTGAGACAGGAAAGGATATCTAGGAAAGCATGTGCAGAGTTCCAGAAAGTGAGAGCATGGGCTGTTGGGAGAACTACAGGTGGTTCCCTGGGACTGGAACAAGGAACTAGAGCATCTGGAAAGAATGCAGGAGGTGAGACTGTAGAGGCAAGCAGCTCCCAGGTCGTTTGGGCTGGGGAACCCTGTTACACCGCAACACCTAAGAGTTTCTTAGGAGGCGAGTGATAAGATCACATTTGCATTTTAACAGCATCCCTCTGAAAGAATGGAAGGGTCCAAGGCTGGTGGTAGGAATATGGGTTAGCAGGATAATCAGAAGACAGAGATGAAAGTGGCCTGAACTAAGGTACTGGCAGTGGGTGCCTAGAAAGGAGGGATAGATTTGGGCTTCCCTGTGGAAACCCGGAGAGGAGGAGACAAAGCGACTCAGATTTCTTTGTATCCACCTATTCTTACCCCATAACCTCCTATGCCTTAAAATTGTTGTGGGCACTAAAGCTTTTGTGGCCAATCAACAAGAGAGATTTGTTTTTTCCTGAACAGATTTCTTCCTAATAATTTCTCTCACCCCAACTTGCTAATGTCGTTGGGGCTTTTTTATTCCAAGGATCTTGGGGGCAAGTGATTGCCCATATCTCTTTATTCAGGGACATTTTATTTTCATCCAGGAGGAAACAACTGTTTTAAGTGGCAAACTAGAAGTGATTCAGCTTCTCCAAATAGAAGGTGATAAACCTTGTAAGGTATATACCATATAAACACCAAAAATACATGTGTTTCCTTTAATATAACACTGATGGTGGTAAGAATTCTATAACTAAAATTTGCAGGCCTGTTGTATACAGTTTTAAACTCCCCATCACCTACAAGATAAAATGCAATGTCTTAAAGGGGCGTACAGCTCTCCAGCCTTGCTCAACACCCCCTCTGCAGAGTTGCTGACTAATTTATAATTGAGAATTTAAGGTCAAAATCAACAGTATGTAATGAGCCAGACACTTTGGGAAATAACAGTGCTCAAAATAAACTATATGTATTCTTCTGTAGAGCTCCTTTTCTAGAAGATGGATACAGAAAAAAAAAAAATCAGGATTAAAAAGTACCATGAAGAGGAGTTCCCTGGTGGCTCAGGGGGTTCAGGATCTGGTATCGCTATGACTTGGGTCACTGTTGTGGTGTGGGTTTGAATCCAGGCCTGGGAACTGCAGCATACCATGGGTACAGCCCCCCCCCAAAAAAGGAAAATACCGTGAATAAAAATAAACTAAAATAAGAAGATTGGGGGTGCTGCTTTACATAGGGTGATCTGAAAAATTCTCTGACAAAGCTTTTAAGCAGAGACTTGTAAGAAGTGAGGAATCAAGCCATGTGTTTATCTGCGGGAACAGAGAAGAAATGCCAAGGTCCTGAGGCAGGTGTATGTTGAATGAGGAATAGTTTGGCTACAGCAGATGCAAGGATGAGAGGTAAGGCTGGAGAGGTTTGCAGAGGTCAACTCCTAGAGAGCCTTTGGCCTCATGAGGACTTTGATTTTTACTCTTAGTGGGATGGGAATCCATTGGAAGATTTTAAGCAGAAGAGTAACATGATTTACCTTATTTCTTAAAAGAATACACCTGTTGTTCTTTATTTACCAGACTGCAGAGAGGCAAGGGTGGAGGCAAAGACCACACTAAAGAGGCTATAGCAATAATTCAGGTGAGAAATGATGACAGCTTACATCTATGGCTGGTAACACTATAGGTAGTGAGAAAGGGTAGATTATCTCTGCATACATGTGAGTATAAAAATATATACATTATGTATTATAGCATATGTGTATAATATATAACTATAACTTTCTAATCTCATGTGTGATACGTTATGTGTGTGTGTGTATATATAGTGTACACACACACACACATACATGAAGGGGAAACAGTAAAAAACAAACAAAAAACTCCCAAAACAGGAATTAGAAAGTGGAACCCATATATTCCTGTCACCTAGCTTCAACAGTTTTCTACCCATGACCAATGTCATTTCTTCTGTATCTGTATCTGACCCTCTGGATTCTTGTGAAGTAAATCTCAGCCATAATAACCATTTTATCCAATGTGTCTCTAAAATAGAAGGGCTTCTTTGAAAAACATTACAATAATATCCTCATTTTATCTAGAATATTGATAGTAATTCCTTAATATCATCAAATAGCCAATCTGTTCAAAATTTCCTAATTCTTAAAGTGAGAGTCTTATTCTTTCCTTTTTACAGTTTGTTTCAACAAGGATCCATGCATTGAAGTTGGCTGTCATGTCTCTTAATTCTTTTTATTCTTCAGCGTTTCCTTTCAGTCTCTTTTTTGTCCCCTTGCATGTCTTTGTTGACATACGTTCCGTGGTTTGCAATGTGGGTTTTTCCCAAAGTCTGGATGTTGCTGACTGCATCCCTTTGGTGGTACTTAACCTATTCCTCTGTCCCGTGTTCCCTGGTTGTTAGATCTAGAGGCTTGATCAGATTTAGATTCATATTAGACTTTTGCCAAACCATCTCATAGATTGCGTTTTATATTTACACTGTGGGTACATAATGCATAGTTGTTTCTGTTTTTGTGATCACTACCTAGCTTCATTATTTTATTGGGAATTGCGAATGGTGAATTTTTCTTTGTTAGCTGGAAATAGTTCCATGAAGAGAAAGCCTCCCTCATCAATTTGGTTACCCTGAAGTATAGTTCATATAGAAAAGACAGGAAAGCCTTGATTTTTGGCTTTTATTTATTAATTTTCAAAAATAAATGATTAATTCCATAGCCTTCTCCAAAGGTGGCTAATGAAGTTTCTCTCTTTTCCTCATTATTTTATTATTGTTATTATTATTGTTGCTATTTTTGGTTGCGGCCACAGCATATGAAAGTCCTGGGCAAGGGACTGACCTTTCACCACAGTAGTGACAATACCGATCCTTAATTGCTAGGCCCCTAGGAAACTCCTTTTATTATTATGTACTCATGTTTGTAAACATGTTTCAGTCCATCGCAGTTATTATTCTTTTTTTTTTGTCTTTTTGCCTTTTTATGTAGAGCCGCACCCGCAGCATATGGAGGTTCCCAGGCTAGGGGTCTAACAGGAGCTGTAGCTGCCGGCCTTCGCCACAGCCACAGCAACGCCGGATCCGAGCCGCGTCTGCAACCTACACCACAGCTCACGGCAACGCCGGATCCTTAACCCACTGAGCAAGGCCAGGGATCGAACCCGCAACCTCATGGTTCTTAGTCAGATTCGTTAACCACTGAGCCACGAAGGGAACTCCAGCAGTTATTATTCTTATTGATGTTCAAATGGACCCATCTTTGGCCAGTGGGAGCCTCTTAAGTTGGCATCTGTGTCCTTTTCACATATGTAGTAGTCATTTACTTTTTCCTTGGATTCTGGTATCACACCAGGCTCATGTTGTATGTTTTCTGCCTAACCTTATAATCAGCCACTTTTCAAAGGGCCCTAGTTGTTTTAAGAGGGCAGTATGTGTTTCAAGATCACAATCTTGGTATGATGGGTGCTCAGTGATACTGGGTTAGTCCCTGTGTCTACCCCTTTTCAGTGGACAGGACAAGAAACACTTTTTAAAGATTAAAATATGTCATGGATTCAGAGTTCCCGTTGTGGCTCAGCTGAAACAAATCCAACTAGTATCCATGAGGATGCGGGTTCAATCCCTGGCCTCGCTCAGTGGGTTAAAGGAAGGATCTGGCATTGCTTTGTGCTGTGGTGTAGGTCACAGGTGTGGCTTGGATTTGGCGTTGCTGTGGCTATGGCATAGGCCGGCAGCTGTAGCTCTGTTTCAACCCCTAGCCAGGGAACTTCCCTATACTGCAGGTGTGGTCCTAAAAAGCAAAAAAAAAAAAAAAAAAAAAAAAAAATCATGGATTCATAATGATAATTACAGCTCAGATTCAGGAACATGGGGTTTTTACTTAATTTCGTAATTTTTTATATCAGTACCTCTTATATCTGTATCTCCTTTTCTCCCATGCCCAAGACCCTGGTTCCCAATGACACCAATATAATTTCTTATTTGCTTTATGCCACAATAAACAACCATAGAATAACAATACCAACACTACCCCCAAATGGTTTAAGGTTATAAAGTTGTTAGGTATTAAAAATTTGGGGGGGGCAGGATTTGGATGGATTTCACTTTAAGACAATGATTTTGTGTTGTAAAGTCACTTGAGATAGTTTCTCACTGTTTGGTTATATCAATAATTTGGTACTTTGGTTAATTTTCTTCCTTAAGCTTTCACTTTTTTGTGGGTTACTTTATATTTCTAATTATGTAGAATATTTACACAGTTCCAAATTCAAATCTATAGAACAAGTAGTATTTAAAGAAATTGAGCTTCTGTCACTGTTCCCCATACCTGTTTCCTTCCTCAAAGGTAGTTTTGGGTTTAACCTTTCACTTTGTAAATATAAGTGTGTGCGTATATAAAATATATTCCCGCTCTCAGCCATGTCTATTCCATTTTCTCTTAGGTAGGTGGAAGCTCTAAACACATTCTGGACAAAATTTGAGGGCAGAACAGACAGTGTTTTCTGAAAGACTGAACGTGAGATATGAGAACAGGGTCAAGGTCAATATCCTGGAGTATGGCCTTTTCACCTGGGAATGTAATAGTCTGCCTGGGTTCCCCCTCACTCATCCTTGCAGACGCTTCAGCTTTCCTTGCCCTTGGGAGCTGTCTGTCATACCCGTTGCATAACTTCATTCAGTGATATCTGTTGCATAATTTTGTCCTTCCCTCATGGTCTATACTTCCTTGTTCATGTTTGCCAGCTCTGTAGACTGTGTAGCTCGAGGTCAGGGATTGTGGTTTCTTCTGTTTCCCCACCACCTGCCACAGAGCCTTTTCCAATACATGAGTAAATGACTAGACCAGGACCACACGAGGTTCTTTTACAGGCACTTATCTCTGATTTTCAGGATAACCCCATAAGGTAGATACTGTTATCCCACTTTATAGATGAAGGAACTGAGGTTCAGAAAGGTTTTAAGTGGCTTATCAAAAGAAATAGCTAGTGGCTGATTCTTGAGTTTGGACCCAGGTCTGTCCGATGCCAAAGGAACCCAGTCCTAACTGTTCTTTAGGTAATCTCATTCAAAAAATGGTTGTGGGAGACTGTCCACATTTGCCTTTGTTAACTGTGACCTCAAGCAAGTAAGAGAACCTCTCTGTATCTGTTTCCCCACCTGCAAGACAGAGGACAGCAATAGCAGATACCTCATAGAGCTGTAAAGTGTTTAGAACAATGCCTGGTACAGAGTGGGCTCTCAAATGTTAGCTGATTTAAGTTATTTATTTATTTATTTATTTATGTGGCTGTACCAGCAGTTTACAGAAGGTCCCGGATTCGATCTCAGGATCAAATCGTGTCACAGCAGTGACAATGCTGAACCACCAGGGAATTCCTTTCCTTTATTACTTTCAGTAGCAGTGTGGTATACTAGAATACTCTTGCTCCAGCTCTGTGCTCAGGACTGTGGATGCGGTCTTGTCCAGCCCACCCAGTTTGCCTTCTAGGAGCTTACAGTTACAAAGGCAAGATGCAGATGTTTAAAGGTTACCAAAAAGGGCAGCCAGGGAGAGGTCAGTCCCTTTGAGATTAATACCAGGTGCGGAGAAAGCGGACAGAAGGAGCTCACAGCTGGCCAGCCTGTTACGTAACAGCTCTCACCAGGGCTTCCTGGACAGAAATAGACAACGGAAGCCATGATGGGGACTGGGATACTTTTGATTTGGCCAATGCCACCCTTTAGTGGCTCTTAAGACTTGAGCTCCATATCCAGTCTTGTGGAGCTCCTTCCAGTGCCTTCCTTGCCCTGCAGCAAACTGCAGAAATCACATTTTAACACTCACGTTTTATAGAGGCTGTGAAACATGGAGTGGTCCCGTGTTATAGGACCTCAGGGAATAGCTAATTCTACCTCTTCACTTTACAGAGGATGAGCCTTTGCCAATGGGAAAGCCGTCTGCTTCAGGGCACACTGGTACCTGGAACTGAACTCTGTCAGTTACTCTCACGACTCAGATAATGCAGATTCCTGAATGCCTGGATTCCTGTCTGGGAGGGAGCAGACTCAAGTGTGTAGGTGTGTAAATTTGGGGAGGGAGAGATGGTGCCTCCACTCGAGTGCTGCCCACTCTGTCCTTGGCAAGTCCAGGCTTCTGCTCTTGTGAGAAGCACAGTGACATTGGCTGCTGAGGAAAGAATCAGGCATCTCAATGTAGACATTTCTTTTTTTCTTTTTATGGCTACACCTGGGGCATATGGAAGTTCCCAGGCTAGGGGTCCAATCGGAGCTGTAGCCACCAGCCTACACCACAGCCACAGCAATGCAGGATCCGAGCCACGTCTATGACCTACACCACAGCTCACAGCAACGTCGGATCCTTAACCCACTGAGCAAGAGCAGGGATGGAACCTGCATCCTCATGGATACTAGTCGGGTTTGTAACCCGATGAGCCACCACGGGAACTCCCTTTGGACATAGGCATTTCTCACGTCTCATTTATACTGGGCAAGGTCTTCATGGGGCTCCTTCAGAGGTCCATCCACCCTTACACTGTTGGCGATTGCACTGAGACCTCTGCTCTTCTGTCTGACTAACCGGGAGATGAAGAATGTGATGGCGAATGTGTGGAATTTAGAGCCCCCAAGACCTGCTTCATGTCTCACTCTGCCATTCGTTAGACATGTGACCTCTGCTGCCATCGCTGTGATGCTTGTCCACGTGACTGGTGAACAGGAGAACCAAAGTCTGGGACGCTACTGACCCGTGAGATTGCAGGGTGGGTTGGACTGGGCAGCAAGAAGAGGTCAATTTAGGAAAGAGCATCTTCTTTTTTAATTGAAATGTATTTGATATGTAATGTTACATAAATGTTGTGTTGATTTGATACATTTATAAGCCTATATTGTAATAAGATTGCCCTTATAGCATTAGGTAGCACCTCTGTCCCTTTACGTAATTATCATTTTTTTTTTTGGCTGCACCTGTGGCTAGGGATCGAACCCGTGCCATAGCAGTGACCCAAGCTGCTGTAGTGACACCACTGGATCCTTGACCTGCTTCACCAAAAGAGAACTCCTATTTCTGTTATATTTCTTTTCGTGTGGGGCAGGTTTGAAAAAATTAAGATCTAGTCTCTTAGATTTGATGATTATCAGTGGTGTTGTTGATATTCACGATACTATGCATTAAACTTATTATATAAATAGGACTTATTTACCTCTCATTGCAGTTTGTACCCTTCAGCCTCAGTCACACTCCCCCACCCTCCAGACCCTGGTAAAACCAGTTCACTCTATCTTCGTTTTACAAGTTTGGTTTTTTTAGCTTCCACATGATGAGGAAAGAGCCTCTAAAGGTACTGCCCCCATCCTGGTATGTGACCACCTAGTCATGAGCTTAGCCGGACCTTGGCTTTCCTGCCTGCTAAAGTCTCAGAATGTGGTTTTCATTCATTTGTGTCTTCCCAACAACTGATGTTTAGTAGTTTCCCTTCCTTAGCATCCGGTCTTAAGAGTATCCTTAGATCATATACAGAGCACATGTCATGGGACCTGGCTTCTCTGTTTGACTGTTTCCCTTTATGTTTTAAGCTTTTAACTAATATATACAATGTCATGAGAAGAGTACCAGCTTTGGAGGAAGACAGATCTGGGGAAGAGCCCTGGCTATGGATTTGTGACTGTCTTGGGTCCTCAGTTTGCTCATCTATCAAAGGGGGATGATAGAGCTTACTTGGCAGCCTGATCATGAGGATTAAGTGAGATAATGGGCATGAATCTTCTAGTTCTAGTCCCTAGCAGTGAGAAGGCGAGAACAGATGATAGCCATCGCCAGTATTACCATGCCGTACTTCAAAGCAATTGCAGTTGGTTTAAGACTGAAGTGGTGCTCTTGGTTTCTTGACAGATTTAATTCTGTTTGATTCAGTGTCCTATTTTGGACTATTTACCCTGGGAGGCATCCTGCTGAGTGTTTGGTATAGACATAAATTAAGCACTGTCTCTGTTCTCCCTAAGCTTTTGTTGCACGTTAATTTGTCTATTTGCAGCTTCCCACAAAAGCATTCCCTTACCCTTACCAATAATCCTGCATCACTCTATCTATTCTGTTGAAGGTTAGTTTGACCTTCAAGCCTTTTGGGCTTTGAGGATCACTCACCTTGCTGGTCTTATCTCCCATCCTCTCTAACACACTCTCCACATCCTCCCAATTCCTAGGGAAACAGGTTGTTATCCTGGCACTAGTATGTTCTATGGTCAGTGCCTTAGACACGTTACTCACCATCTCAAGAGTCTCCTGCTTCCTTCTCTCTAGTGGAGACTGTGATACCCATCTCAGTGTTGGGTGAGGGTTTATGCCTGTAAATCTTTGTCCCACAAGGTAGCCTCACACAGAACCAGACTGCAGGAAACAGAAGAGACTTACTGGAATCTGCACCTGTCAAATGCCAAGGAGAGGCGGAAGCTGCCTTGAACTCGGGGAGGCTCTGGATATAGTGATTCTTCTGTGCCATTTGGGGTGCCATTTCTACAGCTTGCAGAAGAAAAGTCATACAGCTCTTTCCTGTTCCCCTCCTTGTCTCTAAGCTCCTTAAAATCTAGGTGATGGCAAATATGGGAAGATAATAATGGCTACTTCTTCTTGAGTACTTTGTGTTTATATATATATATATACACACACACATATATATACACACACACACACACATATATGTACAAATATGTATTTAGTTAAAAATTATCTCAAAACTGAGGATCAGAGTGGTTACATAGCACTCTCGAGCATGTAAAAGAGAGGGAGGTGGCTGAAATGAAGGTGATGGCTCCTCCAAAGCATTGCTGATGGTGGGGGAACTAGTATGCCAGGGAAATAATCAATTATCTGTCTCCTCAGCAACACCCAATGTTTGGCGTAGTTGTCCTTGGTGCATTTCAGTTACCTTTGTGTAGGCGAAGAAGCAAGTCTCAGAAAATGTAATAATCCAGCTGGTGTGCTATGCTCAGAATTCAGTTAAGTCCATGATTTCCAATTAATTGGCCCTCACACCAAGATTTGAGGTCATATCATTAATCTTGCTTTTATTTTAGGATTTCCACTGTCATGATTTACAGTGTAGCCCAGCCAGTCTTGTCAGGATTATTGGAGCATAATTAAACCAGAAGGACAGCCAGAGTAGCTGGTTAACGTGGGAGCCGGGGAAGGACCCCTTTCCTTTGCTTGGTAAGCCTGCCCCAGCATGGAGCTCACATGTGAGGATTTTTATCTGAGGACTGTTTCCTGCATGTCTGATCTCTGTACAATGCAGATCAGTATATGATAAAACTAAAAAACACCTCCAGACCAGGAAAGGATTTCAGAGTCCCAGTCAGTGCCTCATTGTGAACAATGTTCTGATTCACTTGATTTCATCACGTACACCTCCACTTCCAGTTACCATCTACTAAGTTGTAAATGTAACAGGCAGTGTGCTTTATAGATGGTGGATTTCATCTTTGTGAGGATTCTTTTTTTCTTCCTTCCTTCCTTTCGTTTTCTTTCTTTCTTTTTTTTTTGTCTTTTTAGGGCCATACATGCAGCATATGGAAGTTCCCAGGCTAGGGGTCCAGTCGGAGATGCAGCTGCCAGCCTATGCCACAGCCACAGCAACGGCAGATCCAAGCTGCATCTGCCACCTACACCACAGCTCAGGGCAATGCCTGATCCTTAACCTACTGAGCGAGGCCAGGGATCAAACCCACATCCTCATGGGTACTAGTCGGGTTTGTTACCACTGAACCATGATGTGAGCTCCTTTGTGAGGATTCTTTGAGGAAGGGATTGTAGGCTTTTGCATAAGGTTATATAGATAGTAAATGGCCTTTCCACTGAATCGACGGAAGAATGTGGCAGTTTCCAGATGCAGATCATTTCCAACTGCCTGTTTCTTTCCCTGTCTGTGGTTGTTTTGCTCAGGAACATCTCCACTTTCCCACAGGGGAATGAGAAGATAGGCATGCTTAGGAAAATACTGTTTATGATGCCTTCCGGGTGACAGATGTGTATCTGTTATTATCTTGTTTAAACCCCATAGTACACATGAAAGGAAGATATTACCTGCCCCCACTTTAAATTGAGGAAACCAAGGCTTAGCTTCATTAGCCTTCCCCTCGTTACGTAGGTAGTATAAGGCAGAAGGATCAGTGGCATGAATCTCGGTCTGCTTATTTGCAGAGCCTAGGTCCTTTCTATTGCATCATGCTGGTCCCAAGTGCTTCTCTTTTTCTAGTTCTCCAGGAGTACTTAATTGTTGAGTTGAGACTCTTTGGGACAAGTAACACACAGAGGGGCATTTTTGAATGGAGGGGGTCTGAAGAGAAGCTAGAAACCAACCTGCTGTCCAGTAGGTAAAGGTGTCCCGTTGAGCTTTAGCTCACATCTGCTGTGTGCCAAGGCCAGATTCAGGTGGTCTCCCAATTCTGGCCAAGCCAACCCCTATCATTGACTTTGATCGAATTTGCTCAGTGTTTGATTTTCTTCCGAGAGAGGGCAGGGGTTAAGACCTTTATGAGAATGCCTCCCAGACCAGTCCAGGCCAGAAGCTTTGTCCTGAGACCAGTGAAATGGGGAGTTGTAGGTTCTCTTTGCACTCAGGTAGCAGGTTTTCTTCCAGTTGCTTGCTGTGGGTTTTCATTTTGTTGTGCTCTGGTTTTTGTCCCAGGATTCACCTTCAGAGCGTTTCCGCATTCCCTGTTTAGTTAGCTTTTAGGGAGGATATCCTCGCATGGAGTTCACTGAGGCTCATAGAACATTTTTATGCTTGGCATGACCTACTCCAGAGGCTGCCCATCAGAGGTGCCTAATGCATTTATCTGATGATTAGATGCTGAAGGTCCTGCCTTGAAATTTCCTTCAGGTGCCTTTGGATGGAATTTCTGGCTTTTGAAATGTGTCCTAAAATGTGTGCTATCCCTGGGGAATTCCTCTTGTCTAAGGCAGCATTAATCTGCTCTGCTCTGTGAACAGCTTCTTGGAAATGTGCTGACAACTCTTTTTTTTTTTTTTTTTTTTTTTTGTCATTGGTTATGTCAGTGTGAGGACCAAATCCCACAGGCAGTTACAGAGAGAGCAGGCAAAAGTTCTCACTCTTTTGCTTGACCTTTAGTCCTTCTGAGATCTGAGGACCACTCACCTTCCCAGTCTCACCCCCTCCATCTCTAACACACCTACATCCTCCCAGCTAGTTCCCCAAGGAAACAGCATGATATCCTGGTGGCAGTATGCACCGTAGTTGGTGTCTTAGCCGTATTAACGTACCATCTCCGAGTCCCCGTCTTCCCTCTTTCTTTCAGTGGGGACCGTAAACTTATCTCTCCGTATTCTCAGCGTGGTCCCTAATACTCCTGGTGTTCGGTTCTTTTTCTTCTTACGTATGTCCTTGACTTGGTGATCTCTTGGCCTCTGCTTACTTTCCTCCCTCAGCCTGAAGTGCCCTTCAGCCTGTTTCTACCCAAACTGCAATTCACATACTGCCTTTTCAGAGTTCCTGTTTGGCTCAGCGGGTTAAGAACCTGACTAGTATCCACGAAGAAGTGGGTTCAATCCCTGGCCTTGCTCAGTGGGTTAAGGATCTGGCGTTGCCGTGAGCTGTGGCGTAAGTCAAAGACACAGTTCAGATCTGCATTGCTGTGGCTGTGGTGTTGACTGGCAACTGCCGTTTGGTTTGACCCCTAGCCTGGGAACCTCTATATGTCAAGGGTAAGACCCTAAGAAAAAGCCAGAAAACAAAAAACGAAACAAAACTACCTTTTCCATCAAGCCTTGCTCTTTCCTACTTCCAGCAACCTGCATCCCTCTCCTCAAGCTGGAAATAAGGTTCCTCTGAACTCCTGATCACTTTTGATGCATGTGTGTATGCAGTAATATTCGGCAAACCTGAGCAAGAGACAAGCAGTTGGCAATTATAGTACAGCTCTGTGAGAGACGTTAGAAAAAAAAGTCATGACTTGGAAGACTACTTTTCAGTGTTTTAAGAAAAAATGGAGTTGTGCCATGGCTCAGCAGAAATGAATCCGACTAGGAACCATGAGGTTGTGGGTTCAATCCCTGGCCTAGCTCAATGGGTTGAGGATCCGGTGTTGCTGTGAGCTGTGGTGTAGGTCGCAGACACAGCTCGGATCCTGCGTTGCTGTGGTTGTGGTGTAGTCTGATGGCTATAGCTCCAATTAGACCCCTAGCCTGGGAACCTCTACGTTCCTTGGGTGCGGCCCTAAAAAAATGACAAAAAAGACAAAAAAAAGAAAAGAAAAAATGGTGGGTCCAGACTGTATACAATATGATCTTACTTCTGTGTACATGTTTGCAGAACACGTAATATATACTTGTGCACATCCACAAAACACAGAAATAAAAATGTGAGGATTTCTCCAAGATGTTAGCAGTGGCCACCCTTGTTTGTTTTCTTGTTTTATTTTATTCCTGTTTTAATTCCACTTTCTTTGGTTTTAGTGGACCCCAGGTGCAGAGAAGTGATTTCATCATCCTACTCTGTGGTCTTTTATGTTGCGCAGGCCCCTCCCTGGTTCTAATCTAGATTTTTTTTTTCCTCCTTTCATCCCCCGTCCTGTCGTCCTGTCGTCTTTACATTTGCTTACTTTCTAACGCACTTGATAGATGTCCTTAAATATGCCCAAGTTTTCCATATTGAATATGAATGACCTTTGCAGTATATTTTATTCCATAATAAAATATATATTATACAATATCATATAATAGAATATGATATAAAAGTAGTATATATAACACACATACACATTTATATATACATTATTTTAATCTGAACAGAAACTTTTTTTTTTTTGTCTTTTTGCCTTTTCTAGGGCCACACTCGCGGCATGTGGAGGTTCCCAGGCTATTGGTCTAATTGGAGCCGTAGCCGCTGGCCTACACCACAGCCACAGCAATGCGGGATTCAAGCCACATCTGCAGCCTACACCACAGCTCATGGCAATGCCGGATCCTTAACCCACTGAGTGAGGCTGGGGATCGAACCCGCAACCTCATGGTTCCTAGTCGGATTCGTTAACCACTGAGCCACGACAGGAACTCCCAGAAACTTTTTTAAAAAGTAGAAACCAGAATGTACATTTGTCTAGTACTTCCTTTCTCCCTTTTCCTTCCTTCTCTCAAGCTCACCATCAAACACACACACAAATGAAGACGTCTTGACCAGTTGCACTTTCAGCTCCAGAATTCCAGGATTCTTTATTGCGTCTGTTGGTTGATCCCTCCCTTGAGCTCTGTGGTACATGGCTATGTGTGGCGTTTTCTCTGAATTGTCCCAAATAATTGAGCCAGGCTCCTCCTCAGCACAGCGCAAAGCTCTAGCAGAGAGCGGCCGTGGCAAGGTGGACAGCCTTATGGGACCAAGGATGGTCATTCTCGGTGATTCCTACATTATGTCTTATCTTCTCCCAGTTTGGACTCTATTCAAGGGCATGGCAAGAGGGGCTCAGGCTTTGGACTTTAATGCTGTGTATGCGTGTGCGTGTGTGTGAGCGTGCGCCTGTACACCCCCACACATAGATATATCAATATTTCCTGGATGTTTACATTTTAAATATGTGTAGTTTATTATATGTGAATTTTGTATGTGTCAATAAAGCTGTGTTTTTTTTTTTTTTTTAAGTGAATCATAGAAATGCTTTGTGGAGAGTAACTCTATCCTCCTGGTATGTCCCTGTGTGGCATGGCAATGAGTTACTGATATCCCATTGAGTTTTGAACTGTTATGAATCTGGGTTGCTTCCTCTCATGGTTCAAAGGGAACTTCCACCTCTGTGGTTGAATGAACCTGACTGTGACCAATGAAATGAAAAAGCACAGGTCTTGGCATCATACAGGCATTTGTATATCCCAGCTAAGAAACTCTGAATGAACCTGCCTCTTTGAGACCCCCTTGCCTAATCTGAAAAATAAGAGTAAAAATATCTTTCATTTGTATAGTGCGGGATACTGTACATTCCTGGCGTAATGTTCTGCTTGTCGTAAGGCTCCTCTGGCGTGTGCACAGCCTGTGTGTGTGTTGTGTGCAGTATGTAGACATCTACTCTCACTTGTAGGCAGCAGGCAGCATCCGTCCGTGATGGAGAGCAACGGTGGGGTATTTCTCTCAGAAGTCATGGCTTCCAGTAGCAGCTCTAAGTTTCCACCGAACAGGAGCTAAGACAGGACAGTATTGTTGGGAAAAGGCACGTTGGGAGACTCCTCTTAGAACTGTATTTGCATAACAAACATTGCTTTCCTAAGATGCTCTGCATTCCTGGGAGCTGTTTGGAAGGACGGTCAGCATTCTCAGTGACCCTTCAAGATCTCCATGGCCTCCTCCCTTTCCCTGTTAAATGGAACCAAAACGGTGAAAAGAAGATTTTTGCTTGATTTTTTTTTCTTTGGGGTATTCTTTAAGCAGGCCATCAGTCGTTGGCTCTCTCCGTCTCCTCCATCATGGCCAGAGTCAGATAACAATGAGGACATTTTCTCTGTTCCAGGCAACAAGACTAGTCGTTAGAGGGAAATGTCACAGTCCATCTAATGCAACTTAAGCCTTGACCTTTTGGTTAAAGAAAGAAGGAAAAAAATTTTATGGTCCCTCACTTCCTGGAGTTGAGAGGCCATGTGGTGGGCAGAACCTTTTCTATTTCTTCAGAATTCCATCGAGGATTCTAATCTCAGTAAATAGATTCGATCGTTATGATTTCATAAGGACGAACCTTTTTATTTGGCCCAAATGTTGGAGAGTAAAGATCTCTCAAGACATATCTGTTTCTCTGGCATGCCATGAGTACCTCACATATTTGTTTAATCAAAGTAACAATATCCTTGGATTTTATTATTATTATTATTTATTTATTTATTTATTTATTTTTTAGGGCTGCACCTGCAGCATGTAGACATTCCCAGGCTAGGGGTCGAATCAAAGCTGCAGCTGCCAGCCTAAGCCACAGCCACAGCAATGCTGGATCTGAGCCATGTCTACGACCTACAGCACAGCTCAAAGCAATGCCGGATCCTTCACCCACTGAGCGAGGCCACAGTTCGAACCTGTGTACTCATGGATACTAGTCAGATTTGTTTCCGCTGCACCATAAATGGGAACTCTCCTTGTATTGTTTTATATTAGAGTTTATTGTGTAGAATTTGGATCAGCACCTGTATCCTGATTGCAGCGATCTGTGAAGGAACAAAATGTTTTATATCCATTTAGCTGGAATTTCCCCATCTCTACCAGCCTGTTAGTGACCCCTGTGCCTGGCCTTTATTCTACACAGGGTCAGTTTTGGTCTCAAAGTGGTCTTCATTTTATATTTCTCATTCTTTCTACTCCTATTATTTATTTATTTATTTATTTATTATTGGCCGTGCCTGTCGTGTGTAGAAGTTCCCAGGCCAGGGGTCAAACCTGTGCCACAGCAGTAATCAGAGTCACAGCAGTGACAGTACTAGATCCTTAACCCACATAACACCAGGGAACTTCTGTCATTCTTTTTTTGTATCTTGGCTCCTTTCGGGAAAGAGGAGCTAGAGATCATTACCTCTTTTCATCTGTCTTAATATAAAAACTTTAGGCAGCAAATATAACCATCTCTTGCTGAGTTTCATGAAATCTCCATCTCCTAGGCAAGCATGCTTAGCGGGTGTCAGATGATAAGTGCTACAACCAGAAATTCAGAGAGGAGTTCCTGTTGTGGCTCAGTGGGTTATGAATCTGACTAGTATCCATGAGGACGTGGGTTCAATCCCTGGCCTTGCTCACTCGCTCAGTGTGTTAAGGATCTGGTGTTGCTGTGAGCTGTGGTGTAGGTCACAGAGGTGGCTCAGATCCCATGTTACTGTGGCTGTTGCGTAGGCCGGCAGCTGCAGCTCTGATTCGACCCCTAGCCTGGGAACTTCCGTATGCCACAGGTGCAACCCTAAAAAGTGGGGGGTGGGGTGGGGAAGAAATTCAGGGAAATATGAGGAGACAGTGAAAGCATCTGCCTACAGTTAGGCCAAGACCGAGTCTGTCCCAGGTTTGATCTCCGCGCTTCCTTGCCACTTCTGCCATCAGCTCTCTGATTCTAGTATTTTAAAGCGGCCCAGTTTCATGTACCTTTATTGACTGTTTACTTGTGCACCAGACATTGAGCTAAGATTTTAGGGAGGTATGAGGAAGCATGAAACATTGTCCCTGCTATTGAAGATTCAGAGTTGCTGGGATTAAGGTGGCTGGGTCAGACCCATTCACAAATAATTCTGCGTTGTCAGACGGCTCCAGATCCTAGGATGGAGGTGCACAGTGAGGTGGGAGAATGGGCATGAGAGACAAAGTCCTTATGAAAGACTTTAGGATGGGGAGGTGGGTAGGAGCAGCCAAACCTCAGTCCAATTTTATTCCGCGTGGCTGTTACTAAACTTCACCGAAGCCTCAGGTTCCTCAGCGGGACACTCAAGGGCCACCGTGCTTAGTGTGCACGTTCAATTTAGTAGTGTGTGGAAATGCTTAGCAGAGTGTCTGGTCTAGAGTATGGGCTTGACAGATGACCCTTTTTACAATGATGGTAGTCTCAAAGAACCTTTTATTTGTTTTTTGTCTTTTTTAGGGCTGCACCCGTGGCATATGGACATTCCTGGGCTAGGGGTTGAATTGGAGCTGCAGCCCCTGGCCTATGCCACAGCCACAGCAATGCGGGATCTGAGTCGCATCTGCCGCCTACACCACAGCTCATGGAATACTGGATTGTTTAACCCACTGAGTGAGGCCAGGGATCAAATCCGTGGCCTCATGGATACTAGTCAGGTTTGTTACTGTGGAGCCACGATGGGAACTCCTCAAAGAACTGTAGACCTGGAAGGGACTTAGGGGATCATCTAAACTCATTGCCCTGTTTTTCTCATCTTTGAGACCCCAAGTCTGTGATTCTGTTATGGCACATAGCTCATGAAGGAGTTGGGGTTGCTCTTCCTGTCGAAGCCCTGAAAGTGGGTACAAAAATGCTATCCATAAGAATTTGTTGGTATCAGGAGTTACAATAAAATATTTAGTAACTGTCATGATAATACAAATTAATATATAAATATATATTTATATACATAAAATGTAAGGTAGAGTCCCTTTTATTCTCTAAACAACTTAATATATATAATGCATAAGTAATTATTTACCATGTGATAATATTTGTAGCACACCTTATTTATCATTCTTATTTCCATCTTTTCTGTTAATTTCTCTCAAGTATCCTTGTCGTTAGCTAAATGTCCCCCTTTCCAAAGCCATTGTTTCATGTAGGCAACAACATCAGGTCTTTCCAGGAATATCTCTGTCAAATTTACTGTCACAAAAGCCCTGGCGTCTTATTCCAACCCAGGAAGTATTGAGCATGCTGTTGACTTGTCAGGGCTGTGATGCACTTTGAGGGTCCTGTGTGGTTTGGACCCTCAGAGCCCAAATCATTGGCACCACCTGCTTTGTGGCCTGTGCTGAGTTCCTCTTGAGCCTCTGCGTGGACACTGCACACATCCAGGCCTCTGCCGCCATGGTCTGTTGAGCAGTGGCCAGACTGGTCCATGTCTAAGGCCACTGCTGTGCAAAATGTCAAGTGACTTGTTTTCGTAGGTCATGTTTTGTGCCAGATAATGTAGAAGTATTTCAGTATTTCAAAACCCAGCGTTAGTGTGAACCTGAATATTAGTCATACAAACAGAACATAATTATTCCCTGTATTAAGTACCAGGTCACTTCAAGATGGGAAGAGGAAACTCCAGAGCTATAAAGAGGTTCAGCTCTGTTAAACACTCATGATTCTGAACTATTAAAAATGAATTTACTTGTGCTGTAGCAGAAGCTCCAGAAAGAGATTCTGTCCTTGTCACACACGTCCCTGTTGTCTGTCTTCAACCCTGAAACCGAGCAGCATGGCTTTTTTTTTTTTTTTTCCCCGTGAGGCTGCCTAACTCTGCTGGAGACAGCATTTTTATGGCTTTGTTCTTTTCATTCCCCAGAGTTACCTTGTAGTTATCATTTTAAAATGCACTGAATGTGCTAAGCATACCATCAACGTGCTAAGAGTTCATAGAACTTTGTCTTATATATTCCTTGCTGAAATCCTGTGAGATTCTATTAAGGCTTCCAGTTTACAGATAAGGAAATCAAGACCTGATTGGTTACTTAACTTTGTTAGGCTGTAGATATCCAGATATCCAGCTAGTAGCAGAAGTTGAATCCAAACCCCATATTTTGGGTTGAACCCCATATTTGGACTGTGGTGGCTTTCTCCTATGCCTAACCTCTTGTTTGGCACAGCAAATGTTGATTTTTTTCACATAATTTTTTTTTTTAGAGTTCTGGCGTTTTTTTTTATGATTTTATTTTTTCCATTATAGCTAGTTTACAGTGTTCTGTCAATTTTCTACTGTACAGCAAAGTGACCCAGTCTCATATATATATATATATATATATATATATATATATATATTCTTTTTCTCACACTATCCTCCATCATACTCCATCATAAGTGACTAGATATAGTTCCCAGTGCTATACAACAGGATCTCATTGCTTATCCATTCCAAAGGCAATAGTTTGCATCTATTAACCCAAAGCTCCCAGTCTATCCCACTCCCTCCCCCTCCCCCTCCCCCGTGGCAACCACAAGTCTGTTCTCTAGTCCATGAGTTTCTTTTCTGTGGAAAGGTTAATTTGTGCCGTATATTAGATTCCAGATATAAATGATATCATATGGTATTTTTCTTTCTCTTTCTGACTTACTTCACTTAATATGAGAGTCTCCAGTTCCATCCATATTGCTGCAAATGGCGTTATTTTGTTCTTTTTTTATGGCCGAGTAGTATTCCATTGTGTATATAAACCACATCTTCTTAATCCATCCATCTGTTGGTGGACATTTAGGTTGTTTCCATGTCTTGGCTCTTGTGAATAGCGCTGTGATGAACATAGGGGTGCGTATGCCTTTTTCAAGGAAAGTTTCATCCATCTTTATGGCCAAGAGTGGGATTGCTGGATCATATGGCAGTTCTATATTTATTTTTCTGAGGTACCTCCATTCTGTTTTCAATAGTGGTTGTACCAATTTACCTTCCCACCAACAGTATAAATTGTACCAATTTACCTTTGTTTTTCTCCACACCCCCTCCCGCATTTGTTATTTGGATTTTTTCACCTAAATTTTTTTTCGGTGAAATTATCTCTAATCCAATTCAAGGACTCATTTACAATGAGAGCTGAATTTCTAAGAATTAAAATAAAAATTTCTGATTGTTTTAGAAAATCTTATTACTTAAAAATCATGTTGACATACATGATCTCATTTAATCCTTTTGATGCCACTAGACTTGGGAAAGTTTTTTTTTTTCTTAATTTGCTCCAATTTATAAACGGATAAGAAGCCTTAAAGGAGTGAAATATCATGCTTAAGTTCACACAGATTTGAAGTGGAAAAACTAAGTCTCCAATCAAAGACCTCTCTCCCTAAAGTCCATCCTCTTTTTTCTAAGCTTCCTTCAACTAGGATGAAAGAAAGATTGAAATAAGGCCATTTGCAGCAACATGGGTGGACCTAGAGATGATCATACTATGTGAAGTTAGTCAGACAGTAAAAGGTAAACATCATATTATATCACTTATATGTGGAATCTAGAGATTTAAACAGTATTTTATTTTATTTTATTTCATTTCATTTCATTTCATTTCATTTTATGGCCAAACCCGTGGCATATGGTTAGGAGTTGAATTGGAGCTGTAGCTGCTGGCCTATGCCACAGCAATGCCAGATCCAAGCTGTGTCTGCAATCTATACCACAGCTCACAGCAACACTGGATCCTTAACCCACTGAGTGAGGCCAGGGACCGAACCTGCATCCTCATGGATGCTAGTCAGATTCGTTTCCGCAGAGCCACAGTGGGAACTCTTGAATAGTCTTTGATTTTAGAAGCCAAGTTAGTGGGCTTTTCTGTGATGTATCTGGTGATTATCCCCACGCGATCCGTTTCTTGAATTGCGGGAAACCAAAGCCAAAAGAATCTGCTCTAAACAAGGATGATGGAGCCTTCTGTGGTGATGACACTGGTCCTTTGCCCCTTGCCAAGTGCTGTTGAAGAAAAATAGTATTTGCCTAGCAAAGGGGCTAATGGTGCATCTCTGTGAGGTCCCCCTTTAGTTTTGGGAATTTTTCATTTTGTTTTGTTTTTAGGGCCGCACATGTGGCATATGGAAGTTCACAGGCTAGGGGTCGGAGGTACAGCTGGCAACCTACACCACAGCCACAGCAATGCAGGATCCGAGCCGCATCTCCAACCAACACCACAACTCAAGGTGACGCCAGAACCTTAACCCATCGAGCGGGGCCAGGGATCGAACCCAAATCCTCATGGATACTAGTTGGGTTTGTAACCCGCTGAGCCACAGTGGGAACTCCAGTTTTGGCAATTTCCATCCTGTAATTGCCAACTTTGGAGAAGTCAGGAAAGGATATTTGTAGCTTTATGACACTTAAATAACTGCAGAGGAAAGTGCCTCTTTGTTGTGAAACGAGCTTGAGTGTGAGGTCATCATGCCAAAATCGGAGTGTCGGTTATCCCGTGTACGGGCTGATCCTGAACACTGTGGAATAATGACTGACAGTTGCTAGAACTGGATGACAGAGGCTTCCTAGAAATGGGAAGGGTAATGCTCCGTGGAATTGTCTTTGTGGAGATCCCCAGGACCTGCCGAGTGTCCCAAGAACTTAAATTGTTGCCAAGGGTCCTTTGCCATCTTTTCCCTGCTCTTAAGTTACTGGATTCTCTTGAGTATTTACACTGGGAGCTGAGGCGGTTACTACCATGATGAAGCAGGGTCTCAGGTCTTAGAGAGAGTCACTTCCTGTCAAGTTCACAGCCTGCTTGGAGTTAAAGACCTGCATTGGGGCTACTCGAGGCCTATGGGCATCATAAATCCAGCAACAAAAATCACTTATCATTCTCCCATTTAGATATAATTGCTGTAACTATAGTAGCTAATAGCCTGGTCTTGGAGCAGCCTGCCTGTGTACAGATCCTGGCTTACTAGCTGTTGGACTTGGGGTGAGTCACTGATGTGTCTTGTTTCAGTTTCCTCATGTGGAAATTATTATTATTATTTTTTTTTTGTCTTTTTGTCTTTTCAGGCTAGGGGTCTAATCGGAGCTGTAGCTGTCTACCGACACCACAGCCACAGCAACGCGGGATCCGAGCCGCATCTGCAGCCTACCCCACAGCTCACGGCAATGCCCGATCCTTACCCCACTGAGCGATGCAAGGGATCGAACCCGCAACCTCATGGTTCCTAGTTGGATTCGTTAACCACTGAGCCAGGATGGGAACTCCTCCTCATGTGGAAATTAGAAATAGCCATGATATTGCCTTCATAGGATGGTTGTAAAGATTAAATACTACCTGTAAAGAATCTAGACTAGTGTCTGGTACATAGTAGACAGTAAGTTTGAATTGCTGTTGTTTTTATTTTATGTTTATCAAATCATCTCAATTCTTTCTCCAAACTGAAATATTTTTCTTTTGCAAAAATTAGATTATACTCTGCATGTTTTGTAACCTGTTTAACTTTCACTATGCCTTTTCTCGTGAGCATCTGTACTCTTCTACGAAGTGATTTCAAAAGAGAATTACATGGCATTGTTAGAGATACTAAGCTAATTCTCTTACTTTGGGACAGTATTTCCTTTAATTTCTCTTGCATTGTAAGCAACACCTCAATGAACATCTTTCTTGATAAATATTTGCATACCTTCTTTTTCTCTTAATGACAGCTCTTGATGGGGATGCATCATTTCTTAGGGTCACCAAGTGAAATAATATGCAGCCTAGGGTGTCATGAGCGTATATGTGGTATGAGCAGTGGGAGTGTGTGTGGGGAATGAGTACTGTGCATCATGGACTTTTCCAGAGTAAGGCCTTTGTCTACATCTTCCTTCCTCTTTCACAGCACTTCTCATGGTGTTTTTCCCACAGCCAACCAATCAATAAGATGTTTATGAAAAGTGGCCAAATATACTTTCCTTATATTTCTAGCTACATTAAGGCAGGTAACACCAGCCTTAACATTTTGCTAGTCTTCTTAAAAATACGTATTTGTTTTTTATTCCAAATAACTATGGAATCATCTCAGATCTTTTTTGGGGGATCAAGCTTATAAATAAATGAGTGAACAACTAACTAACAGTTCAATGGGAAACAGATTCTGTCCCAGGAGATAGAAATTTCATGTTACTCTGTGAGTGAGAACAGGTTGGGTCCTACACAGGTTGAGTTCCCATGACTTGGAAGACATAGGATGCTGCTACTAGTTTGCTAAACATTAGGAATCCCAACAAAATCTTTGTGTATCACATCCTGAGAAATGACACAAAGGGCAGAGTTCAGTTTTCTGGTGCTTGTCTTTCATGGGCTTAGATTTTTAAATGACAGCACATCACAGAACAAGAACACCCAGAGCCTTACAGGCACACACCTGGACTCTTTGTCCTTGGGTGGCATTCTCATGGCATTCTCCCCTCTGACCTCTCAACTCCCACCCTCTTAGACCTTCAAATCCCCAAAAACCCTTTATAAGTCCCAGGTGTGTTCTTCCCATTAGAGGCCATTTTAGCCAAAGCATTTAGAAAAGTGTCAGAGGTGACAAGATCGGGATTCCTAAGAATGCAAATTTTCATCCATCTAGTGCAAGGGCTAGAAACTTTTTCTGTAAAGGACCAGACAGTAAGTCCTTTAGATTTTGTGGACCATGAGGTCTCTGCACAGCTATTCAACTCGGCCATCATAGCAAGAAAGAAGCCATAGACAATATGTAAATAAGTGTAGTTGTATTCTACTAAAACTTTACTTATAGACATTTGAATTTGACCTTGATTTACTTTTCACCTTTTAAACATTAGTCTTCTTTTGACTTCTTTCAATCATTTAAAAATGTGAAAGTGATTCTTATTTCACAGACATATAAAAATAGGCTGCAGACTGGATTTGGCCCATGGGCCATAGTTTGTCGACTCCTCATCTACTAGTCATTATTTTTCTCCTGCATATCACCGTCTGACTCCACTGTTTCCCTCTTTGTTGTGTCATTTTTTTTGAAGCCTTTCTGTCCTTTCTCTCAACTAGCTGAGCTCCAGTATCCTTTTGAGAATCTATGCTTCTGACACTCACGTAGCTCATTAGGGAGAGGCAGAATACCCACCTAAAAGATCTGTTAGAGCAAAATCGGGTTGCGTCCGTCTTCCCTTTTTTTGGGCCCTAACTAGTTTGACATATAATTTGGGTATGTGGAGGTTACAGATTTTGTAACTCTGGCAAATGGCTCTGGTTTCTGCAGGGTTCCAAGGCTCTAATGAACAGAGCGTGCAGCCTGAATGATGGTGAGAGGCTGATTTGCAGATAATCAAGGATATTTATATCTTTTAATAGGTTAGTGCCTAGGAGTTCTGTTCCAGCATGAGGCTGAGAGTCAGAGAGAGGTCTGAATAATCAATTTGGTGCCACCTCTTAGAATAATAATATATCAGAAGGGTGTTCAGTCTCGAGTGGTAACTTGGGGTTGGATGTGAGAATTGTAAGCATTTATGCTGTTCTTTCCTTGCTATATTTAAAATGAAGACATGATACAGATTTTTCTACGTGGATGTGTTTAAAGAGAAGTAATATGCCCTATGTCATAGGAAAACAGAAGACCAGAGAACATTCTCAGATCTGTAGCTCTTGCCCAAGCCTGTGGAGCTGCTCATCGAACCAGCTCCTGGCAATTATTTAGGGCTGTGGAGCGGCTGGGGCGACCGAGACTCGGCTGCCTGCATAATGAGATTGGTTTGGTTGGTCTGACAGATGCAGTGATTAATGAGAGAGCTTGTTGGGAGGACATCTGCTGAGAGCAGCCAGATGAAGGGCGTACATGTGGGAGGTGGAGGAGAGCAAGGAATAGGAGAGGGGTGGCTGTGTGTGAGGCAGGTGAGGATTGTCCTGATTACAGCAGGGAGAATTGTGGGCTGACACGGAGCTGGGGAAGGCCGTGCAGTGGTAGAAGCGACTTAGGCTTTGGAATTGTACAGACCTGAGTTTGAATCCCTGGCTCTACTGCTCATTAGCTGAGATCTTAGGTGAGTTGCTTTTCTTCTTTGAACCTCCATTCTTTCGCCTATAGAATGGGGATAATAAACTCGCTCCCTGTCTCCCACAGCGTGAAATTGTACTAACATAAAAGTCCAAGCATAGGCGAGCTCTGTCAGTGTAGACGTTATCGGTGTTTGTCCATGTATCCGTTCATTTGTTTATTCACCAGCATTGATTGTTCTTTGCAGTTTCTAATACAGCCTCATTTTCAAATAGATGCCTGTGATCAAAAGTGCCTGTGATCAGGATGTAAGTACGTAGCAGTCAACATGTATTTATAGGTATATGTCTGAACAGCTCATAGGGGTTTTGTAGATATGTGAAATATGATTTAAAGAACAGGCTGCCTGGCCAGTAAACACAGTAAAAGTTACCTCACAAACAGTTGGGGAGACCACAGAACAAGGTCAAAAGAAGATATTTTCACCCTCACCTGACTGGTAAAAATGTTGAAGTCTGACATACCAAATGTTTAAGAGAATGTAGAATGAGGGAGTTCATATGAACCGCTAGCAGGAGTCTAAACTGATACAGTTACTTTGGAAAATGATGTGTTAATGTCTGGAAGTTTGAAAATGTGCATATCCTACCTACTAGGAGATTTCCACTCCTTGGGAGATCGCTCACATAGAATCAAGCCAGTGTGTTCAGAACTGCATTGTTTGTTGGAGAAAACAACCGTAGTATCTGCTGCCCCATGGGGTAACGAATGCATACTTTGAATGAGAGAAAGGTACATATGGTATCAGCATAGAAGAATTTTAAATAATGGGGAGCGAAAATAATAAAGTTGCAAACAGAAAACCATCTATATACAGTTGGAAAGAACGAAAAAGAGTTTTTGAATTTCCTGTGGATACCTACATATGTAATAAGTGTTTAAAGAAATTGTTTGGGATGATAAATATAAAATCCAGGACAGTTTTTGGAGAAGAAAGAGGGATATGACTGCGAAGTTTGCGTAGGGCTCAAATCCCAACTCTGCCGTTGGCATGCTAGCTATATACCCCTAGATAGGTTGCCTAACCTCTGCGCCTTAGTTTTTTGATGTATAAAATGGAAAAATAATATTATCTACCTCCTAGATATGCTATGAGGATGAAATGAGTGAGCAGAGATAAAATGTTTAGAATAATACCTAGCAAGTAGTAAGTGCTATAGACATGTTAGCAATTCAAGTTCTTATTACATAAGTATTTTTATTTACTTATTTATTTTTTTGTCTTTTTGCTTTATCTAGGGTCGCACCCGCGGCATGTGGAGGTTCCCAGGCTAGGGAGGTTCCCAGGCTAACAGGAGCTGTAGCTTCCGGCCTTCGCCAGAACCACAGCAACGCGGGATCCGAGCCGCGTCTACAACCTACACCACAGCACATGGCAATGCCGTATTCTTAACCCACTGAGCAAGGCCAGGGATCAAACCCGTCACCTCATGGTTCTTAGTCAGATTCGTTAACCACTGAGCCACGACGGGAACTCCCATAGGTATTTTTATTATTCTTTGTTTATTTTTAAAAATATTAAACGTTGCAATTTTCACTTATAAATGTTTCAGTATTTATTCTAAAAGATAAGGATATGTCTAATATGACTACTATATCATTATTACACCTAAACATTTACAACTCCCTAAAATTGAATACCCAGTTAATTGTTCAAAT
The DNA here is from genome assembly GCA_004024745.2 of Catagonus wagneri. NCBI lineage: Eukaryota > Metazoa > Chordata > Mammalia > Artiodactyla > Tayassuidae > Catagonus > Catagonus wagneri. The sequence goes on along the minus strand of PVHT020000066.1, from coordinate 9,287,961 downwards.
TCCAATTGCCCATAAATGTTACTGTTTTATAGTTTGTTTGGATTAAGTTCCGTGCATTGTCCTTGGTTGATTTGTCTTTCAAGACATTTTAACCTATAGATTCCTCCTCCAACTTCCCCTTCTATTGCAATTAATTTTTTAGGTTTATTGAAGTATAACTGTTATTAAAAAAAATCACACACTGGAATGTATACATCTAATGAGTTTAGACATATATATACTTGTGATGCTGTCACCACAACCTCCAAAATTTTTCTTGTGTTCTTTTGTGTGTCGTATTTTGTTTTGTAAGAATACCTAACATGGGATCTTTCTTTCCTTTTCTTTTTTTTATTTTGGTGGAACTTGTGGCATATGGAAGTTCCTGGGCTAGGGATTGAATCCAAACCACGACTGCAGCCTATGCTGGATCTATAACCCACTGTGCTGGGATCAAACCTGTGCCTCGGCAGTGACCCAAGCCACTGCTGTTGAAGTCTTCTTTTTTTTTTTAATGATTTTAATTTTTTCCATTATAGTTGGTTTACAGCATTCTGTCAGTTTCTACTGTAGAGCAAAGTAACCCAGTCACACATATATATACATTCTTTTTCTCACATTATCCTCCATCATGTTCCATCATAAGTGACTAGATATAGTTTCCTGTGCTGTACAGCAGGATCTCATTGCTTATCCATTCCAAAGGCAATAGTTTGCATCTGTTAGCCCCAGATTTCCAGTCCATCCCACTCCGTCCCCCTCCCCCTTGGCAGCCACAAATCTGTTCTCTAAGTCCATGAGTTTCTTTTCTGTGGAAAGGTTCGTTTGTGCCGTATGTTAGATTTCAGATATGTGATATCATATGATGTTTTTCTTTCTCTTTTTGAATTACTTCACTTAGTATGAGAGTCTCTAGTTCCATCCATGTTGCTGCAAGTGGCATTATTTTGTTCTTTTATATGGCTGAGTAGTATTCCATTGCGTATATATACTGTATCTTCTTAATCCATCTGTCGATGGACATTTAGGTTGTTTCCATGTCTTGGCTCTTGTGAATAGTGCTGCAATGAACATGTGGGTGCATGTGTCTTTTTCAAGGAAAGTTTTGTTAAGATCTATGCCCAAGAGTGGGATTGCTGGATCATATGGCAGTTCTATATTTATTTTTCTGAGGTACCTCCATTCTGTTTTCCATAGTGATTGTACAATTTACATTCCCATTAATAGTGTAGGAGGGTACCCTTTTCTCCACACCCTTTCCAACATCTGTTATTTGTTGACTTGTTAATGATTGCCACTTTGACAGATGTGAGGTGGTACCTCATAGTAGCTTTGATTTACGTTTATCTAGTAAATAGTGATGTTGAGCATTTTTTCATGTGCCTGTTGGCCATCTGTATATCTTCTTTGGAGAAATGTCTGTTCAGGTCTTTTGCCCATTTTTCATTGGGCTGTTGTTTTTTTGCTGTTGAGTTGTATAAGTTGTTTGTATATTTTAGAGATTAAGCCCTTGTCAGTTGCATCATTTGAAACTATTTTCTCCCATTCTATAGGTTGTCTTTTTTTGTTTGTTTGTTTGTTTTGTGTTTTGTTTTGTTTTGTTTTGTCTTTTTGCCTTTATGTAGAGCCGCACCCGTGGCATATGGAGATTCCCAGGCTAGGGGTCTAACAGGAGCTGTAGCCGCCGGCCTTCGCCATAGCCACAGCAACGCGGGATCCGAGCCACGTCTGCGACCTACACCACAGCTCACGGCAACGCCAGATCCTTAACCCACTTAGCAAGGCCAGGGATCGAACCCACAACCTCATCGTTCTTAGTCGGATTCGTTAACCACTGAGCCATGAAGGGAACTCCATCTTTTTTTTTTGTGTTTTCCTTTGCTGTGCAAAAGTTAATTAGATTAGGTCCCATTGGTTTATTTTTGCTTTTATTTCTGTTGCCTTGGGAGACTGACCTAAGAAAACATTTGTACGGTTGATGTCAGAGAATGTTTTACCTGTGTTCTTTTCTAGGAGTTTGATGGTATCTTGTCTTATGTTTAAGCCTTTAAGCCATTTTTGAGTTTATTTTTATGCATGGTGTGAGGGTGTGTTTGCTGCTGGATTCTTAACCCACTGCACCACATTGGGAATTCCAAGATCCATCTTTTTGTGTTTGTTTTTAAATTTTCTTTAGATTTTTCACAAACACATTTAACCGGTGTCCACATGCATGCACCTAGATGGCACTTAAAGTAACTGATCACGTTTGAAGATAGTTACTCATCCCCCTTGTCCTGAGGGGACCACATTCAGCAAGGGTCAAAGTCATAGAGGTGTGCTCTTACGAGCTCAATGACTTCCTGTGTTCCACTGTACCTGAGATCCAGAGAGCTTGCCCTGAACATATTTCAAAGTATACCACAAATATCGCAACTTTTTAAGAAGAGATATCCTTCTTGCCCTTTGTCATCATAGAGTTGAAAAGAGAACAAAGATAAAAAATATCATCAGCATAGGAATTTCAGGTTGTGGCCTAGTAATAGTATAGCTGCAATCTATTGACCCATAAATATAGTAGGTACTATGCTCATAGCTTAAGATGTACTCATTTAATGTTTCCTGTGAAATAGGCACCATTTTTATCCCTATTTTACAGACAGGAAGAAAAAGGCTTAGAAAGACTGTGACTTCCCAAGGCCTTACAGTTAGGAGTAGCAAGGCTGGGCCAGAACCCAGGTCAGAGTGACTCATGCCCTTGACTGCAGATCTGTGCAGCCGGCCGGGTGTTGTTTACATTTGCTTCTGCTCACAGATTCCTGCTTCCTTCTTTCATCAATCTTGATAAGCGAAGTTATCCTATGGTAATGTAACAGTCTCAAAATGGGAATGGGGGAGCTTCTGATCATAAAGGGGTATTCCTTACTCAGGCAACCTGTTCATCAAAGATCAGCTGAGAGCTCTGCCACAAGCTCCTTACTGTGGGACCTAGGAGACCTGGTCAGCGCAGCCACAATCTCCAGACTTGCTGGTTGCTATGGAGAGAGGGAGGGGAAGGGGGGGTGGAGAGAAGATATGAGAATGAGAACAATGGAGAATCTCATACTAACAGTTAAGTGCTCCATCCTGAAAATGACTCAAAACACTTGCACTCACATGTCATAGGCTAGAGTGCTGGTTTTCAAAGCAGGGCTAGTTTTACCAATGTCTAGAGACATTTTTGACGGTCACAGCTGGGAGAAGGGAGGATGCTACTGGAGCCGTCTAGCGGCTAGAGGTCAGGGATGCTGCTAAACGCCTGCAACACACAGGACACACCCCAGCGCCCCCCGCCAAACATGCACACACAGACACACACACACAGACATACACACACAAACACACACACACACACACACACACACACACACACACACACACACACAGCAAAGAAGTATGGGGCCTCACTGTCAATAGTGCCAAGTTTGAGAAACTCTGGATTAGAGCCAATCACAAAGAGCCAGAAAGTACAATTTTATGAAATTTTCAGAGAGGAGAACCTGACATCTTTGACAGATAACACCAGTAACCACCATGCAACATCCGACCTAAAAGCTGTTGTAAAGGCTTTTCAGAAGATATTTTCCCGGCATGGAAATGAACTATTACTTTGCGGGACAGCGGTGGAAGGAGTCTTCTAACACACTTAACATCATCAAGGGGCAGAGGAGGCCCCTGGGCTCACTTCTCAGCTGACCACTGCTTTTTCTCTGCAGTAGCTCTGGAGCAGCACTGCCTGAAAGAAGCATAATGCAGACGATGTAGACCATTTAAAATTTTCTGGTATCCAGAAAAGTAGAAAAGGTGAAATTAATTTAATAGTGGAAACAATTTAATTCAGCATATCCAAAATATTATCAGTTTAACATATAATCATTGTTAAAATATTCATATTTTACATTTGTTGCACCGTCTTTGATGCTGGGTATGTATTTTATACTCACAGCACATCTCAGTTTGAACTAGCCACATTTCCAGTGCTCAGTTGGCACATATGCAATTGGACATGCAGCTCTGGAGGTTTCTGTTCCTGGGCCTCTCCTTGGTCTCCTCTGAGGACCAGCAACACTGCTGTGACCCAGAGTCCACCAGTTCTGGGAGCGTGACAGAACTTCCAGGAATATCTGTCCCAGACTCCCAAAGATGGTCTGCATGTGTTTTAGGAGCAAAGAGGGATTGGCCTCCTATGTAGTCTGTGCCATTACTTCTTTTTCCGATTTCCATTTCAGGTGCCTCGTCTCCAGACATGGAGCCCAGCTATGGGGGAGGTCTCTTTGACATGGTGAAGGGAGGAGCAGGGAGACTCTTTAGTAACCTAAAGGACAACTTGAAAGACACCCTCAAAGACACCTCTTCCAGAGTTATACAATCTGTTACCAGGTATGTACCTCTTTCCCCGGTAAGTTAATGGACCGCTGTGCTCCTAAAGGATCTGGTTACCTGGCCATTGCTTGACTGGCTCAGACTGTCAGTTTTGTGATGTAATTGCATGGGATCTGACTGACTGAGGATTGCCATTGAAGCCGAAAAGACAGGTCCTTCAGAATCTACAAGCAGAAGTTGGGAGGACTCAGCTTATTGGTACATTAGAGAACAGTGGTTACCGTCCCTGGCTTTTGAATCTAGCAACCTGGATTCTAATGCAGTATCCGCTATGTTAACCATATGACCTAGGGCAAATTAATTACCCTCTTTGAGCCTGACTTTTTTTTTTTTTTTGACTTTTTAGGGCCGCACCTGCAGCATACGGAAGTTCCCAGGTCAGGTGTCAAATTAGAGCTATAGCTACCAGTCTACACCACAGCCACGGCAACTCCAGCTCTGAGCCATGTCTGTGACTTACACCACAGTTCACGGCAACACCAGATCCTTAACCTGTTGAACGAGGGCAGGGATTGAACCACATCCTTATGGATACTAGTCGGGTTCATTACTGCTGAGCCACAATGGGAACTCCGAGCTTGCATTTTAACCCTAGTAAGATTTATGTCTTTAAGTGGTGTGAGAATTAAATAAGGTAATAATGCACATGCAGTCCAAATAAGCAGGACTTATGGATTGTAATCAAAACAGAATTTTGTTTCTGTATCTTAATGGCCCTTTAAAATTTATTTATTGGAAGAGGTTTTCTACTCTTCTACTGTTTAAAACTTTACAAGCAGACCACTGTATGAATTATTTTTTCTCTTTTTACAGCCGCATATCTGGCGTATGGAAATTCCCAGGCCAGGGGTGGAATTGGAGCTGCTGCTGTGGCTGCATCTAACCCACTGAGAGCAGCCAGATATTGAGCCTGCATGCTCATGGAGAAAACGTTGGGTCCTTAACCCACTGAGCCACAATGGGAACTCTGGACTCTTTTTTTAATTTTTAGGTAGAAAGTTCTAGGCTCACTTTAAGTTACAATGTGTGGTTTCAAATCAGAAGTTCAAATGTGAAAGTCTAATACATTCATCACTATTTTAGTCTTTGTTCAAAGGTAATATTATCCCTTACAGTCCATTCCCAACTAGGGCCGGGTAGACCCAAAAAGGGTCTTTTGTTCTTTTTCCATCACTTTCCGCTACCCTGTAGCTACTGACATTTATGGGAACTGTTTTCCTGTAGGCAAGGAGGCTGGGACGATCCGTATTAATAAATGGGCAGTGTCTTCTGTTCCAAGATGGATTACTTCGTAAAGTGGCATCTGCGAAGGATCTTTGGCTGCCTTGTTTGGAGTGTGGTTTGTCTTCTGTCAACAGTGCCCCCTCGTTAGAGAGGAGGCCTTGAGGGAAGTCAGAATATGCCTCTTGGATGGGAATGTCCCTGGTCATGATGTGCAGGTGACTGAGAGAGAAATCTTGGCCCATTTGGATCATTTTAACGAGTGCCCTTTCCTGTCTTGCTTTTAGCTACACGAAGGGAGATTTAGACTTCACTTACGTTACCTCCAGAATTATTGGTAAGTTTCTCATGCTTATTAACCGCTCCGTAGCTCAGCTTTCAGTGGCTGCCCATGGTGACAGCAGACTCATTTAACCAACTTTCTTTCTGTCTGACTCTTCCCAGTGATGTCCTTTCCTCTGGACAATGTTGACATAGGATTCAGGAATCAGGTTGACGACATTCGAAGCTTTTTGGATTCCAGACATCTTGACCACTACACGGTGTACAACCTGTCGCCCAAGTCTTATCGAACTGCCAAGTTTCACAGCAGGGTAAGTACTCTTAGCCCCGATCACCAGGTTGAAGACATAATGAGGTATTTTCCCCCTTAAGAACTATCCTCAAAGCCTCAGTCCTTAGACACATGGAGCTGAAAAACTATGAAGTCTGGATACTTCTCTACCCACAACATTTTATTAGTCTATTATGAGGTGTTCTGAGGCTTTTCCTTGGATAAGGATATTTTCTCTGTCAAGGAGATACCATCTCCTTGGGGGCCTCAAATCAGTTGTGGCTGGTTTCTCAGGGCCTGTTGCCATGAGGCTCAGATGGAGATTGAACTGCTACGTAGGGCAGATGGCCACCTCTATTCTGGAGCACCAGTGCCTTTAACCCTCCCTTATTGCTGATTAGGCATGACGATGAGGCAGTGGGGCTAGACTAGTAGAGACAACCCAGTATTAGTGGACACAGCTTCCTGACACTTGGTAAAATCACATCTTTTGTAAGTGGGGCATAGCACATAAACAGTCCACACTGTACGTTTGGTGATACTATTGCCAATGTTTATAACAGTGAGAGCAGCAGCAACCTTCTTAGATATTTACTCTGTACACATAGCGTCTCTTTAACTCTCAACAACCCTCTGAAGTAGATGGAGAAACTGAGGCACAGACGGTAATGTAACTTGCCCAAGACCACAGGCTTGTGTTCTTAGCCATTATTCTGGGCTGACAGTATTACCTGGAAACCCGGGTTATTCTCTGAAGGAGCTTTTGAAATTACAGCAGAGAAATATTTCTAGTTTCAGGCTGGTTAAGGAGCTATGAGAGCTGGCTTTGGTTTGAATTTGACGTCAAGCCTGATTGTTTCTGGCCACTGAATTTTTTTTTCCCTTTTTCTTTTTTTTCTTTTAGGGCCTCACCTGAGACATATGGAGGTTCCCAGGCTAGGGGCTGAATGGGAGCTGCAGCCCCTGGCCTACGCCATAGCCACAGCAACATGGGATCCAAGCCATATCTGTGACCTATACCACAGCTCACAGCAACACCAGATCCTTAACCCACTGAGCGAAGCCAGGGACTGAATCCGTGCCGTCACACTTACTAGTCAGATTCATTTCTGCTGAGCCACATCGGGAACTCCTGGCCATCGAATTCTTGATTTACTCTCTAAAATAGAGCTTTTTCTCTCTCAAGAACATTCTCAAATATTTTGACTTAGCTTTTAGATATGACTGATTCTGCAACTACACCTGGATTTATTGATAATTAGATAGGGTTTTCTACACATTAGAACCTTTAAAAGTGTGGCTTGATTTCAAATACGCAAAATCGTAACTGGTTATGCATACATACTGTGTATCTAGGATCTCAGCCTTGATGCCAGAACACATTTTGCCCCATAAGTCAGTTGCCATTGACAATCTCTGGGCCCTAGTTTCCTGATCTGTAAAAACTATAATAAGAAGGTTAGTCTGTAGGTTCTCTAAGACCGCTTCCCACCCTCATGTTCAGTGCATAGGGAGAGTTTTTGAAGGACTCGCTTTTCTCGGAGTTTTTCCTAAAGAGGCAAGAGGTAAACCAGTGGTTCTCAAGCTTCAGTGTACATCACAATCCTCTGCAGGACTTGTAAACACCAGGGCCCAGTGCTTGTGAAAGATTCAGCAGCACAGGATGAGGTGAGAGTCTGCCTTCCTAACCACTTCCTGGGTGCTGCTCCCCCTGTTCACCTGAGGACCATTCTCTGAGAAGCACTGGTAAAACCATTCTGAAGTGGTTTGGTTTAAATTCCCACTCTATGATGGAGATTTTAAGTGCAGCTCTTTAAAATGCCGTATAATTAACTGCCCTCCCAGCTCTTTTTCCATCTAGTACCTAATTCAGAGCAAGTGAATTAACATCAGAGATGTGGGTAGATATTCTAACTCGGATGCAAATCTTTTGAATTGATTTTTTTTGTTCCTGTTTGGAGACCCAGCGCCATCATTTTCGTAATTGAAAGACTGTGGAACATCTTGCACCATATTTCATAGAAATTTCATTTAATCCTGCTATATTTGTGATAGTCTAGAAAACTTTCCCTCTGAAAGTAAATAAAACGTAATATCATGATAGAAGCATTCATGCATATAAAGATGTCTCATATATTATTTATAAAAGCAATCTCTATAAAGACATTTAAAGAAAGGCACCTATTAGTATAACTGCGTATTTTATGACCAGACTTAAAGACTTTTACCAAAGAAGCGAGGAACTGCATATTGAACACCTGCCCCAGACTGTCCTCACTTGCTCTAGACGAGCAGGAGCACGTTTATTTTATTTTCTACCTAGAATGGTGCCTGGCATGGCTGAGAAATGTTTCTCAGAAGAATGAATGTGCCAAGAATTGTTGAGCACATAGATATCGAATAAATGTTTGGTTCTTGTTCTCATGGTATTTAAGTCTAGTTGGAGAGAGAAGCCAGGGTGTTCTAAAGACAGGTGCAGATAATATTCACAATACCTACTGGGAGAGTTTTGTGAAGGGAGACAGTAGTGAGGGCTGGACCTTGAAGCCTGAGTGAGTCTTGTCTAGGTGAAAGGAATAGGGTTATTTCTTCTCTGTGTGAATTATAGACCCGGTCTTACCAGGCTCTTCATTCACGATCTGGCCTCTGAGCCTCTCTCTGGCTTCATCGTTCACTGTTCTCCACTGCCTAAGAACCCACGTTCTCCCCAGAGGAGACACACTGTCTTCTGGCATGAGCTGCGCCCACTCACTGAAAGGCCACCCATGCCACACCTCCTACCTCTTCTCTGTTTGCCTAACTTTGCTAAGGGAAGGACTGCCACATGCCATAGGCTTTTCCAATTCCTTCCTCCAAAATGCAGGATTGCACCACACCTTTAGCCAGATAGTCCTGGAACTCTGCAGGATGGAACTGGAATCTCTGACCTAGCACCCTCAATCCTCAGTTACATCTCAGGAAGATAATCCCACAGCCTTAGTATTAGTATTTTCATCTACCTCTGTTTTTGAGGTGGCTCCATCTCTTTTCAAGCACCTAATCCTTTCTCTTCTCAGCACTCACACTTACATCTCATTGCATGACTTAGAAAAGTTTTCTTGGTTCTCATCTTCCAGAGCATAAGCACTGAAACCGTTTCCTCTTCCTTCCAGACCACTGGAGTGCTAGGTCTGTAGTTAAATCTTATTTTAATAAACATTGATGGCCAAACCTTCTATAAATACCAGTGTTGGAAAGACCAAGCACAAGACTGGCAGGGAGCCAGCTCTGTCTATATCTCTATGTCTTAAAGCCTGAACTCAGTCATTTTACCTTTTTAATTTTTTTTTTCGGTCTTTTTTTAAGGGCCCCACCCATGGCATATGGAGGTTCCCAGCCTAGAGGTCAAATCAGAGCAGTAGCCACTGGCCTATGCCACAGCCACTGAACAGTGTGAGATATGAGCCAGGCCTGCGACCTACACCACATCTCATGGCGATGCCATCTTTAACCCACTGAGCGAGGCCAGGGATGGAACCTGTATCCTCATGGATGCTAGTCAGATTCCTTTCTGCTGAGCCACCATGGGAACTCCTCATTTTACCTTTTTATTATGTGATGTGTGTTTGGGGACATGGGTGGTGGTAACAAAGACAGGCTGTTTTCAGGAAGATTCTATTTTGCTGAGGGGCATCATTCTGTATTTTGATTAGCTTTTATGCTAAGAAGCCACATGAGTTGGCAGGACTCATATGAAATAAGTAGCATTTTTTTTCAGTATTTGCATATGTAACAGAATGTTAAAATAGTACTCTGTGTTTATTTTCAGATTTAGTAAAAGATTTGACTCAAAACAAAACTGGACAGATAGCCTTGCATTCAGATTGCTAGAATACCTATTCTGGACTACAGAGGAGGTACAGAATATCAGGGTTTTTTTTTTTTTTTTTTTTTTTTTTTGCCTCTTCTTAGCCAGTATCCACCTTGAGGAAATGAAAGTCCTGATGTTGACAATAAAGTCCCGGAGACCAGTGGAGATGTATCATCTAAACCAGATGTTCTGAATCTGAGTTTAAAAGGCATGGATCCGCTGTGTATTTAGGTCCGTGCATGGGCCTCAGAGAGTTTAGCCCTCTTCTCCTCCTATTTTTTCCTTATTATGGTAAAACACACATAACATAAACCTATCATTTAAAGTATTTATAAATGTACAATTCAGCAGCATTAAATACCCTTGCAGTGTTGTGTAACCATCACCAGTATCTATACCCAAGCCTTTTTCATCATCCCCCAAATCAACACTGCACCCATTCATTCGAGTGTGTGTATGTGCGTGCACGCTAGTTCTGTTTCTGCACAAAAGGCTTATATTAGCTACACCCTAGAATGTCAGGAACTATTGCTTTACGTGTTTCCTGGTTTTGCTATTGGCAATAAATGGAAAAGTGGGTGAATGGCCAGCAAGTCTAGCCTGCCCTAAAGTTCTTCCTTTCTGATTAATGCTATCCCAGGTTCACTTTGAGCCCCCTTCTCCCTCTGCCCAACAAGGAAGGAAAGTATACGGAGGGAGCCCTGTTCACAGGATAGAAAAGATAATTCAGCTGGTTCTGTTAGAATCTTCTTTCATTTTTGACTATCTCTTAACTGCATAATCTTGTGGGATTTTTTTTCTCTTTTCCAAACAACTTGATTTTAGGAAAATATATGATCAACTTGGGTTTCTTGAAAGGGCTTATGATTGATTGAAGGTCACCTTTTTTTTTTTTTCTTTTTCCTTTTAGAAGTCACCAAAGAGGTCACCATAGCTCCCAGTTGTTTCTGCTTCGGTTCACTGGTTGGTGAAGGGAATTGGCCATAGAGGAGTGACTTTATAGATTATATTCATCTCTCCTCTGCTACTATGCATCGGTGTAAGGACAGAAAATAATGGAGAAAAAAAAATCCCTGGCCTGGTGCCAGAGGTTCGGGAAGGGCCCCCCTCCACCATTCTAGTTCTCTAGGCTTCAGTGAAGTGAATATCTTAACCTTGGTAAAAAAAAAAAAAAAATAGCCATCACTTAATGCCATAACTATCTCACAAATGTAAGATGGAATTATAGTTAATAATCATCAGACAGTATACGTATTTTTATTGTTTTTTTATTGAGGTGAAATTCATATAATATGCGTACATTTTGCATTTTAAAAATTACCCTAGATTCATACCTCTGCAATTTCTCTTCCTGGGTAAGTCACTTCACCTCATCAAAAACTTAGTTCTCTCCCATATAAAACAGAGATGATAATAAACATGTCTATCTCACAAGTACTTAGAAAATTTTTCTCTAGGTTTGCTGTAAAGAATACATCTGATAGCAGTGTTTGGCTTAGAGTAAGCATTCAGTAAATGGAAGCTATGATCACATTAGTAGAAATAAAATGACAAATAAATGATTGTCTGAAGTACCCCTGTCCTCCTGAAGAGGTGTCAGATTCTGAAAACACTGGCTATGGCTCTTCAGCTTGATTCTCCACAGCACCTTTTCTTCTTCTGCTCAGCCGATGGGATGCTTCTGTCATCTCCTCTCTTGCTTGGGAGACAGAAAGATGAAAATCGAATGGCATCCGGCCCTCGTGCTGCTTTGGCCTCTTTTCCCGCTGGGTGGTATCATGGCAGCCTGTAATCCATATGGTGTTTTCTGATGCTCTGCAGCTCCAGGAGGGGTTCAAAGAGACAGCATTGTGAAGCGTCACCTGCCCAAGGATTGTGCTTATTGCACAAAGCCATGAACCTCACAGAGCTACAAAAATAGCTTGCAGGGACTGAATTCCTTAAAAAAATTTTTTTGGTGTTATTTATGCTTTAATGTTTTCCCCCTTTAGACAGAGCACATGCTTAAAAAAAAATCTAATTGTATGTTTGCTTAATGGTGTATAATTATATATCAAGTAAATATGTAATTATGGAGTACTTTAAATTAATATTATTTACTTGATTGATTTAATGATTCTGAACAATTAGCCTATTGTGCTAAGAACAGTTTAGCCAGCTTTTAGCTGAGACTCGTGATAGATATTGACATTTAGTGTTTGCATGCGTGGCACACAATTTCTAAAAGGTTGCAAAATGCTGCCTGGGAAAACAAATTTTCTGCACTTTTATGTGGCTGCAATCTAAAAAAACAACAAAATTGATTCTCAAGATACTCCTTCCTCAAAATACTGCACATGTAGACAAAGGCAGATCTTATGAGATTGCCAAATAGAGTTCATTTTTTCATTCTTTCACTTATTAATTCGCTCAGCAAATACCTGCTCCGTGCTTGCCATTGGACTAACACATGGACACTGGCCTTGGGTTACAAAGATGAAAAATGGCCTCTCTTTTCTTGGAGCTTAGCATTTGGAAGGGTGAGATGGAACATAAACAGTTAATTTGAGTGGAGCTTAACAATAAGCTGGGACTTACTGTGTTTACATTGTGCTCCTTATTTCCTACCTTGCAATGGCCATCTCTGCTTTACTCACAAGGAACTGAGGCTTGGAGAGGTTAGTAACTTGTCCAGGGTTAGTCAGGTAGTAAGTGGTAAAACTAAGGTGAAAATCCAACCTGTGGGTTTAACCATGCTGCTCTACTAATAAAAGCTATAACAGAGGAAAATGGACAAAGATGACTTAGTTGCTAAGCATTTCTACCTGTGGGTGTTAGAGAAACTGTCAGAGACAAGAGAACACGTGAACTGGGCTTTGGCATATGAAGAGAGAAATTTACCCAGGGAAGGGAGAACATCACAGGCAGGAAACAGCTTGCATAAATGTATATTTTGCAATATTTCTAATTGGCAAAACATATCTTCCTAGTTATTCTATTTTTTTTTTTAATGTCTTTTTAGGACCGCACCTGTAGCATGGGGAGGTTCCCAGACTAGGGGTTGAATTGGAGCTGTAGCCGCCAGCCTACACCACAGCCACAGCAACACCAGATCTGAGCCTCGTCTGTGACCTATACCACAGCTCACGGCAATGCCAGATCCTTAACCCACTGAGCGAGGCCAGGGATTGAACCCACAACCTCATGGTTCCTAGTGGGATTCGTTTCCACTGCGCCACATGGGAACTCCTATTCTATTTTTAATCAATCGATTGTTTTCATTCCTTGAGAACATATCAATGGGGAATCTATCTGAGGGTAAAGAATGGGTCAGAAACAGGCCTAAATGCTGTTAGCTGAAAAGAGCAAGCTGTTTTGAAGTTCAGATCAGCAGAGGCCCAATACTGGACCCCCCTGGATTGTTTGCTGGCTTTGTTAGGCATTTCAACTACTTTGTTTAATAAACTACACCTTGTCATTCTCATAGGTCTAGAAAAATTAGTAACCTGGAAGGTCCCCTGATACTATCCACAATCTTCTTGTAGGAAAAAAGTTACAAATTAACCAAAAAGGAACGGAGCCACATTCTCCCATTTGGCAGCCACAGAAACTCCATGTGTTTGCTTTCAGATGTCAGCTCTACAGAGACCACAGATAATTTCCCATTTATATTTTTTGGGGGGTGGGGGATGTTTAGGGCGGCACCTGTGGTATGTGGAAGTTCTCAGGCAAGGGATCAAACTGGAGCTACAGCTGCTGGCCTACGCCACAGCCGCAGGTCATTTATATTTTGACGAATTATTATCATCTAGTTGCTAGAAAGGGGTGAAGCATACAGATTGTCCGTGCCTCTCTTTCCCACTATTAAATGTAAAAAAACATTGTGACTTTTGGGTTTTCTTAGGCCAGTGGTGTTGGTATTGCAGAGCACTTTCTGACAACACCATCCATATAAAACCTGTTTTTTTCTCCACAATTCCCTACATCTGTCAGTGGGACCTGTCATCCTTTGGTCCAGCTATTCAAGCCTGAAACGTGGTAGTCTTCTCTCTTCCTCTTTCTCTCTCTTCCTTTTTTTTTTTTGACCTTTTTAGGGCTGCATCTACAGTATATGGAAGTTCCCAGGCTAGGGTTCAAATCAGGGCAGTGGCCTTGGGCCTACACCACAGCCGGAGCAACGTCAGATCTGAGCTGTGTCTGTGACCTCAGCTTATGGCAATGCCAGATCCTTAACCCACTGACTGAGGCCAGGGATCAAACCCGCATCCTCATGGATACTAGCTGGGTTCGTTACTGCTGAGCCACGACGGGAACTCCTCCCATCTCTTTCTTAAGCATACCTTTACGCTTGTCCCCCTGTGATCAACCACTGAGTCTTGTGCTCAGGTGTTCCACTCTCTGTTTCTTGAGTCCCTCAAGTCTTTGTGAGTCCTGTTGCTACTCATCTAGCCTAAACTACCGTCCTTTTTTACTTAGATTCCTCAATAGCTACCTGACGGTTCTGACTTTCATATATTATCCACATCCATTCTCCATACTGGACCTTGAGAGGTCTTTGGAAAATGCACTTCTGGCCGTCACTCTCCTTAAATAGTTCTCTCAGTTCTTAACAAGGCCTAGTATGATCCGACCCTTCAGTGTACACTATTGCCATATAGGGTTACATTCATTTTTCCAAAAATAGCTACTTCTCTCTGACCTTAGTGCTTTCAACTGACAGTTACCTGATAAAATAATAATAGTAATGATAGCTAGTATTGATTGATCACTCTGTATATGTCAGATACTAAGCTAAGCACCTGAAATACATTCTTGCTTTTTTTTTTTTTTTTCTCTTTAGGGCCGAACCCGTGGCATATGGAAGGTCCCAGGCTAGGGGTCCAATCAGTGCTACAGCTACCAGCCTACACACCAGCAACATGGGATCCAAGGTGAGTCTACAACCTATACTGGCAGCTCATGGCAACGCTGGATCCCCGACCCACTGATCAAGGCCACTGATCAAGGAACTCAAATCCTCATGGATGCTAGTTGGATTCATTTCTGCTGTGCCACAATGGGAACTCCCTGAAATAGATTCTTATGTAGTGGCTACAACCCTTTGAGCTAGGTAGGTATCATTCACAACATTTTATGGAGAAAGGCTTAGAGAAGTCATGAAGTTTGCCTAAATCTAAACTTCTCCTTATTGTTAAATTAGGAAATATCTAATTGAGGCTCATCAGTGATATTTTGGGACAAATGATAATCTTTTTTTTAATAATGATTTTTATTTTTTCCATTATAGCTGTTCTGTCAATTTTCTACTGTACAGAAGGTGACCTAGTCATACATACACGTATACATTCTTTTTTCTCCATCATAATTGACTAGATATAGTTCCCAGTGCTATATAGCAGGATCTCATTTCTTGTCTAATCCAAAGGCAATAGTTGGCATCTATTAACCCCAAATTCCAAGTCCATCCCACTCCCTCCCCCTCCCCCTTGGCAACCACAAGTCTGTTCTCCATGTCCATGATTTTCTTTTCTGTGGAAAGGTTCATTTATGCCCTATATTAGATTCCAGATGTAAGTGAAATCATATAGTATTTATCTTTCTCTTTCTGACTTACTTCACTTGGTATGAGAGTCTCTAGTTCCATCCATGTTGCTGCAAATGGCATTATTTTGTTCTTTTTTATGGCTGAGTAGTATTCCATTGTGTATATATATCACATCTTCTTAATCCAATTGTCTGTCAATGGACATTTAGGTTGTTTCCATGTCTTGGCTCTTGTGAATAGTGCTGCAGTGAACATATGGGTGCATGTGTCTTTTTCAAGGAAAGTTTTGTCCAGATGTATGCCCAAGAGTGGGATTACTGGGTCATATGGTAGTTCTACATATAGTTTTCTAAGGTACTCCATGCTGTTTTCCACAGTGGTTGTACCAATTTGCATTCCCACCAACAGTGCAGAAGGGTACCTTTTTCTCCACACCCTCTCCAGCATTTGTTATTTGTAAACAAATAGTAATCTTAACCAGTATACTCTTGTAGCAGAGACTTATATTCAGAAGACGGGGGTTGCAATGCTGGTACTGACCAGCAGTGTGACTTTAGACAACTTCAAAGAGTCATTTTTCTCATCTGCAAAATGGGGATCATATTAGTACCTGTCTTATATGATAGTTGTACAGCAGAATTCTTGGAACATAGATGATATCCTGTAATATATTAATATGAACGCATGTGTCAGATGAATGAAAATGCTGAGGGTTGCCCCCATGGGGTTGTGGATTCCTTAATTAGAAGAGAAAGAAATAAAGACTCCTGGAAAAGCATATCTTTGACTCACTCAGCAGCACTTTTCATGTTTTAACTTTTATCAGCTGGGATAAAATTAGGGATAGTGCAAGGTTTATAATTCTGTAATTAAGTATCTAGTAGGCAGGTCATAACATTTTATACTAAAGAGAAATTAAACTCAGTTTAACCTTGCAGAATTTTTGAAAATCCAAGTATGCAGTTTAATCATCTAGCGTAATTTAAAGCATATTTCAAAATGTGTTTTCACACCTTTGGTGAAAAAGAATTCTTTAACTAAAAAAAATAACTGGTTTCCATATACACAATGGAATATTATTCAGCCACGAAAAGGAAAGAAATAATGGCATTTGTAGCAACATGGATGGACCTAGAAATTATCATGCTAAGTGAAGTTAGTCAGACAGCGAGACACCAAAGTCATATGCTATCACTTATATGTGACATCTAAAAAAAGCATCCAGTGAACTTCTTTCCAAAACAGATACTGACTCACAGAGTTTGAAAAACTTAAGATTTCCAGAGGAGACCGCTTGGGAGGTGGGGAGGATGGGCTGGGGGTCTGGGATGCCAATGCTACAAAACTGGGTTGTGATGATCATTGTGCAACTATAAATGTAATAAAATTCATTAAGTTAAAAAAATTACTGGATTAACCAATTCTTCCTTGGTATTTGGACCCTGTTCCCAGCTTTTCCTGGCCCTGTTAGAAGGGAATGTAGTATCAGGTGCAGAAGTTGTTTGGTGTGATACCTGCTGGTGCAGAGGAGGTCACCAGGGGAATTCACTTCCTTCTGCTTTGTCCCTTTAGGTGTCAGAATGCAGCTGGCCCATCAGGCAGGCCCCCAGTCTGCACAACCTCTTTGCTGTGTGTCGGAATATGTATAACTGGCTGCTGCAGAATCCCAAAAACGTCTGTGTTGTCCACTGCTTGGTGAGTAGCCTTTGGTTGTGGCTGTTGTAGCTGTCATTTGTGCGTGGTTTGATCAAATACAAGTGACCTTTCATAGACTGGTGAGCCCTTGATGCTTAAGTTGAGTAAATATTTATTAAGACGCTACTTAGGAATTAGGTGATATGAGGGATATAAAAATGAGGGGGAAACTTAATTATTCTTACTTTAAAGCTTGAATACAAAGGAGAAGCAGCACTTTATACAGCCCACAAAACACAGGTCTCTGGAATGTACTAGCTGTCATAAAAGAGGTAGAAACAAGAATTGTGGGTGCACAGGCAAAAATGCCACTGAGCTTTGGATGAATAGAATTGACATAAACACACTGGAATGTTTTTTCCTTCCCTTTATGTTTGAATAAAAATGAAATAAAAAAAATCTATGCCCTTGTAAGTAGTCACACAGATCGACTGTGTTTTATATCAATTCACTGTGGGACTGATGATTTTTCTGACCACTGACTTCCTAGAGTCCCTTTCCCCAGCTCTTCCTTTGGAGGCCTCTTGCCTATTGTTTAAAACTTAACTTTAGGAAAAAAAAAACTTTCTAACTTTTTAGAGTGTTTTCACAGTATGGTCATTCCCTCTGTTTACCTAAATGTCTTTGGTGGCATTTAATGTACTTCATCATCATTATCTGGTGACCTGTCTTTTTTCCCAAAAACTATGAGTATCCTGGGGACAAGAACCATGCCTTTTTACCTTTGTACCCAAGATATGAAAGTTTTAAATAAGTGGTTGAATACATGAGCAAATGAACACAAGAATGGAATTGGAGCATAAATATTGGAACTATTTATTACTTCTATAAACTTTAGGGTGTATTTTTTGCTATAGTCTTAACTGATGAGTTCCCCCCTCTTTCTTGAGAGCCACTTGGCTAAAAGAGGGATGAAAGCCGAACATGTTTTTCTTCTTTCCGTTTCACATCCCCAAGCTCTTGCAATAACGGAAGAACACTTGGTATTTATAGAAGTTTAATGTGAGAGGCCAAAGGGCTTTCCTTTCGGAGGCAGAACAGACTGTATAATAGGACAGATTATTTTTAGAGATTAAGCAGCGTTTAGATACTTTGGTGATTTTTCTCTTCACGCAAGAACTTTCTAAAAATTTCGGAGAGCCTAGGTCTTTGTAGTGGAAGATGGCTTAAGAGAGACCAAGGCTCCCAGGTCTAATGCTACAATCACAGCAAATAAAAACTCAATGAAAAAGGAAAAGGAAGAGGCAGACAAAGGGTTAAGACATTATAGCCTCATCTCTGGGCTTACTGAAAAAGGGCATACATGAGTTGGACGTTTGCACCAAGTCTTTGGAAATACAATTGAAGCTGGAGGTGGGAGGTTTTATTTTTATCCTATATCTACTGCTGCTTTATGAAAAATAACAAGCATACATTCACCTTTTAATTTCAAAAAACTAATAAAACTTTTAAAAGACCTGTATGACAGAAAAAAAAAGTAAAGAATCTAAGAGCCACAAAACCTGTTAAAAGAGTATTGAGGATTTCCCGTACGGCTCAGCAGTGAGGAACCCAACTAGTATCCATGAGGACATGGGTTTGACCCCTGGCCTTGCTCAATGGGTTAAGGATCTGGTGTTGCCATGAGCTGTGGTGTAGGTTGCAGACGTGGCTCAGATTCTGCATTGCTGTGGTTGTGGTGGAAGCTGGCAGCTGCAGCTCCAATTCGACCCCTAGCCTGGAAAGTTCCATATATCCTGGGTGCTGCCCTAAAAAGAGGAAGAAGAAGAGGAAGAGGAGGGGGAAGAGGAAGAAGAGGAAGAAGAGGGGAAGGGGAGAGGAGGGGGAGGAGTGTTGAAAGGGTAAATTCTAAAAAGAATTAAGATTGAGAAAAATGTCTTTAAAAAAACTGTCTTTGGAATAAAGGCAGTAACAAAGCTTGAGTGATGTTATAATCTTAAATGCTTTATTCTGCTCCTTCATTGGGGGAACAAATGTCAGTAGAAAGGGAGTGACAATGAAATTAAGACAAAGCTGAGAGGTAGTGAAATAGTAAGAGAGCATTACAGTACAAAAATAATCCACTCTCTAGACTTAAGTTATGTGACAGAATGCTTAAAGCACTTATGGGTTCCTTATGTCATATAAGGAAACAGGAAGAAGATGCCAGGTAAACAAGGAGAGGAAACTTTTCCCAAAAGACAGAAGAGATTGATCCCAGAAAGTTACAGGCTGGTGAGCCTGATGGCAATTCTAAGTGAAATTCTAATGCAGTTTTTGCACAGATGGTTTTAAACTCTTAGAAAAAAGGAATCCACATTGCTTCATTATGAAGACATATATCAAACCAACTGAACTTTTGGAACAAGAATAATAGATTAGTAGAGATAGTTTATTGGATTCCTGCCAGATATTTCCCAATTTCCTATATTCAAGATTGAGAAATTTGAGCTAGTTTGTAATACATTCAGTCAGATATTGGCTGAATATTGCTTCCAAAAATGTGATTAATGGATCAGCATCCTCCCAGGAAAAGATTGTATTTGGTTGCCCCTTTAATTAACAACTTTGATGAAAATGTGAAGATCAAGCTTATTAACAGTTTTCTCAGATAGAAGGGTCACATAATGAATCTGGATTTTAAACATTTTTGCTGGCTGGTTATTTCCTAGAAACTACCAGTGTGAATTTAAACATAAGATAAATGCGAAGTCCTAAATTCTG
Source organism: Catagonus wagneri (assembly GCA_004024745.2). NCBI lineage: Eukaryota > Metazoa > Chordata > Mammalia > Artiodactyla > Tayassuidae > Catagonus > Catagonus wagneri. Next base: position 9,268,035 of record PVHT020000066.1, on the reverse strand, counting down.
GTTCTAAAAGATGAAATATATTTGTCTGTTAATACATCATCTGAGTAAGAACTAACAGTTTAGGAGTTCCCGTTGTGGCTCAGTGGTAATGAACCTGACTAGTATCCATGAGGTTGTGCGTTTGATCCCTGGCCTTTCTCAGTAGGTTAAGTGCCTGGCATTGCTGTGAGCTGTGTGTAGGTTGCAGATGTGCCTTGGATCTGGCATTGCTGTGACTGTAGTGTAGGCTGGCAGCTGCAGCTCCGATTTGACCTCTAGCCTGGAAACTGCCATAAGCCGCACATGCGGCCCACAAACAAAAACAAAACAAAGAAAAGAACTAACAGTTTAAGTGGATAGAAAATAAGAGCTTATGGTATGGTTTAACTTGCATTTAAACTAGTTTGGCCTGGAGGTATGTTAATGAAAGCATAGTGTTCTAACCACATTAAGAAAGATAATATTTCCCCTCTAGTTTTTTTCAGAACACATATCTTGTATTTCCCATCTGAGCAGCACATTTAAGGCTATTGTCATAAAACGAGTCTGTTCAGAGGAAGCGTACCACATGGTGATGTCTTTGAAAATGAGCATCAAATGAGGAATAATTGAAGAGACTGAGTATTAGGGTTCTCTATAGGAACAGAGCCAACAGAACAGGTGTAGAGATTTATATGCAGGAGATGATTTATTATAGGAATTGGCTGAAGTGATTCCAGAGGCTTAGAGGTCCCTCATTCTGCCTCCTGCAAGATGGAGAACCAGGAAAACCAGTGGTGGCATTTAGTCCATGTCTGAAGGCCTGAGAACCAAGAGGCTACTGGTGTAGGCCCCAAGGTCAAGAGCTCTGATATCCAAGGACAGGAGAGGATGGAGGGCCCATCTTAATAAGACAAAGAGAATGTGCCCCTTCTTGGTCTTTTTGTTCTGTTTGGGCTCCCAACAGGTTGGCTCTCTTTCCTCAGGCTACTGATTCAAATGCTAATCTCTTCCAAAGACACCCTGCCGGAAATAATGGTTTACAGTTTTCTGGGCATCTCTTAGCCTAATCAAGTTGACACATAAAATTAACTGGCACAGATCGGGCATGTTTTCAATCTGAAAAACAGAAAAGTTGATGGAAGAGCAGAGTATTTCAAATATGTGAGGTTGTGCCAGGGAGAAAGGAATAGGTCTCCTCTTGTGCTGATAGAAGAATGAAGATCGTTGGGTAGAGTAGATGGCCACTCGACATGAGGATAAGAAAGGACTTTGTGAACTGGCCTGGGCAACTTCAAGTAGCAGGAAGCTCCCTGACATTTACAGTATTCTAGGGAGTTCCCTGGTGGCTCAGTGGGTTAAGGGTCCAGCATCATCACTGCTGTGTCTCAGGTCGCTGTTGTGGTGCGAGTTCGATCCCTGGCCCTGGAACCTCTGCATGCAGCAGGCATCGCCAAAAATAAAATATTCTCATTGGTCAGGAATGTTTGGGTTTTTTTTTCTTAATAATTATTTTTATTTTTTCCATTATAGCTGATTTACAGTGTTCTGTCAATTTTCTACTGCACAGCAGATGACCCAGTCACACATACATATACACATTCTTTTTTCTCACATTATCATGCTCTGTCACAAGTGACCAGACATAGTTCCCAGTGCAATACAGCAGGATCCCATTGCTTATCCATTCCAAAGGCAATCGTTTGCATATATTAACCCCAAATTCCCAGGAATGTTTTGCATATATTCCTTTATTGAATATGGTTGAGTCAGGTGAAGCTTTATTTTATATCAATCTAGGAGCACACTTTGGCTAAAATATACACATAGCATATTTCACTCTTTGCCTAGCTTGTGAACTCTTTGCCTTTTTTTTTCTTTTTTCTTTTTATGGCCACACCTACAGCACGTGAAAATTCCCCAGTTAGGAGCTTCAGCTGCAGGGCTACACCACAGCCACAGTAACATCAGATCTGAGCCACATCTGCAACCTACGCCACAGCTTATGGCAATGTCAGATCCTTAACCCACTGAGCAAGGCCAGGGATCGAACCTGCGTCCTCACAGACACTATGTCAGGTTCTTAACCCACTGAGCCACAAGGATAACTCCTGAACTCTTTACCTTTGCCCTAAACCTAGAGATCTTAACTGTTTGGGGTTTTGTTTGTTTGTTTGTTTTTTTGTTTTGCTTTGCTTTTTAGGGCTGCATCTGTGGCCTATGGAAATTCCCAGGCTAGGGGTCGAATCAGAGCTACCAGCCTACACAGTAGCCACAGCAATGCCAGATCTGAGCTATGTCTGCAACCCACACCCCAACTCATGGCAACGCCGGATCCTTAACTCACTGAGCAGGGCCAGGGATTGAACCTGCATCCTCATGGATACTAGTCAGATTCATTTCTGCTGCACCACAACGGAACTTCTAAGACCTCAACTGTTAGTTACTTTGAAGACTAGATTATTTTTGAGTAAATATATACAAATTGAATTTATATTGCTGGGTTTTTTTTTCTTTTTTTTATTTTTTTCTTTGTCTTTTCTAAGGGCCGCACCGCAGCATATGGAGGCTCCCAGGCTAGGGGTCTAATCAGAGCTGTGGCCTCTGGCCTACACCACAGCCACAGTAACATGGGATCCGAGCTGCGTCTGCAACCGACACCACAGCTCATTCCAACACCAGATCCTTAACCCAATGAGCAAGGCCAGGGATCGAACCCGCAACCTCGTGGTTCCTAGTCAGATCTGTTGACCACTGAGCCATGACAGGAACTCCCTGCTGGGTTTCTTAAGTTAGTAGAGAGTCAGTTGGGTCCTAAGAAATCTTCCCTTGCTGCTTTGTGATTTTAATGGCTGGGACAGATTATGGTTATGAAGATTTCTCTCCTTCACACCAGCCTCTCCACTCCCTGCCCTTAACCTCTCTCTTTTAATTGCAAGGACAGCCTTCTCAGTGTTGAGTGAGGCGGATTGGTCCTTGTATATAACAAGTGTATATATTTTCTTTGATAGGATGGACGGGCAGCATCATCAATTCTGGTTGGTGCTATGTTCATTTTCTGTAATCTGTACTCTACTCCTGGCCCAGCTGTTCGATTGCTCTACGCAAAGCGACCAGGAATCGGACTTTCGCCATCCCACAGGAGGTAAAGTACCTAGATTCAGGGTAGGTGCAGACGTGGTCTAATTGGCATCATGTATCTTTAAAAAATAATTTTTTATTATAGTTGTTTATAATGTTCTGTCAATTACTGCTGTACAGCAAAGTGACCCAGTTATACACACACATTCTTTTTCTCATAATATCTTCCATCATGTTCCATCACGAGTGATTGGATATAGTTCCCTGTGCTGTACAGCAGGACCTCATTGCTGATCCACTCCAAATGCATTAGTTTGCATCTGCTAGGTATCATGTATCTGAAAAAAGGAAAAAATGAACTTTTTAAGGTAATTGGTGTATTATCTTCTCTTTAGTCAAAGTTTCTCCTTTCTCATATTTAAATTGCATCTCCTTACTTCCTTTTGAGTTAAAATGAATTGTGATGATAAATTCTGATTTTCTCCCCCAAAGCCAGCCCTTAACTGATAAATTTAATCTGCTAGATCAGATAGAAATAGATGTTCAAATATTGAGCTAGCATAAAACTCCCATAAGCTTTTTCATTTAACAAATAGCCCTTTATCAACTCTTGGGGGGTCAGTTTAACAGTGTCACTAGATAAAAGCTTTCCTAAGTTATTTGCAGCTTTCTGTTTTGCCAGTTAATGTTTGAGAAATTAACACAGTAAATTTTTCACTGTAGGTTAATAATATATGAGAACAAACTTTATAGCAAATTGCTGGCTTATTTCTTCTGGTGTGGTCAACACCAATTGAATGTCAGTCTTCTGTTTTAGGTACCTGGGTTACATGTGTGACCTTCTAGCAGACAAACCTTACCGTCCGCACTTCAAGCCTCTCACAATTAAGTCGATCACTGTCAGTCCAGTTCCTTTTTTCAACAAACAGAGAAATGGATGTCGCCCTTACTGTGATGTACTGATTGGAGAAACCAAAATATATACAACCTGTGCAGATTTTGAACGAATGAAGTAAGTCATGATGCTCTTTTTCACTTCCTCTTGTGGACTGCTCAGTTCCTGTGTAAGCTGGATCTTGTTCTGCCTTTGAGGCCTATATCCTGTGAAATGGCTGATATTTAAAACAAAATGAAACAAACAAATAAAAAGCTCAACATGGGTGTTAATCATAGAAAAGCACAATTAAATTAAGGGATGCCTTAGCCCCCACTTCAAATGGTGACATCAACCAAGGGACTAACGAGCTATAATGAAGGTTCAGACAGTGGTGTGGGGTGGAAGACTGGACATTTAAGAAGGAGACACCTTTAGTAAGAATTGGTGAGGATAATGGAAGAATCAGGAATGAGTGAGTTTCTAGGTGAGCAACTAGGTAGATGGTGATTAAAGAAGTGATAGAATCTATAATAAAGCAGGTGGCAGTGGGGTGGTAGGGGATGTGGAGAGAAGGGAGTGGGTGATAACAGAAAACAAAATTAGTCTGAAATACATTGAATTTCAAGATTGGTATCTAAGACCCCCACAGAGTATTTCATTGCTGTTTCTATACTGATCTCAGCAGAATTTTTTTGTTCTCTTGCTGGTCTCACTCTAAATTAAAAGTTAGGAAAAGGCAAATACATCAGGGCTATATGCATTTAAGAAAAACGATTTCTGCAGATGGGCAGTTGATTTAACTGGAAATTGGGATAGGATGGAGAGAGAGGGACTGGCCTAAGACCAGGGGCATCCTGTGGCAGAACCAGTTTGCACTCAGTTGGCACTGGCTGTGCTTCTGACTTTGTTTAAGATGGGAATGGTTCGTGGGTCAGGCCTGGGCAGAGAGGTGCCTCGGCCAGAGGCACAGAAGACTGTACCTGTCTATCTGTGTTACTGTGCCGAGTTGCTCTTTCAGTATATGCTTTTGTTTCTGTTTAAAGAGAATACCGTGTCCAAGATGGAAAAATCTTTATTCCCTTGAGCATCACTGTGCAAGGAGATGTGGTCGTTTCCATGTATCACTTGCGGTCAACCATTGGAAGCCGGCTACAGGCCAAGGTACGGTTTCAGAAAGCATCACGATGTAAACGCAGCTGATCCTTTAATAGGAGTATTTCAGAATCTTTATTTTTACATCACTTTGGGCTCGAGTGACTTCAGTTTTAGAATCAGAAAAAGCGTTTTATAGGAGAGGAAACTAAGACTCAGAGGTTTCAACTTCCGCAGATGCTTTTGCCGGAAGATAGCAGTCATACAACTAAAGAGCAAAGCTTCCTCTTTAGAAACCTGTACAGGCTAAATTGACTCCTGATGATTTTTGTACACCTATAATTGTAATAAAATTCATTAAGAAAAAAAAAAAAAACTTGTACAGGCCAGGGGTCGAATCAGAGCTGTAGCTGCCGGCCTGTGCCACAGCCACAACAATGCGGGATCCAAGCTGCATCCGAAATCTACAGCTCATGGCAACGCTGGATACTTAACCCACTGAGCAAGGCCAGGGATTGAACCCGCAACCTCATGGGTCCTCGTCGGATTTGTTAACCGCTGCACTACGATGGGAATTCCTGAAGTACAATTGATTTACAGTGTTGTGATAATTTCTGCTGTACAGCAAAGTAATTCAGTTATGCATATACACACATCCATTCTCTTTCAGATTCTTTTCCCACATAGGTTATCACAGAATACTGGGTAGAGTTCTCTGTGCTATACAGCAGGTTCCCATTGACCAGCCATTCCATATACCTCATGTGCATATGCCAATCCCAAACCCCCAAGCCATCCCTCCCCCAGCCATTTGGCACCCATAAGTTTTTCAAAGTCTGTGAATCAGTTTCTGTTGTATAAATAAGTTCATTTGTATCCTTTTTAAAGATTCCACATATAAGTGATATATGATATTTGTCTTTCACTGTCTGACTAACTTCACATAGTATGATCATCTCTAGGTCCATCCATGTTGCTGCAAATGGCACTATTTCATTCTTTTTATACTTGAGTAATATTCCATTGTATGTATGTACCGTATCTTCTTTACCCATTCCTCTGTTGATGGACATTTAGGTTGCTTCCATGTCTTGGCTGTTGTAAATAGTCCTGCAGTGAACATGGAGTGCATGTATCTTTTTGAATTATGGTTTTCTTCGAATAGATGCCCAGGAGTACAAGGGATTAATTTCCAAAATATACAAACACCTCCTGCAGCTCAATATAAAAAAAAAAAAACACTCAATCAAAAAACGGATAGAATATCTGAAAAGACATTTCTTCAAAGAAGACATACAGATGGCCAAAAAAAAAAAAGATTCTCAAAATCTCTAATTATCAGAGAAATGCAAATCAAAACTACTATGAGGTACCACCTTATACCAGCCAGAATGGCCATTATCAAAAAGTCTACAAACAATAAATGCTGGTGAGGGTGTGGAGAATAGGGAACCCTCTTATACTGTTGGTGGGAATGTAAATTGGTGCAACCACTATGGAAAACAGCCTGGAGGTTCTTCAAAAAACTAAAAATAGAACTACCATATGAGAGGAGATATTTCTGTTAAGGATATGGGGTGAGGTAATTATATTTTTTCAATTTTTAAATTGAGATAAAATTCACATAACATAAAATTCACCTATTTGAAATGTACGAAGCAGTTATTTTTAGTATTTTCAAAAAGTTGTACGGCACTGCTAATTCCCAAACATTTTCATTAACCACTAAAGAAACTTTACACCTATAAGCAGCTGCTTTCCATTCCTCCTCCATCCCCGAGGCAACTAGGAATCTCCTTTCTGTCTGTCTGAATTTGTCTGTTTTGGACATTTCGTATAAATGGAATCATATAATATGTGGTCTTTTGTGACTGGCTTCTTTCACTTGGAGTAATATTTTGAGGTTCAAACATGTGGTAGCACATATCAGTCCTTCTTTATATAACTAGATAATATTCCATTGTACGGTTATACATCTTTTTTAATCTTCATCAATTGATGGACATTTGAGTTATTGCCACTATTTGGTTATTATAAACAATGCTACAAGTAATTGCATTTAAAAAATTTATTTATTGAAGTACAGTTGATTTAAAATGTTATATTAGTTTTGAATGTACAATACAGTGATTTGTTATTTTTACAGATTACACAGCATTTCACAGTTATTATAAAATATTGACTATATTCCCTGTGCTATACTTTACATCTTTGTTAACTTATTTATTTTATAACTGGCAGTTTGTATCTCTTAACCCCATTCACCTATTTCACCCCTCTCACCTGTGGAAACTAGTTTGTTTCCTGTACCTATTATTCCCTGTACCTGTTTCTGTTTTGTTATATTTGTTTATTTGTTTTGTTTTTTATATTCCACATATGAGTGAAAACAGACAGTATTTATCTTTATCTGACTTATTTCACTAAGCATAATACAGTTCAGGCCCATCTTTGGTGTTGCAAATGGCGAGACTGCATTCTTTTTATGGTTGAGTGATATTCACACACACTTATATGCCACATCTTCCTTATCCATTCATCTGTCAATGGGCAGTTAAGTTGCCTCCAAATCGTGGCTGTTATGAATGATGCTGCTGTGAACTCAATATCAAAAAACCAAACAACCCAATTTAAAAACGGGCAGATTTTTAAATACACAGTTTTTTCCAAATACACACTTTTTTTCAAAGAAAACATAGCTGGTCAGCAGACACATGAAAAGATGCTCAACATCACTAATCATCAGGAAAATGCAAATCAAAATCACAGTGAGGCAGTTCCTGCTGTGGAGCAGTGCGATAGTGATCTGATTTGTCTCTATGGAGGCACGGGGGTTCCATCCCCGGCCTGGCACAGTGGGTTAGGATCCAGTGTTGCTGCGCTGCGGCGTAGTTTGCAGCTGTGTCTCAGATTTGATTCATGGCCTGGGAACTTGCACATGCCACAGGTGCGGCCAAAAAAAATTAAAAAAACAAAAACAAAAACAAAATCCCACAATGAGCTATCAGCTCACACCTGTCAGAATGGCGTTTGTCAAAAAAAAAACAAGAAATAACAGGTGTTGACAAGGATGTGGAAAAAAGGTAACCCTACTACACTCTTGGTGGGCATGCAAATTGCTACACTGATATGCTGTCCGCCCCCTACCCCCGTGCCCCAGCCGAATTAAAAGTAGAACTACCATATGATCCTGCAGTTTCACTCTTGGCTATCTATCTGAGTAAAATCGAAACACTAATTTGAAAACATATAAGCACCCCATGTTCATAGCAAGTAACTGTGTTTTAATTTATCAAGTTTTTGCAAAGGGCATGCTCTGTGCCAGTCACTATCTAGGGGTTTAGGATTGATAAGAGTAAGACTGCGCCCCTGCCTTTAAGGAGCCTAGCATAGCAGAGGAAATTCACAAATGTAAAATATCCACTTCCCTCGTAGAGGTAGGAGGAGTTGCCATCATGGGAGCAGTTTGTTTCATCCAACAGTGCCTCAGAAAGGCCTCAGAGGATATGACCTTTCAAGGTGGGCCTCCAAGGATGACTTCATCATGTTGGAGCAGGGCATTCTGGACAGGAGAAACGGATTGAGTCGAACTTTGGGAACATTCAAGAACATAGGGCATTAGCAGATGAAGACGTGTCTTGCCAAGGCAGAGTTCATGGAGAGGAGAGACTGGAAATGCAGCTGGACCAGCTCCAGAGGAGGTGTAACAAAGATTCAGATGTGGAAATACTTGATGGTGTATAACTCCCCCAAATACAATCTTTTGATCTGACTCCCTTTTCACTGATTGATTGTAATGAGCTTCTCTCCTATTTTTAGGTGACCAACACTCAGATATTCCAGCTTCAGTTTCATACCGGATTTATTCCACTGGACACAACAGTCTTAAAGTTCACCAAGTGAGTGCTACTTGGGCCCAAACCCTTTTTCAAACCAAACAGCTCTGAAGTGCTGGGAGTCAAGTGTCCAAGGTTCATTTGTACTGTGTTGCAGCTCCCTACCCCCCAACCACCACCCTCCCCCTCCACCCCTGCCCCAGTCCTGTGCTCCAGGACTATGAAGTGTGGCTTAGCAACATACAGAGGCTTGTTGCACGTTATAACTTTCAGTTGGGTGTGGTTTGTCTTAAACACAAGTGGCTCAGACTTCATATGGAAAGGCAAAAAAAAGGATGTGAGAGAACAGGAGTGAACAAAATTTCAGTGCTGTGATGCTTTGCATCTTTGTATTCCTTTGTGTTCTGCAGTAGGGAAGGTGGTGAAATCAGCCATGTGATGTGAGCAGTGACCCATCAGAATGGCTACTGGGGTCCTGGGGCATCCCCTGCAACAGACGTTAACCCTACCACACTACACTGTGGTCTAAGGAACTCAAGGGAGTGGCCGAAGCTGGCATCCTAGGTGGGAGTTGCGGGTCAGGTTAGGGATACATGTTCAAGAGCTCACAGTGGGGGCTGTGGGCCTGTTGCACTATTTTAATAAGTGACTTGGCCATGCCGGTGCCTTGGCTGGATCTATCTACCCTGCTAGCTAGAACACTTTCACATGCAGAAGCATCTAAATTCTGTGAATTGGTATTATTCTCAAGGAAACTGAGGCTCATAAAAGTCAAGTCTCATATCTACTGAGTGGTTACTTTTCCCATAGAAATGAGCCTTGGAGTTAACCCACAGATCAGCCTACAACCATTTCTGTGCTGAACATCAGACTCATTCCAGTGTTTTTCACTGATCTTATCCTTTTCAATCCCTATTTAGGCCTGAGCTGGATGCATGTGATGTACCAGAAAAATATCCTCAGCTGTTTCAAGTGACTCTGGATGTAGAACTACAGCCCCATGACAAAATGATAGACTTAACCCCACCCTGGGAACATTACTGCACGAAAGATGTCAACCCCAGCATTCTCTTCTCTTCTCACCAGGAGCATCAAGATACTCTGGTCTTAGGAGGTATGAGTAACCTGGTGATTTTGTTTCCAGAATGAAGCCTCTGTGTTATTTATAACATTGACTTGTTTCCTGTGTTTCATTGATGTCTTTTGTCTTTTGCAGGACAGGCTCCAATAGATATTCCTCCAGACAACCCCAGACATTTTGGGCAGGGTGGCTTCTTTTCCACTCTGTGCTGGCAAGGTACTTCCAAGCATTTTTTTAAGTTACATGGTTGGGTGGTGAAGTTTCATGGTTCTTCTATAAAGATGACCATTCCTCGGAGCAGCCTAAAATACTTTCAGCTTCATGGATGCTCTTGGACTGAGGCATCTTTAGCTGAACTCAATCTTTCCTGTCTATGCAGTGTTTTGGATCACATCTTTCCTGGGTTTATGAGTAATAGTGATATTTTCTAGGATCTCCCTTTACACTGTTGACACACAAAGAAATTAACAAAGGACTCAATCTCCTGCCATTAACTAAATACTCTAAAAATAGAAAACCTGGCATTCCCCCTCTCCCCACCACTGCACCAGGGCTTCAACCATTAGCAAGGCAGAGCTGAGCTTCCCCTGGTGCAGGGAAGGCAAACACTTTGCCTGTGTATCTCTTCTACTTAAATTTTTTTTTTGTCTTTTTAGGGCCACACCACGGCATACAGAATTTACCAGGCTAGGGGTCGAATCAGGCCTCCGCCACATCTGCTGCTTGCTTTGACTGCTGTGGCAGAAATAGGGGCTCAAGCACAGTATCCTTTTCTGCTGAACCTGGAGCTGTGTTTAGAATCTTTCCCCACACGACACTACAGACTGTTCCCATCAGTAGCTGGCATTGGTGCTCTGATCGGTACCCATTTGCCATCCTTGCTTTAGAGTTTGCTGAGGTTCACTGCAAGGTTCAGTGTAGACTTCCATTGTAAGGACTTCCTCTAAGAAGGGAGTAGGAAACTGGCTGGGGTGGTGGTGTATTTAAAACCCTCTTGCTTGACCCTCCTTTGCTGTGTAAACATAAGGCCGTGTTCCCATTGCCTGCACAGAGTTTTCCGTGTTTGGTGAAAAAATTGTTCATAGAATTCCTTTGAATTGATAGCCGTATTTTCAGAATTATCTACCGAGAAATGGGATCAAAAACATTTTAAAAAGTTGGAAAACCCAGTGAATTCTGGATAGCAGTAGGTTTCCCAGCCCCCTCTTGGTTTCTCCTACATCTTTCTTCCTCACATAGCGTCTTTTTAAATTTTTTATTTTTATTTATTTATTTATTTATTTATTTTGCTTTTTTAGGGCTGTACTCGAGGCATATGGAAGTTTCCAGGCTAGGGGTCGAATCAGAGCTACAACTGCTGCCCTATGCCACAGCCACAGCAATGTAGGATCTGAGCTGCATCTGCTGCTTACACCACAGCTCATGGCAACACCAGATCCTTAACCCACTGAGCGAGGCCAGGGATCGAACCCGTAAGCTCATGGTTCCTAGTCGGATTCATTTCAGCTGCACCACAGTGGGAGCTCCCTCACATAACTTTTAATAAAACTTCACTTTTACTCTCCATTGCTATTTTAGTAAATAATTTAGAAATCATTCTTATCACGCTAAGAAACAGGATTTTAGCACAGGTTTTATTCAGATAAACCCCACAGACCCAGATGGGCTTAGGAGTGCATATTCTTTTGCATGTTAAAAAGGCGATCCGGTACATAAACTGCATATCACTTAGCACCCACAGTGATGGCTCAGAAACAACATCTAGTCAAACATATTGGAATGTCTGCAGTGAAGCATAGCTCATAACCTTGACTGAAATCAGTGAAGGCTCTAAATACTTTCTCATCATTTCCAGTGAGATTTTTTTCCACCAAATGAGTTTGAGCCACACTTGGGGAAACCTTTCCTCTTTCATAGCTTTTTGCCGTTCGGAGTTGGGGATGAGGGATGTGGATCTGCATTTGATTTGGAATGTGGGTCTACTTGACGGTAAATAACACAGTTCCATAGCAAGACCTCTCTCTGAGAGGGCCTGGAAAGTTACTCACCAGCCTCTCTGCTCCTGGATCAGATGGGGGCCTCTTTCCTGCTGCCCATTTTATGCTGAAGGTATCTCCTCCCTGGTTGGCGTAAGGACCTCCTCTCTCCACTTATTAGGTGTGGAGTTTACTTCTGCTCTAGTGGGAAAAAGGCCTTGTTTTTGGCTGCAGGCCATATGGAGAAGATAAAGACAGTGAAGGGAGACAGCAAAGAACTAGGAAATAATTTTTTTTTTTTCCCAAAGCACCTAGTGTAGTGCTGGGAAAGAGAAGATGATGATAGTGATAATTTTTAAAAATAGGAGTTCCCTTGTGGCTCAGTGGTTTAAGAACCTGACATTGTCTCTGTGACAGATCCCTGGCCTTGCTCAGTGGGATAAGGATCCTGTGTTACCTCAAGCTGTGGTGTAGGTCACAGACGCAGCTCGAATCTGGCATTGCTGTGGCTGTGACGTAGGCAGCTCCGATTTAACTCCTAGCCTGGGAACTTCCAAATGCCGCAGGGGCGGCAGTAAAAAGACAAGAAAAAAGAAAAAAAAGAAAAACCACTTAAGTATTACTTACTGTTGATCTGAGCACTTTCCAAATATCATCTTATGTAATTTTCGCAACAGTCGCATGAGTTAGGTTCTATTGATTTTTTCCCCCATTTTACAGAGGAGAAAACCAAGGCACAGAGAAGTAAAGTAACTTTCTCAGTGTCACAGAGCCAGTAAGTGGTGGAGAAGGGATTCAAACTCAGGCTGACTCTAGAGGGTTTGCTCTTAACCCCATGCTATACTGCCTCTCAGATGCTTGACAAATAGTAATGGCATGTGATGTGAAATACATCACGTTTCTCATTGGTAAGGGTCTAAATGCGCTGATTTTTTTCAGGCTGCACCTTGTCTCTTTCTGAAGTTACGTGCATAGATGCTAACAAAAAGCAGTCGTTTTTGGCTCCTAACTAACCATTTCCTGGCATACTGGTCTTCCTTAGATCAGAAATCGGAGAAATCATTTTGCGAGGAGGACCACGCTGCCCTAGTGAATCAGGAAAGTGAGCAATCGGATGATGAACTCCTGACGCTTTCCAGTCCACATGGCAATGCCAATGGCGACAAACCTCACCGAGCCAGAAAGCCCAGCAAAAAGCAGCAGGAGCCAACAGCCCCTCTGCCCCCTGAGGATGTGGACCTGCTGGGTCTGGAAGGGTCTGCAATGAGTAAGAACTTCGCTTCGCCGGCGGCTCCTCCCACCAACTCCGAACTTCTGAGTGACCTGTTTGGGGGTGGAGGTGCGGCCGGCCCCGCCCCGGCGGGACAGTCAGGGGTGGAAGACGTTTTTCATCCGAGTGGACCTACCTCCACCCAGTCGACACCACGCCGATCCACCACCTCCACCTCCGCGTCTCCAACACTAAGAGTAGGAGAAGGTAATTTTTTCCATGTTGCGTTGTACCTCTCAGGGTTGAATTATAATTTTGGGCCAAGCAGGTGGAGTCGAACTTTCCTAATAATCTAAATTTTTTCTAATCTCCCTGAAAGTCCCTGAAAGGTCTATACGTTCATTTAAATGGGGACCCTAAGAGGAAATAGAAATATTGTCCATTTTGATCAGCCGGTCTGAGAGTGAACATTGCTGCTCATCACCCTTAATTTATTTTAATTTTTTTTCAGGGCTTCAATCCCTGAACCGCTTTAGTTATTTCTGCTTGGAGGTGCAGATCGATGAATTATTATTAATAAAAACAGCTACTGGAGTTCCCGTCATGGCACAGCAGAAACGAATCCAACTAGGAGCCATGAGGTTGTGGGTTCGATCCCTGGCCTTGCTTAGTGCATTAAGGATCCAGCGTTGCTATGAACTGTGGTGTAGGTCGCAGACACGGCTCGGATCCCGCCTTGCTGTGGTTGTGGTGTAGGCCAGCAGCTACAGCTCCGATTAGACCCCTAACTTGGGAACCTCCACGGGCCACAGGTGCGGCCCTAAAATGACAAAAGACAAAATAAATTAATTAATTAAATTAGAAAAAATAAAATAAAAACTGCTACTATGTGTAGGGTGCTCACTATTTGCCCGACATAGAATTTAACACTAGCCATGGATTTAGTCTTTATAAAAGCACAATAAATGGGAGCTATTATTATCTCCATTTTATAGTTGAGGAATAGAAGCTTAGGGTCTAATTAGTAGCACACTTTTATACAGCTAGTAATTGTTGGAACCAGGGTCCAAAACTAGACCATTGGACTCCAGAACTTCCCCTTGGTTTTCCTGAAAATGCCTTCCTGGAGTTGTAGTTTTCTGAGTACACTTTGAACAGAGAAGTGCTTGGTTACTTCACTGTATATTTAAGGGACTCTTGCCAGCAGCAAGCTAGTAGAGCAGAACAGTTAGTGGCAGATAAAGAGTTTCAGCCCAAGAAGTTCAGTCAGCTTCACTCAGCTCATTGCCACAGACAAGTCACCTTTTCTGTGACTTGTCATTCACAATTTTTTTTTGACCTTTACAAGACAGTGGAGTTGAGTAAAGCAGAGGTCCATTATAGCTTCTAAAGAACCGGCTGCCCCCGTTACTGTCACCATTAACCAAGATGACGTCCTGTTAGGAAGAGTAAAGAGGAATGTCTCAGCTCTCCAGGCGTGTGATAACCTTTAGGAACTTTCTTTCCTGAACTCATCTTCAGTTCTCAGAAGGCTTTGGGATGGTCTTGAATTATGGTTATTCAACCGGAGGCATTTTTTTAATTAAAGTTTAGTTGATTTATAATGTTGTGCCAATTTCTGCTGCACAGCATAGTGACCCAGTAACATATGTATATATACACACACATTCTTTTCCTCATACTGTTTTCCATCATGTTCTATCCCAAGAGATTAGGTGTGGTTCCCTGTGCTATGTGGTGGGACCTCATTGCTTACATTCTTTATATGAATGAATTTCAGAATCATGGACTGTAGGTGCCGAGGCTCAGGCTCCTACCCTGGTCATTGATGGAGCCAGAGTATGAAGCCAGGTACCCTGAATCCCAGGCTATTTCCTTTATACTTCCGCAGTTTCTTATCCACCAAAGCAAACAAAAGCTCTATGAGGAAAAAAGTCCCCAAGATGAAGATAGTGTGGTACTTGATGGTCACATTTTAAAACCATGCACCTTGTGTAACTTTCAGTGATCCCATCGTGGTCCCAGGCAGGTGGCTGCATTCCAGTGTCAGAGCTGGAGGCGGCCTTTCAGAAATTGGTTCATTCTGTGCTTCAGGTTATAGGAGATGAAACTGAGACCTAGATATATTGATTGACTTGTCCAAGGATACACAACTGCTTAGTGCCAACTCAGATTTGGAACTCAGGTACTCAGTCCTCCAAGAGGAAGTAGAAAGAACACTGAGTCCAGAGTTAAAGGCTTGGATTTGGATGCCAGAACCAACTCTTAACTATCTGTGCAGCCTTATTGAAAAAACCTCAACCTTCTTAGTTGTAAAATTGGAGTAATACTTATCTATCAGCATTGTTGTAAAGACTACATTTTGAGCTCTTGTGTTGGAAAGTTTACTTTCAGTTATTGGAGAATGCTGCTAATTTAACATATGTTGATATTAAGAGTGTAGCACGTAATAGAAGATTTTCAAACTTAGGTGTAGAGACGGGAGTTCCCATCATGGAGTGGTAATGGACCCGACTAGTATCCATGAGGATGTGGGTTTGATTCCAGGCCCTGCTCAGTGGGTTAAGGATCTGGCGTTGCTGTGAACTGTGTTGTAGGTCACAGATGCGGCTCGGATCTGGCATTGCTGTGCTGTGGTATAGGCTGGCATCTGTAGCTCAATTCGACCCCTGGCCTGGAAACTTCCATATTCTGTGGGTGCAGCCCTAAAAAAAAACAAAGCAAAACAAAACCCTAAAAAAACAAAACAAAACAAAACCCTCGGGTATAGAGGGTTTCACCCAGTGTCTTCTTACAGTTACTCAATAAATCTCGGTATTTTCATTTTATAGAAGGGATAAATTTTTGTGAATATTAAATGAGGTAAGGGGTATAAAACATGTAACAGAATCCCTGACAGATAATGACTCATTGCTGCTGCTACACAAGGCTAATCTGCTGCCCAGCTGAAGTTGGGATAGCATTAGGCCAGTGAAACCATAGCCAAACACGTATTAAATCGTATATCCTACCTAGGTTTTGATAATGGGATTTATTCATGAACTTGTTTGATTCTAGTTATTGCATCCTAGAATAGGTGACTCCCACTCCAGGAAGCGGTCAGCCCATTAGCTTGATACTAATAAATTAGGAAGTGACATCTTACTACAGGGAGCTAAGGGGAATTTTGTCCCTTGTCTAATAATGAGAAATTAAAGGCCAATTATATACACGCTGCTCTGAGTGATTTTCATCACATTCACTTCACGCCTGGAAAATACCTTTGGGTAATTCCTGGAATTTGGCATCAGAAAACTTGAGCATGTGTCCAGCCTTATTATTTACTTAATATTGGCCAAGAAACTTGGCTCTCTGAACCTCAGTTTCATTGTCTGCAGAATGAAGGTAATACAGCTCTGACAGCCAAATATTAGAGATATAAAGGATAGGCTGATTCTTTTTTTTTTTTTTTTGTCTTTTTGCCTTATCTAGGGCCACACCCGCGGCATATGGAGGTTCCCAGGCTAAGGGTCTAACAAGAGCTGCAGCTGCCGACCTTCGCCACAGCCACAGCAACGTGGGATCCGAGCCGCATCTGCAACCTACACCACAGCTCACGGCAACGCCAGATCCTTAACCCACTGAGCAAGGCCAGGGATTGAACCCGCAACCTCATCGTTCTTAGTCGGATTTGCTAACCACTGAGCCACGATGGGAACTCCAATAGGCTGATTCTTTGTGTAAGGCACTGTGAACCCTAGAGAAATAATACAGTATTTGTGTTATGGCATTGTTGCCAGAATCCTCAGCTCTGCCTACTCTCTTCTAGTCTTGGTTCATGCACGCACTTCTCATTTCACTACATCTGCATCTAGTTTCTAGCAAGTTGTTACATTTCTAGGCAATGTTTTGGAAACATTTTGGTTTCATGGGACATAAGGTGTAATGAGAGTTCAGGCTTTGTCACACTCGTTTTCTTCTCTTTTTAACTTCAGTGAGCCAGCGACCACTCAAACACAATCAAAACTAAACAAAACCTGGACAGTGAGGTTTTCTGTTGTTCACCTTATTAACAGAGTCCCCTGCTTGGTATTTCCTCACTAATTCTCTGAATATGAGCACAATTCATTCACTGATCATCTCCCATGGTGCAGGCATGGTTTCATCATTCATCTATTAGTATGGATGCTTGTCTGACTTATTTCATGTTATTAAGATAGCCATAGGTCTAAGGGGCCTTGTTTGTTGTGTTTATGGTTCATCCAACAGGTAAATCCAGAGTTCTCCTTTGTCCACAAAGAGATTATTTGTATATGATCAGGAATCTTTGGGCTCCGTTTTGTTAACCTGGAGAAAGTACTAAGGATAGGAGGAGTAGAGTTCCCATTGTGGCTCAGCAGGTTACGAACCCAACTGTATCCATGAAGATGTGGGTTTGATCACTGGCTTCGCTCAGTGGATTAAGGATCTGGTGTTGCTGTGAGCTATGGTGTAGATTGAAAATGTGGCTCAGATCCTGCGTTGCTGTCACTGTGGCATAGGCTGGCAGCTGCAGCTCCAATTTGACCCCTAGCCTGGGAACTTCCACATGCCGCAGGTGTGGCCCCCCAAAAAATGAAAAGAAAAAGGATGGGGTAGGCCTTTGGAGCAGTCCACCAGGCAGACATCATCCTGATGTTTCAAGTATTTGGCCTCAGGCCTTGTAAAAGTGACAGCTCATCAATATTTATTGAATGAACAAACTCAAGACAAAGAAACACCTGTTTCCTGTTGTTTAGGTGCAGCCTTTGACCCCTTTGGAGCACCTTCTAAGACATCCGGTCAAGATTTGCTGGGTTCTTTTCTGAACACAGGCAGTGCATCCAGTGACCCATTTCTTCAGCCCACGAGAAGTCCTTCACCTACAGTGCATGGTAGGAAGTACTTTATGTTGTGTTCAGTGCTACATGGTTTTCCACAAGATATCAGTAGCTGCTCAGCTATATAAGCATCCTATAGGCGGTTTTGTTTTTGGTTTTGTTTTTTTGGAAAAGCCACGTGATGCATTTCTCTTTGGAAATTAACAAGTCACATTAGCATAATAAAACTTCTGGGATATTCTATAGTAAAGAAGCCTGCTTAATTTTGTTTTACTCAGGTTTCCTAAAATTTAATTTGACTATGGAAATTTTTTTTTCATTAGAGCTGCATGCACAGAATTATAGGGCACCACTGATTGTAGGCTATAACCTTGTTTTTCGTACAGTGAGGAAAGAAAAACTTGCCACTTTTAGATGACTGAAGGGTGCATACTCGTTGAAGTCTTTGAAATGTGAAAAAGTCTTAATAAATTAATAAAATCTGATATGACGAGCCTTCTACAAAATTGGTATTCCACAGAATAGTTTAGAATACAATATCCTGATATATTAAACAAGTTCTATCTAATATGAAGCCACTAGCCACACGTGGCTATTGAGCACTTGAAATGTGGCCAGTCTGACTGGAAATGCACTCTAAGTGTAAAGTACATACCAGATTTCAAAACTTAGTACAAAAAAAGACTGTAAAATATCTCATTAATATTTGTTATATTGGTCACTTAATATAATATTTTGAATATTTTGAGTTAAATAAAATATTTTATTAAGATTAATTTTACCAGTGTCTTTACTTTAACATGACTCCTAGAAAATTTTTTTTTCTGCTTTTTAGGGCCACTCCTGTGGCATATGGAGGTTCCCAGGCTAGGGGTCAAATCGGAGCTACAGCTGCCGGCCTAAGCCAGAGCCACAGCAACGCAGGATCCGAGCCACATCTGTGACCTACACCACAGCTCACGACAACATCGGATCATTAACCCACTGAGCAAGGCCAGAGAGCGAACCCGCAACCTCATGATTCCTAGTGAGATTCATTAACCGCTGCACCACAACGGGAACTCCAAAAAAATTTTAAATAATGCATAGCTCACATTATATTTCTATGTTAGAGAATTAGGTTTTATAGAAAGAATCATAGTCACATCAATTTGAAAGGGCAGGAGTTCCCATCCTGGCTCAGTGGAAATGAATCTGACTAGCGTCCATGAGGTTGCAGGTTCAATCCCTGGCCTCGCTCAGTGGGTTAAAGATCCGGCATTGCCATGAGCTGTGGTATAGGTCACAGATGTGGCTCGGATCCTGCCTTGCTGTGGCTGTGGTGTAGGCCAGCAGCTACAGCTCTGATTCAACCCCTAGCCTGGGAATCTCCATATACTTCGGGTGTGCCCCTGGGGGAAAAAAAAATTTGTAAGAGCAAAAAGCTATCACTTAGGTAACACGGATTTTAACTAAAGCTCTTAGAATTCCTGTTGTGGCTCAGTGGGTTAAGAACCCGACATTGTGTCTATAAGGATGCATGTTTGTTCCCTGGCTCAGTGGGTTTAAGGATCCAGCATTGCTACAAACTGGGTGTAGGCTGCAGAAAAAAAGAAAAAAAAGCAAACAAAAACTGAAGTTCTTCAGAGAAGGACAGATGGCTTTGGGCTAGAGAACTGAACCTCATTCCTCATATTGAAGGATTTTGAACATCATTGGCCTCAACCCAATGTTGAGGACAATGTACTTATTATGGAAGGCGCCCTGAGCCACCCTGGAGAACACTGTCCAGTCATCAGCTTGACTTCATGGAAGCCATGCAAATGCAAAAGGAAGATGAATTGTGCAACACTGGTCAAACTGCAATGATTGGAAATGAGAAAGCAATCCAGGAACAACCTTTATGGGTGACTTCCTGTTGGTCTTAAATCTCAAACCGTTTGGATGGTTCATAGGACAGCGTATAAGAAATTCACCTCAAGTAATGCCCACTGAAAAGAATCTTCTAATTGGAAATTGACTACCCTGAGAGGGAAGATGCAGAGAGATGGTTTAAAGCCCTTGTGGTTTTTTTCTCATTTTTATGGCTGCACCTGTGGCATATGGAAGTTCCCAGACTAGGAATTGAATCGGAGCTGTGGCTGCTGACCTACACCACAGCCACAGCAGCACCAGATCTGAGCCCTGTCTGCGACCTATACTGCAGCTCACAGCAATGCCGGATCCTTAACCCACTGAGTGAGGCCAGGGATTGAACCTGCAGCCTCAAAGATACAAATCAGAATCTTAATCCACTGAGCCACCGGGGGAACTCCCTAAAGCTAATGTTTTTGTTCACTTATTTAAAATGTAGTTTACGTCATCACTGTGCTCAAAATGACTCTTTGTTTCACTCTGCATGGAAGCCAGAGTCCTCCAAATGGCCTGGGTATGCCCTCTGTGACCAGAGCTTTGACCTCCTTTGCTATTCTCTCCCTCTTGCTCCCTCCATCCTGGACATACTGGCTTCTCTGCTGCTGCGCTGGCTGTCCCCTTCCCCAGGCATCAGCATGGCTTAATCCTTTACTTTTTTGACCTTCGCTCAGCCGTCACCTTCTCCGTGGGATCTACTCTAACTGCTCCATTCACACTGAAACCCATCCCCTGTGCCCGTACTTTGCATTTTCTTTTCCATTGTCCTTGTCAGCTTCCAGGATTATTAATAATTTTCTTTTGTGGCTTTTATTTTTTTGCTGTCTATCCCTTCCCACTAGAACATGAGCTTACAAAGGCAGGGATTTTTGTTTCATTGATGAATGCTTCTCTAGTGCCTAGAAGAATTATTGGCATGCAGTAGGTTTTGTCTGTCTTTCCATATAATGAGTAAATATAAAGCGAATTAATTCATTTTTTCTATTCAAGTCTCTTTGATGCGTAATGAGGATGTTAATAAGGTTATCTATCTTCCTCACATTAATACTTTGAATTTACTGATCTCATATGAGTACTGCCTTTTATGTCCCATGAGTATACATGTTCATACATTGGCATGACAGTGCTGGACTAGGTTTTCTCTTGTGAGCACGTTATTATCCAGTTTCAGCCAATTCTCCTTTATCTTGTGGCCACATTTCTTTTTTTTTTTCTCCAATTTTATTGGGAGTATAGTTGACTTAACAGTATTTTGGTATACTTCTTCTTTTGATCTGAGTGAAAATGCTAGTGAGTGAAAGAATTTTCCACTATCCTCGCTAAGGAGGAACTTATTCCACTGTTAGTGGGTCAGTTGCATCTTCTTCATGTACCGGTGAGACTCAGATGTCAGATTGGGAGGTCAGGTTGACCACCTCCAGTTTCTACAAGGCACCAACAATCTCTTCTGACAATCAAGGAATATTGATTTTGAGTTCTACAAATATTTATTGAACACCTACTCTGAACAGAATACTCATTTGGGGCATAAGTTGAGAAGAAAACTAAACAAGTAACCGTAATAAAAGACCAAATAGAGGTTGGAAAATATTGGGTAATTGCCCTTTTATTTGTTTATTCCTTTCTCTCCAACAGAGTTTATGTTTCTGGAGGATAGGCACTGTGTCCTTTAGTTCTCTGTTTCCTGGTGTGGTGCCTTGCGTATGGTAGGTGGTCATAAGGGTTTGTGGTTTTGATTAGTAATTAGTTCTGCATCCTAGCTGGGTGTAAGACTGAGGTCACAGTGTAAAGGAAGTCAAACAGCAAATGATAGCAAAATGGTCTAGTTTACACCTCATTTTTCATGGATTACTGGGGAAAAAAAAGAAGGGAGAAATAGAAGGGAAAGAACTGTTGTTTCTGCTAACAGCATGTTCTGTTTAACTCAACATCAAGAAGGTTCATGATGTCTTGGTACTAAGCAAACAAAATGGGAAAATATAAGGCTTAATGCTAATCTTGGTGATCCTTTTGGTGGTGATAGTGGGTAGTGTATTGTATCTTAAATCCTACTTGCAATGTTAGTTTAGTATTTGCCTTGTACGCCTTGATTTTATGAACTGAACCTAGAAGAGCCTTAGAAAGAGATTATTTCTCATGGCATCCTATTTCTTATTTGGATTTTTTAGATGCAGAAAAAATTTACTCTACCAGTGTATACTCCTTTAACATAACCGATTCTCTTTAGC
>PVHT020000066.1:9207180-9244968 GCA_004024745.2 Catagonus wagneri | reverse complement strand
GTGTATTGTATCTTAAATCCTACTTGCAATGTTAGTTTAGTATTTGCCTTGTACGCCTTGATTTTATGAACTGAACCTAGAAGAGCCTTAGAAAGAGATTATTTCTCATGGCATCCTATTTCTTATTTGGATTTTTTAGATGCAGAAAAAATTTACTCTACCAGTGTATACTCCTTTAACATAACCGATTCTCTTTAGCAGAACGGTTTAAATTCTACGTTAGGAAGTTTCAGAGGGTTCCAAATGATCTGTTTTGCAGCTGCAATGAGCTTGTTTTGAGTGAAAATAGATACATCCCTGACACCAGCGTGGTGGGCGGTGCCTAGTCAGCCCCCAGTGCATGTTCTGATTGACTCCTCATTCTCCATTCGTGTCACAGCCGAGGAGAAAATGAACTTTCAGTTCTTAGTTGCTTGTGCCTTTCATACACTTGTTAATGCCAACTTAAGGCCAGTTGAGTTTAAGTTCCCTTTCACCTTTTTTTTTAATTGCCCACTGATTTGTGTTAAGTATAAAGCGGGACAAAAAAGATGAATAAGATAATTCTTGCCTTTAAGAAACTCACAATGTGTTGGAGACAGACGTATGCACAGTTATAATTCAAAGCGTAGATAAGGAGGCAAATAAAGGTGAGCCAAAGAAGGAACAGAGACAAAGAGTGTATGGCCTCCCCCAGTGCTCATGTCAGTAACTATAGTTGAGGGCACAAAATATCCATGTTGCAGAAGGTGGGGAGAGCTCGGAGGCAGAGCTGAAGCACTTGGGACCTGCGCAGGTCATGAGGCCTCGTGAGAGGGGTAGCATTTTCCTGTGTGAACTAGGAAAGTAGATTCTGGGAGTTCCCATTGTGGCGCAGTGGAAACGAATCTGACTAGGAACCATAAGGTTGTGGGTTCGATCCCTGGCCTCGCTCAGTGGGTTAAGGATCCAGTGTTGCTGTGAGCTGTGGTGTAGATCACAGACGCCACTCAGATCTGGCATTGTTGCGGTTGTAGTGTTGGCAAGCAGCTACAGCTCTGATTCAACCCCTAGCCTGGGAACCTCCATATGCTGCGGGTGCAGCCCTCAAAAAACAAAAGACAAAAAAAGAGAGAGAGAAAAAAGAAAAGTGGATTCTGAGCTATCTTGTCCTGATTCTTTTTTTTCTCCCCATTTGCAGCTTCTAGTACACCCGCTGTGAACATTCAGCCAGATGTTGCAGGCAGCTGGGACTGGCATACTAAACCAGGTAAAGGTCAGCAGATTAATGTTGTGTACATTTAACCGGTTGCTAATGCATAGTCCTTCCCCCAAGGTGAAGTGAGTACTTACAAAGTGGTATAGCTCACCTGGGAAATTTCCTAAAGACTCACATTCTGGAAGGGCTTTTCATGTTGCCCTCGATGCCACAATAATGCTGCATGTTATATGTTATTTAACTTTTTTAAGTCTCATTTGCTAAATGTCTGCCTTGACAATAGAGTTAGCCAAATCTAGGTATATATCTAACTCAACCACTTAGAAACTCTTAGATTTTTTTCACAAGTCCAAACCGTAGTTTTCTTATCTGTGAAATGGGGTTCATAATTCTTGTCCCACACAGGTATACAAGTTTAAGTGAAATGACTCATATGACATTTTCTGGCCTAGAGTAGGTGCTATGGAACCTAAATTATTTTCTTTCTTCACAAAGGACTTTTTTTAGGGCTGGATTTATCTGCAATAAATAAATTCTTTCTCATGGCTAGTAGTGTATTTCTTGAGAGTCATCTAGTGTGATTGCGTTTCTGACACAGTGTAAGTTATGCACATACATACACACACACAATATCTTTATCACAGCAACTTTCTAGAGCAGTTGCTCTTTCCTTATTTAACCAATGAGAAAGTATTGAAGCTCAGAGCAGTTAAGCAACATGCAAAGGTCACTCAGCTAGGAAGTGGCTGAACTTGAATTCAGACCTGATTCCAAATCCTGTGGGAAAGAATAAAGTCAGATGACGTGTAAGGTAAACACTAGACAGTAGTTTACAGGGGTGGCAAGGAAATGACATGCCTTCTTTTGTTCCCTGTCCCCGCTCCAGGCCACTGTTCACTTAAGTGAGGGAAGCAAGGTCTAGCAGCTTCTAATATCTTTGCAAAAACTCTGTCTTAATTTGCCATTAGAGACAAGCCGAGCGGGAGCTCTGGATTTCTGAACTTCACAACTCAACCTCAGATGACAAACTCATTTTCAATGATCTTATTATTATATTTCAGGAGGTTTTGGAATGGGAAGCAAATCAGCTGCCACCAGCCCAACAGGCTCATCGCATGGTACTCCCACCCATCAAAACAAACCCCAGACTCTGGATCCTTTTGCTGACCTTGGGACATTAGGTATAAATGTAGCAAGTTAAGATATAAAGAACATTTTACTCTTTCTTTTTTTTTTTTTTTGTCTTTTTAGGGCCACGCCATGGCATATGGAAGTTCCCAGGCTAGGGGTTGAATCAGAGCCTCAGCTGCTGGCCCATGGCACAGCCACAGCAACATGGAATCCGATCCGCATCGGTGACCTACACTGCAGCTCATGGCAACACTGGATCCTTCACCCACTGAGCGAGGTCAGGGATCGAACCTGAGTCCTCATGGATACTAATCAGGTTCATTACCTCTGAGCCACAATGGAAACTCCAAATAACATTTACTTATGACTCCAAAGCTTCAAATCTAAATCTTTGATGTTAAAATAACCTGGCATTGCTACCTGGGATCTAAAATCATATGTATTCTTAAGCTCTACTCTAAAACCTGAGATTGACTTTTAAGAAAAGGAAACAGGCTTCAAATACTGGGTTGGAATCGACCCCTAATTATCTGTTTCTCCAATGCCTACTTTTGGAGAAGTAGCATAAATAAAGTTTGAACTTCCAGGAACATCTGGTGATAGAGCTTGGCTGCCAGCAAAAGTAACAAATGTGTAGAGAAAATCAGACGAGGCCGATCACATAGCTTTGTGCCACGTGGGGCCAGCCGTGCACTGCCTGACGGTGAAGTCGCCAGTGAGATCCCCACACCGTATGCCTCCTTTGCCCATTGACAGCAGTGCTCTCTGCTCAGTTTGTAAAATTCCGTTACAGAAAATGGACTCTCTGTACAGTATATCCAAACTGCTTTTTTTATCATATGTTAATTATCGTTTTAGGGTAAATGTTTCAAGAGCAGTAATTTTAGAGACACTGGGTTCATTGAGCTTCGAATACTGCAGAAGCTTCTGAGAATCAGTGTCCATGGTGATGCCCCCCGCAAGGATGCAATATGTAGGGCTCTCAAACTGTTTCACCACGGAACCTTCAAGGAGTAGTTCACTAGATGAGCACGTTCTGAAACCTTTCCTTCTTCCTTTTCCTTCCTCCTCTGTGCGGTGCGGAGTTGCTAAATAAGGATGGGACAGCCTTGACACAAAGGTCTGTTAGCCGCATGGATAGTTTAGTTTCTCAGAGAGCCCTCCTGAGGCACTTAGAGCCAAATTGTCTGCAGGGAATAAGAATGTGGCTACCGTTTTATTTTTTGCCATAATTGTGTCAGAGTCATGACCCTTCCCTTTTATACTCTTTAGACCTTTTTTTCTTTTAAGAACTCTCAAAATTATTTTCCCTTTTTAATATATTAATATAAACTTCAAATTTTAAAATAGCATCATATGTAATAGATGAAGTTCTACTTCAAATAAAATCTCATTCATGCTTCATTTTTTACCCATTTCTACATTCCATAGCTATTTATTAAGTGCCTTCTGTGTGCTGACACTGTTTCAGGAAAAACCAATTAGCCAAACTAACAAAACCAAAACAAAATTCCTGCCTTCCTAAAGCTTATATTCTAGAAGGGAAAACAAATACTAAATGAATAAATATATAATATAATGTCAAAAAATAAAGACAATATATATTGTCTTGTTCTAGGCCCTATTTTTAGTGCTTTAAGTATATCAGTTCATTTAATCTTCCCAATAATCTTTTGAAGTATGGACTATTGTAGTCCTCGTTTTGCAATTGAAGAAATGGGGACACAAAAGTTTAGGTTATATGCCCAAATCACAGAGGTTAAACATCCTGAAGTCTAGTTCTGGCACTTGCACTGTAACCCCCACGCAGAGTGCTATGAGTACAATAAGGCAGAAAGAGATGGTGTGTGATGGATGTGCTGGAGTGTCACTTTAGATATCCAGTGGTTAGGCCTTAGCCTCTTTGAAGAGGTGACTGTTATAGACAGTTCTTCTAAAAAATCCAACATCATGTCTGGCATCTAGCTGTCCGGTGCTTTCAGGCACCTTGAATCTGGAATCATTCCTCAGCCTTTCATGACACTGATAATTGAAGCGTACTGGCCAGTTGAGAAAGTTGTTAACTTTGATCTTTGGTTAAGGTGGTGTCTGCCAGGTTTCTTCACTGTAAAGTTACCTTTTTTCCCTTTAGCGATCAACGGGTAATCTGGGGAAATAATTTGAGACTGTTCTGTTCTGTTGTCATTCTCCATCTGACTTTGACCTGGTGGTTTTAGCATTCATTAGTGATTCTTGCCTGAAGCAGTTATTACTATGATATCTGCAAAGTTGTGATTTTCTGATTCTGTCCTTCTTTCTGTGTATATATTAATGGGCATTTCATTCTAAGGAAGAATCTCCTCTCTCCCTTCCTTTCTTCCGACTCCCTCCCTCTCTCACATCTTTTCAGACCAATGGATTCCTTTTTGACTCAGTAATCATCTGTTACTGTCGTTATTTACTTTAATGTTCACGTTGTTCCACATTTGGTTTGTGAAAGCTCCTTTGTCCTGGCTTCTATATCCTTTTCACTCGATTCTATCATTTTTGAGAACTTTCTTTCTTTATGGTTCACTAAGATGTGCTAGGCTGGTCTTGAACTTTTACACCGCAGTCCTGGAATCAGGCATTTCCAAGAATCCTCATCCCTTTTTATGAGTATTTAGAAGCCAAATGTGTACTCCTTGATGCTGAGGTGGGTACCATTGCTCTGCCTTTCAGGAAACGGAGGTGGGTGATGAGTGGATATAAATACATATATAGAATCCAGTCCACTATCACAGGGTTCTTCCTCGCCTTCCCCTATTCCATATGTGTATTTTCCGTTTCCTTGGATCTCAACATTAAGAGATAATAAAAATAGTTTCAGAATAGCTGCAACCATGTCACTGCAACAGCAAACCTACTAGGAGGAGTTCAAGAGTTCTTTTTTGAAATGTAATAATTCTTAAAAACTACTGGAGAGGAGTTCCCGTCGTGGCTCAGTGGTTAACGAATCCAACTAGGAACCATGAGGTTGCGGGTTCGATCCCTGGCCTTGCTCAGTGGGTTAAGGATCCGACGTTGCCATGAGCTGTGGTGTAGGTCGCAGACGCGGCTCGGATCCCGCATTGCTGTGGCTGTGGCGAAGGCCGGCAGCTACAGCTCCTGTTAGACCCCTAGCCTGGGAACCTCCATATGCCGCGGGTGCGGCCTTAGATAAGGGGAAAAAAAAAAGAAAAAAACTACTGGAGAAACTAGTTTCCTTCCCCCCCCTTTTTTTTCTTTCTTTTTTACGGCTGCACCTATGGCATATGAAAGTTCCTGGGCTAGAGGCTGAATTGGAGCTGCAGTGGCAGGCCTATACCACGGGCACAGCCACAGACACACCAGATCTTAGCTGCATCTGGGGCCTATGCCACAGCTTGCAGCAGCTCCCGATCCTTAACCTACTGAGCAAGACTGGGAATCAGATCCGAATCCTGCTGAGCCATGATGGGAACTCTGAAAATAGTTTCTTAACTTTCCCCATTTTTTCCAGTCAAACAGCTTGGGAAAGGTAAATGACTTTCCTGAAGCCACACAGTCTGTTGGTATATAAGCAAGGCTGCAGGCTAGAATTTTTTACTCCAAGGCAATTGCTTTAGAGTAAAAATTAAACTTCCAAATTATATAGCTGCAATTCAGAAAGATAGTATCCTTCTCCTTAAGGTATTTTCACATGGAACAATTCTGATACAAACAGCTTAATTCTTTCCATAGATATTCTAATTTAACTGGTTTGGCTGTGGCTTGGGTGTGGAGAGTTTTTAAAGTTTCCCAGGGAGTCTAATGCACAGCCAAGTTTGACAACCACTACTTTTGCTTTTAATGAGGATAACAGGGGCCTCTGGATTTAGCTGCTGTTTTGTACTTCTGTCAGTTCTGTTTCGGTGGCATTAAAAATTGGAATTGCTAGACATGGGAAGATAATATTCTACTGGAAGGGCACACTGTTTTTTTGTTTGTTTTGTTTTTTCTTTCCTTTTATTTTTAGGGCCAAACCCATGGCATATGGAAGTTCCCAGGCTAGGGGATGAATCGGAGCTGCAGCTGCCGGCCTATACCACAGCCCCACAGCCACAGCAATGTGGGATTTACAATGTTATGCTGTTTTCAGGTATACAGCAAAGTGAATCAGTTATACATATACATATATCCATTCTTTTTAGACTCTTTTCCCATGTAGGTTATTATAGACTATTAAGTAGGTTTCCCTGTGCTATACTATTAAGTCTTAAGAAACCTATATATATATTTAGAAAGAAGATAGTAAGCATCCTTAAAATATAAAATGAAATCCCAGTGCAGAATGCGTACCCAGCCTAAGGTACCCAGCCTAACCCAGGTTGATGGGTTGTTGGCAGAAGGGCCCAGGGCCTACGAAGAGGGGCTTCATGATCTGAGTTAGAGATTGATGGGAGGTAAAGCCAACCTTCAAAGTACAACTCTGTCATTACCTTTTTCTATTATTAATTATTTCTAGAGCCTTTATGGTGTAGTGGTGCATGTTGGGCGTCTGAAATCGCATTACTTTAAACTAATGCCTCTTATTCTCTTAGTTCAGGGATTGTGAAGAACTTTCATATAGCCATTGTGTACCTTTTGAGGTAGACATAGTTCTGACTTCACAGGTGAGAAAACTTAGGTCAAGAAGGTAAATTTTTCGCTAAGCTTCAGAAGAGCGAGGGTTCTTTACAGACTTTTTCAGCTGTAATCCCAGTGTACAGTATCTGGTACTGAGTAATGCTCAACAGATACTGATGAATGAGTATATGAATGAATGAATTAATGTGTACAAGAATGCATGAATAAGTGTTAGAGCAGAGACTCAAACTCAAATTGGCTCCAAGTCTTGTTATAACACACATTCCCAGTGGGGAAGGAAAGAAGAGCCCAGATCAGAACAGAGGAATAATGTTTATAGAAAGAAGACAGAGTACAAGGGATATATTGTAGTGAAAGACTCAGATTTGGGGAGGAATCAGGGATTATGGATGCAGCAAATGAAACATGACATTTGGTGACAGGGAGCTTGTAGTCAGTCCCATCTCCATAAACTTGATGTGTGATCGTGTGTCAGCATACCTCTCTAAGCCTTGATTTTCTCATCTTTAAAGTGGGGCCAGGAGTTCCCATCGATTCACAGAAATGAATCCAACTAGGAACCATGAGATTGCGGGTTTGATTCCTGGCCTCGCTCAGTGGATTAAGGATCCGGCATTGCCATGAGCTGTGGTGTAGGTCGCAGACGCAGCTCGGATCTGACGTGGCTGTGGCTGGCAGCTGTAGCTCTGATTCAACCCCTAGCCTGGGAATCTCCATATGCCACAGGTGTAGTTCTAAAAAAAGCAAAGACAAAAAACAAAAAAAAGGAGGAAGGCTAATTGTGCCGCCAGTCAAGGGAAGTTCCACTAAAGTCATTGCACACAGTAACTCAGGACACAGGAGTTAGAGGCTACTCCAAAGAGCATGACCATCTTTTTCTCTCTCTCTTTTCTCTGTAGGTGGTTCTTCCTTTGCCAGCAAGCCCTCCACACCAACTGGATTGGGTGGAGGATTTCCACCTCTCAGCTCCCCACAGAAAGCATCTCCTCAGCCTATGGGTGGAGGGTGGCAGCAGGGAGGTGGCTACAACTGGCAGCAGACACAGTCTAAGCCTCAGCCCAGCATGCCCCACGCCTCTCCCCAGCACCGGCCCAACTACAACGTGAGCTTCTCATCTGTGCCCGGGAGCCAGAGCGAACGTGGGAAAGGATCAGCTAATTTGGGTAAGGGTGATGGTAGGGTGCCTGGCTATAGGGTACCCGGATGTGTGTGTGTGTCTGAAGAAGAAGACTGACAGCAATTCCAAGGCAGTCTTTTAATCTTCGAGACACAGCATGATCTCCATCAGCTGTGCCTGGAGCTCCTAGGTTTGTGACTACCGGCCCACTCGTCTGTCTCTCCAGGCTGAGAGCAAATGGTGGGCAGAGACTGGGTCTCTTTTTTGCTTTGTTATCATTAGTGCCTAGCATAGTGCTCGGCGTGGAGTAGGCACCGAATGAAGATTGAATGGATGAGAGGGAAGGATAGATGAATCTTGAGGCTGTCATTCCTTTGGAGGAGGCGATAGAAGGAAAAGTTTGGGAGCCCCTGAAGACGAAATTCACATTTGCCCTTGGACCCCAATTAAGGGGTAGACACGTCTTAGACATTTGATCTTGATTATTCTCTAATCGGGGGATGTCCCTGGGATCACTGGGTTTCCTGTGATTTTTTTTCCTTTTGTTTTTTGTCTTTTTGTCATTTTTTAGGGCTGTACCCATGGCATATGGAGGTTCCCAGGCTAGGAGTCGAATCAGAGCTGTAGCCGCCAGCCTATGCCACAGCTCACAACAACGCTGGATCGTTTACCCACTGAGCAAGGCCAGGGATCGAACACGCAACCTCATGGTTCCTAGTCAGATTCGTTAACCGCTGTGCTACAGCGGGAACTCCGTGACGGTTTTTTTCGTCTCTTCTGAGAAGAAAGTTAAAAGAACACAAAATGGCCCAACATCCAAGGCTGGAGGCTACTCTGGATGGGATTGTTTTTTTCAAATGAGATTCTTGATAATGAGTGAAAAATGATATATAGTGCATAGCTGGGATGGTTAAAGTTGAGTTTGTTAAAAGCCCTATTTATGATATAGTTTACCTTTCAGTTAGTTTGATCATACCTGGGAATGAAATGTTTAGAGACATTAAGAGGAAACAGGCCTTTCCATGGGACGTGAAAAGGGAAATTCTACTCTTTTTCTAGTAGCTGTAGCTGACATTTATTGACTCAGGTGCTATTCTAGGCAATTTTCATGTATTATTCCATATAATCTTCAAAGCCAACATGTTGTAGATGAAGAATCTGTGACAGAGACCAATAAAGTAATTTCCTAAGTCCATACAGCCAGTAAGTGACAGAACCGGTAAGTGACAGATCAGAAGCTGGGCACTGTGGCTCTCAAACCCCTGCCCTTCACCACCACACACTACTGGATATGCCACAGGTGGCTTCTCACAATGCTAACTAACATGACTGTGATTCCTTTTGGTGACATCGTTTGGTTGGTTGGGTTTTTTTTGTGTGTGTGTGTTTGTCTTTTTAGGGCTGTACCCACGGCATATGGAGGTTCCCAGGCTAGGGGTCCAGTCGGAGCTGTAGCCACCAGCCTACGCCACAGCCACAGCAACAAGGGATTCTAGCCGAGTCTGCAACCTACACCATAGCTCATGGCAACACCAGATCCTTAAGTCACTGAGTGAGGCCAGGGATTGAACCCTCATCCTCATGGATGCTAGTCGGGTTCTCCAAGGTAACATCATGTTTGTTCTTTGGTTGGCAATGGATATTACTGGACAACTCCATAGAGTCACGTGGCTTCCCCTCCATTTTTATTTTGAGTAAATGTAGGGCGAGCATCTTCAATCAGCAGATATTTATGGAGCATCTTCAGTGTAGAGAACACTGGGGATATGGCAGTGAACAAGACAGACAAATCCCTAGTCAGAGCACTCCACTTATAGTGTGTGTGTGTGTCATGTTCAGAATGCCTAATAGTATAGAGACGGCAGGTGGGTTTCAATTCAGAGAACAGCTTTGGCTGTTGGGTGTGGACTGCATGGACTCCTGTGTTTTGCTTCAGTTTTGTTTTGTTTAGCATTTAAATATCCAGGCACTGTTCTAAGCACTTTGAAATATTAACTTATCTGAGAAAGAGAATGACAATTACCATGTGATATCACTTATATGTGGAATCTAAAATATGGCACAAATGAATCTATCTACAAATCTATCTGTGTATCCCAGACATACAGAACAGACTTGTGGTTGCCAGCGGGGAGGGAGGAAAGAGTGGGGTGGACGGGGAGTTTTGGGTGAGTAAATGCAAACTATTCCATTTAGCATGGATAAGCAACGAGGTCATACTGTATAATAAAGGGAACTATATCCAATCTCTTGGGATAAACCATGATGGAAGATAATATAAGAAAAGGAACGTATGTATATATATGACTGGATCAATTTGCTGTATAGCAGAAATTTCATATGGCACAACAGTGTAAGTCAACTATACTTGAATAAAAAATGTTAAATATCAATTCTCCCAACAACCTCATGAGGTAAGTAGTAGTAACACCGTGACTGGTTTACAGATGAGGAAATTGAGGCACGTATGGAGCTGGTAAGGAACGTGTCCCAAGGTCACATCACTAATAAGTGGCAGAGCTGAAATTCAAACCTGGGGAGTCTGTCTCCAGAGTCTTTGCTCTTTGCTGCGCTCTAGACCTCTTTCCTCAAGCCTGAGGAAGATCGGGATGCCAAAACTAGACTTAGAGAAAACCAGCACTGTGTTAGACTGAAACTGTAATCTGCGTGTGGGCAGGAAAGCAGTGGCATGCATGGATTTTAGGTACCCAAACCCAGGTCTTAGTCCCATCACTGATACTAACTAGCTGTATGACTGGTGCTGGCAGGGGGTGGGGACGGGGGTAGAATGGTGAGTGTCCTCATCTATAAAAACATGGAACAGTGGACATGACATTATGGAGTGAGACTGAGTCTACTCTAACAATCCAGCCTTGAGTCCTGGCTTTGCTGTGGACATGGTATTGATTTTGAACAGATCTCAAGTTCCCCAGACTTCACTTTCCTCATCTGTAAAATGGACATGACAATCTCATACCCTACTCACATGGTAAATGAGAAGATTAAGGAGCTTATTGGACGTGAAAGCATCTTGAAGACACTATATCTGGTAACAGAATGAGAGATTATGTTTAAGAGCAAAAATTATAATAATTTTTCAATTATTATGTTGTAGAAGGGAAACAGAAAGCAGCTGACTTTGAAGATCTACTCTCTGGTCAAGGTTTTAATGCCCACAAGGACAAAAAGGGGCCTCGAACAATAGCTGAGATGAGAAAGGAGGAAATGGCTAAGGAAATGGATCCTGAAAAACTAAAGGTGAGTGAGCCCCCAACCCAGGACGGTTACTATGTGTGTGAAGCTGTCAGTGTGAGACGGACCTATAGAAGGTGCTGTGTTAGGTTTCTAGCATCCACAGTATTTCATTTGGCGCCTGCAGCTGTGATTTGAGTATAGTTGTGTCCTTTAATATCAGACTAGTTTGGGGGAATGTTGTATATGCTGTTTAATTTCTTTAATAAAAGGCACTTTATTCCCTGGTGTGGCAGTATAGATTTTTTTCATTTACATGCTCAAATAAGCAATGGCACTTTTTAAGAGGTGGTCTTTTATTCAGATGGCATTCCGATCTATAGGTGAGACATTATGATTTAGTGGTAAGAAGAAGGCCTTATTTATGTTCTCTCTTTCTGCCTTGAGAGTTCATGTTAGACCAGATCAACTTAAGGCCCCAAGATCTTTTCTTTGCTGATAGAGAAATATTAATGAGCCTGGGAATTACTTGCTCCTGTTAGACCTGGAGCTTTGGGAAGGTGCAAGAGAGGAGGGCCGAGGGAGGTGGGGTTCCTGGCTTCCCAAATGATTCCTTCTACCTTTAACCACAGCTTTTATACTTCTATCTGTTTTTGATTCTAGAAGTCTAGGTAAGATTTGATTTGGAGAAAAAGAATGTTTCCCCTTTATTTTAAAGTTTGCAAACCAGAGACTCTAGCTCCCTTATTTCATAGATGAGAAAATGGAGACGTTACTTCTTAAGAGAGGATGTTACTGTGGATGATGGTTAATTAGGGAACAGAGGGGTGGTTATGAATGGTGTGGGGTAGTGAAAGAGTTTGTGACGGTCAAGAGAATTGGAATTCTCTTCACAATCAGAGGGGTTGAATTCCCGTGTTACGAAATATGCTGACACCGTAGCAGCCTGGAAGATGAGGGTTGAATCTGTTCTCCAAAACCAGAAGTGGCATATCCACTCGGTGTTACACATTGGAAAAAATATGCCACTGTTCTCCAAAATTTTCTACAGATCTGAACATTTGTTAAAGATGAACAGATACTATTTGGAGTACAATATAGGATCCTTTGTTTGCATTTGCTTTTTACTTTATACAGCATCACAGAGGTTTTATAGTCCTTCTAAAACATTGTGCTCCGTTTCAAAAACCTTTGTTCATTAGGTAAACTCTGATAGTTTTCTATAAAAGAAAGTCATGTATGTTTTTTAAATCATGCTTGATTGTTTGGTTGGTATGGGATATTTAATTGTTTTTGAGAGTAGCTACCATTTACCTGAGCTCCTGTTTTTTGTTTGCTTGTTTGTTTTGTTTTTTGTTTTTTTGCTTTTTAAGGCCACACCTGCAGTGTATGGAAATTCCTAGGCTAGGGGTCGAATCGGAGCTGCAGCTGCCGGTCTATACCACAGCCACAGCAACGAAGGGCCTGAACAACGTCTGCGACCTACACCACAGTTCACAGCAGCACCAGATCCTTAATCTACTGAGCAAGCCCATGGCTCAAACCCGCCTCCTCATGGTTCCTAGTCAGGTTCATTTCTACTGTGCCATAATGGGAACTCTCCTGTTATGTGCTAAAAGCTGATGCATTGTTACAAACCCTTCCATTTAATCACCTCATTCGTTCAAATTAGGAAGATTCAAACTACAAATACTCTTAGTTTGAATGAATGACTAAATGTATTCGTTCACTTAACAAAACCTTTTTGAGCTCTGTTTTGTGCCAGGCATATTATTTGGTTTCTGAGTTACAGTAATGTGTAAGAAACAGTACCTTTCCTCGAACAGGTCTGCCTAATGACAGGGGAAGACAAACACACAATTGCAATAAAGTGTGGCACATAGCATGATACAAACATGTTTCAAAGGTAGCCCAGAAAAATTTGTTCACTTCTCAAGGGATTTTTTTTTCTTTTAGGGCTGAACCTGTGGCATATGGAA
The DNA here is from genome assembly GCA_004024745.2 of Catagonus wagneri. NCBI lineage: Eukaryota > Metazoa > Chordata > Mammalia > Artiodactyla > Tayassuidae > Catagonus > Catagonus wagneri. Next base: position 9,231,767 of record PVHT020000066.1, on the reverse strand, counting down.
GTTCCCAGACTAGAGGTCAGATCAGAGCTGCAGCTGCAGGCCGATACAGACAGGCATAGCAACGCCAGATCTGAGCCACGTCTGTAACCTACACTGCAGCTTGTGGCAACGCAGGATCCTTAACCCACTGAGCAAGGCCAGGGATTGAACCCACATCCTCACAGATACTAGTCAGGGTCAGGTTCTTAACCCGCTGAGCCACAATGGGAACTCCTCAAGGGATTTTTTTGGTGTGTGTGTGTGTATCAGACACTGTGCTAGACAGAGGAGATAGTGGGGGCCCAAACAGACATGGTGTGTGCCTTCATGGAACTTATATTTTAGGAGCGGGTAATTCACTCGGGGGCCAGAGAGGAAGGAATTCAGACTCTCAGAGGTGGGAGAATATGAAATTCCTGAGCAGAATTTTGAAGGATAATGAAGAGTTAACCAGAAAGATGAGGCAGGCAGGAGGTAGAGGAGGAAAAGCCTTCCAGGTAGCAGGAAGGTTGGAGTATGCAAGTATCAGACGTTGCTGGAGCGGGAGTGGTTTTCAGAGTCACAGAGGAGACCCTGTGGTTTCAAAACCATTTGAATTTCTTTTCCTTTTTTTTCTTTTTCTTAGGGTCACACCTATGGCATATGGAAGTTCCCAGGCTATGGGTCAAATTGGAGCTACAGCTGCCGGCCTACACCACAGCCACAGCAACGTGGGATCCAAAGCGCATCTGTGACCTCCACCACAGCTCACGGCAATGCTGGATCCTTAACCCTGAGCAAGGCCAGGGATCAGACCCACATCCTCATGGATCCTAGTTGGGTTTGTTAACTGCTGAGCCACGAAGGCAACTCCAGCATTTGAATTTCTTAATTCCCTTTATGTTTACAGATCTTAGAATGGATTGAAGGTAAAGAGAGAAACATCAGAGCCCTTCTGTCCACGATGCACACCGTGCTGTGGGCTGGGGAAACGAAGTGGAAACCAGTTGGCATGGCAGACCTGGTCACACCAGAGCAGGTGAAGAAGGTGTACAGGAAGGCCGTGCTGGTGGTGCACCCGGATAAAGTGAGTAGAGCCTGCCCCTCACATCGCTCGTCTGGTGCTCCTGTCATTAGGTCATTAGCACATCTCGAAACATCACACTTCCATCATACTTGCTGCTAATTATTAGGCCATTTGTATAAATTCCGTGGGCTAAAATCAGGTATTTAAACAGATAGTTATACTTTATGAAGCAGAAGAAAAGAAATCAAACTATAGATTGCAAATAATGGCATGAGGGCTTTCCTTAGGTATAAGATTCACTGCTGTTTAAATTTTTTTAGGGATCAGATACAAAGTGTATCCTGACTTACGGATGGGCTAAGGGCTGGACAGAGGAAAATTTCCTCCTGCAGAGACCCAGCAGTGTATTTAGCTAGGACGATGGTGAAAAAGCTTCAGGATGTAGTTGGCAAAATTGGTGAGAAGCAACAGAATATTCAAAATGGAACTAAATTCATCACCATATTGATAACACCAGTTTTTATTTTCATTGAAGTATGTACACATACGTGTGCTCTACGTTGTCAGAAATTTCAACTACCGCTGGCCCAGGTGATACACAGATACCTCCCTGACAGAACCGGGTCACTTGCTGTCATATGGACGATAACGAGTCCTATGATGTGAGGCTGTGACTGAGGGCCTTGCTTGGGAACACATGCTTGAATTTGATATATTTGATTTTCATCTCTACATACTTTTTGTGTCTAATCTGGATATAGTTAAAGAAACAGTGTGTTTCAGTGAATCAAAGAGAAAGAGAAACAGCCCAGAAAAATCTGCAAACCGTATGCCTGTGTGATGGGTCTCCAAAACACTGTTTTTAGAAGTGGGAAAAATAGTTTTTTCAAAATACAGCCAATCGGTTGGAAATAGGCTCTCATGAGCCTTTGTCATATGGTAGATAATTCTGGAGAAAGGAGGTGCATCTTGTGCTTCCCAGTAAGTTCTTTGTTACCTACTCAGTGACTGGTCACTACTACCATATGTGAATTTCTAGGGGGAGGGCTTTCTGGGAAGGTCATGGTAATTAGCATCATGTAGATTGGACCGTAAAAAGAGAAATGGCCCATATGGTATCACTTATATCTGGAATCTAATATACAGCACAAATGAACCTTTCCACAGAAAAAAAAACTCATGGACTTGAAGAACAGACCTGCACTTGCCAAGGGGGAGGAGGAGGGAGTGGGATGGACTGAGAATCTGGAGTTAATAGTTGCAAACTATTGCTGTTGGAATGGATAAGCAATGAAATCTTGCTGCATAGCACTGGGAACTATATCTAGTCACTTAGGATGGACCATGATGGGGGATAATGTGAGAAAAAGAATGAATATATATACGTGTGACTGGGTCTCTTTGCTGTACTGTAGAAAATTGACAGAACACTGTAAACCAGCTATAATGGGAAAAATAAAAATCATTTTTTAAAAAAGAGAAATGGCCTAATAGAATAACATTTCAATTATGTAGAGCCCACATATTAGCAGTGAAAAATTTAATACAAATAAAACTTTGGTCTGGTATCTAATACATGTTTTTGTTTTTTTCTACAGGCTACTGGGCAACCCTATGAACAATATGCGAAGATGATTTTCATGGAGCTCAATGATGCCTGGTCTGAATTTGAAAATCAAGGCCAAAAGCCCTTGTATTAGTTTATGAGCTTTTCCATCCTTGCTGCAGATCTGTGCTATTGCCTAGTGTGTGTCACAGTTCTGAGGTTTTCACAGGTGAACCAAAAACTCCAGCAACGTGTATCTAATACTAAACTGTTAAGTTACTTGTGAATTAATTCCTCATTGATAAGGGGCATGAATGTTTGTTTTTTCAAGTCCCCACCGTAAAAGGTCCAAAGCAGGGAAGAACTTTTAGTCAGATGACCTTGCAGAATTTTGCCACCTTCCAGCCTGCCCTTTGAGGAGCCTGCTCAGTCTTTGGGGGGAAATGGAAAATAGAGGCCACCAAAGGCATAACACCCATCTCATGGTCTGAGGATAGGATTAACTAGCAAAAGTTGTAATAATAGCATTATAGGATGGATTTTAACTAATGGTTTTTAGATTTTCTTATAAAGATGTAATTTACATAACAGCTCTACATAGACTCCAGGAACATAACCACTAAGTTTTTTTTTTTTTTTTTTTTTAATGGAAATTGCCCATGGTCTGTAGCATGATACTGTATACTTGTCTTGGTCAGGAGGGCTAACAGGTGTCAAAGAACGTTAATTGTGAGAAGTGATGATACTAAAATCCAGGATTACTACCAGCACTTCTTGGATATGCTAAAATTTAGTGAAAATGCCGACTAAAGAAAACCAGGACTCTGAGGATGTAGGAATCTGTATTCCTGGTCAGCAAGTTGGGCTGCTACCTTCTTTTCCCTTTAGAAACAAACGGTTGCTTGAAGAAAAAGTCTCTATATACCATAACAACTCTAAACCTGGTTTGAAAGAAACTTCTAATTTTGCCATAAGGCTTAAGTTCTTCCTTTTGCTTAGCACAGAAAATGCTCTTAGCTGGGAGCAGGTTTTAAAGCAGTTTGACACGTTCACCATAGATCAGGGGGGATGTCTCGTATGGACCCCCAGTCCTCCAGGTTTGTGAGCAGCTGTGGGAAGAGAACAGATGACAATGCTACTGCTGGTAACCAGACTCAGCAGTTGCAGCGAGTGAGCTGATCTTACATCAGACTGAGTCAGATGGCTTCTCAGGATTTGCCTTTTGGATGAAATTGGACCCCTGAAGTTATGACAGTGGCATTTATTATTTAAAAGTTGTTCCACAGGAACGATGCTGACACAGGGACGTCCACAGAAAGCAAAGCAAGAATGAACCCTTCGTAGACTTCACACTGGTTGGATTTCAGTTCAGTGCTTTGACTGTTTCGTATTTGGAGGGATAAGCAGTTGTTCTCCTGTGACTTATTAGATATCTTGGGTGTGTGTATACGCAGCGTGCAGGGGATAGATATGCAAGGCAGGCGGGCAAAAAGATTTCCATGCTAATCTTAAAAGGTTCATGCTCAATATCGTGAAAAGCTTTCAAAAGTTGTTTTTAAAAGACAATCATTTTTGTTTCTATTTTCACTTTCTTATTGCAAACTCTACTGGAAAAGCAGCATGTCAAAAACATTTTATGTTCTATACACAACTCTGCTTTTTTTCCTCTTCTTTCTTTGTCCCTTTCTTTTTCTGATTCCCTTTTTTTTGATTAAAAGGTTCAATGTGAAACTCGCAGAAAATGTTCTTTTTAAATATACAGCTGCAAACTGTTCAAAGTATCCATCAAAAAACTAGGTGTTATTTATTAACATATTATAAAATAATGTTTGATGCAGTATGTGCTTGTCTTATGTAAAACTGGAATGTGAGACATGTTGCTGTGACTTTTTTTTCTCATTCACATTTGTAGATATTGTGTGAACTACAGTATATAATGATAATAATTAAAAGGATATTATGTGAATGTCACGTACATTTTGAAATGATAGAACTATATTAGCTTTGTATCATGTTTGGATAATTCATCAATGTTCACAATTTAAAACATCATTAAACATTAAATAATTAGCAATGAGAGAGAATCTTACCTAACTTAAATTTGGGATGTTCCCTATCTCTTCTCCGGATACATTATAATTCTGGACCTCTATTTATCTCAAAACTCTTAACATATGCAGACCAAAAGGTTTTTGCATTCCTTTTAAATAATCTGATTGTGACTGAGCTTGTTGTTGATCAGATTCACTGTTTCATTCATATTTATTGTAATATATTTTTTTGTTTTGTAAATATGTTACACTCAAAATGTGATTGATCTAAAATATTTGTAATGTATATTAAAAGGCTCAAAAATATTTGTAGAAATGTAAGTTATTTTTGCACTCAGAGGAATATGATGACAAGCTTGAATTATACTTTCTGACATGATTGACTTTTAAGAAAAATTATGAGGAAAGAATATGAAAAACATAATACCTTTGCACCAAAACATAATCTGACAGGATTTCTTGGTTTATGCTTTTTTTTTTTTTTGGTCTTTTTAGGGCTGTACCTGTGGCATATGGAAGTTCCTAGGCTAGGGGGTCCAGCTGGAGCTGTAATTGCTGGTGCACACCACAGCCACAGCAACACAGGATCTGAACTGTGTCTGCAGCCTACACCACAGCTCACGGCAACGCCAGATCCTTAACCCACTGAGCGAGACCAGGGATCAAACCCACGTCCTCATGGATACTAGTTGGGTTCGTTACCGCTGAGCCACGATAGGAACTCCAGCTTTGGACCTTTTTTCTGTCTCCCTGGCTAATAGAGATATGTTTACATAAAATGGCAGACTCCCACTGTGAGTTCTGTAAACAGAGTGGCTGGCAGTGTGTAAAGAAGTGTTGGTTGAGAGGGAGGAAAACTCACATTGACTGATTTCGACAGTGCTGCATCATACTAGCATTCAACTTAAACAGTGACTTGAGAGCCACCTCAGGGCAGACAGGACGCCACTGCCTCTATCTTGCATGCACTGCCCTAGGTGCTCTTACCTATATACGTTTTTCTCACTTAATTTTCTAAAAGTTCTGAGAGGCAGGCTTTATAAATCCTCACTCAGGAAATGGATGCCTGTAGATATTTACAGAGCTAAGGTTTGAAGTTAGATCTTTTCTGAAGGATAAGGGAAGATTGTACTACATATGTGAACTATATTTGTGAATTCGACCAGTATTTTGCATATACTGCATGCAAGACACTAATAGGGAAAATCAAACTATTGAATGGATTTGACTGTCCTGTTAAACATTAAGGACTATTATTTCTAATTACTATGGCAGTTCCTGCTTTCTTGGTGCATAAGATCTTCTATGGGGAACAGTTCATGTGCTGCCTGACTTCAGATTTAAAATGTTGGTGGCTGGAGCTCAGCTTCCCTACCGATTAGATACTATTTGAGCCTTAGTTTTCCCATCCATAAAGTGGAGATAGTAAAACCTGGTTCATAGTGTGAGAAAATTGGATGGAAGGAGAGAATATAAAAATTTATCCAGAAGTTCCTGTTGTGGTGCAGTGGAAATGAATCCAACTTGTATCCATGAGGATGCAGGTTTGATCCCTGGCCTCGCTTATTGGGTTAAGGATTTGGCGTTGTCGTGAGCTGTGGTGTAGGTGGCAGAGGCAGCTTGGATCCTGCATTGCTGTGACTTTGGTGTAGGCCAGCAGCTATAGCTCTGATTGGACCCCTAGCCTGGGAACTTCCATATGCCGTGGGTACAGCCCTAAAAAGCAAAAAATAAAATAAAAATAAAATAAAATAAAATAAATAGAAATTTACCCAAAGCCCTGTGTAGTCCCAGGCAGTGTGACAGAGGACATGGATCTTAAACTTCCAACTAACACACTAACAGCAAGTTGAGGGACAGGATTCAGCTTCTAAGGTTTTTCTGTTTTTGGTGAATCTTATTCTTGGGGAAACAGAGAATGTGTAAGTGGAAGAACAATTTTTCAGTGAACATCGTTTGGCAAGAGGAAAACAGATTTTCTCAGGAGATGGTTAAAACCTCTGGCAAGATGTCTTTCTCTTTAAAGAACTGAAACTGAAAAGGAAAGTTGCAGACAAATACTGTCTCCGCATTCTTCTGATTCTTGTCATTACCCTGGAGCAAACACCTTACTTTTTTGCATTTCACCGTCTTCCAGTTTCTTCTAAGCCTCAGGCACTCAGACCAAACTCAGACCAAGCTGTGCCTTTGAAGTAAGGTCACTTTTCTTCAAAATCAGTTATCCTCCATGAGACTGGTCTCAGGCTGACATGGAAGGTTCCAACAAATCCTTACATAGTTTTTCTAGACACTGCTGGGTGCTTGGGAGTGGAAGGGGAAACAGGAGATTTGACCCCATAGGAAATCCTCACCAATCAGGGGAAAGAGGCTTCCTCAAGAGAGCAGCTTTGCATTTCAATAAGGGAGCTAAAACCAGGCTTCCAGGTTTGGGCCGTGGATAGTTTTCCCGTAATGCTTTAACTCAACATAGGGAAAGAGAAGTTGACAATAATATGCTCAGTGTATAGTTTTGAGAAATGAAACAGTGCACTGAGCCTGAAAGGTGGTGGTGGTGGTGAAAATGTGTACTTTCGTAGCAAGGGAACCGGGAGTCCCCACTAACCCCTTGATCTTTCAATCCTGTGGAAAATTAAGAAAAAGTAGTCGAAGAGGAGCAGCACCGTAAAGTGGAGGGGTTCTCAGTTAGAATGAGGGGTAATTGGCCCATAACCCAACCTCCTGCAAAGAGTTACGTGAAGCAGGCAGTCCTATCCTTTCTGAGCCTCCCTCTGCAAAGGGCGAACCAGGGCGGGAATTATGCAGAGGTTCAGGACTAGGAGGAGAGCTCGGGGAACAAGGTCGGGGTAACCCTAAGAGAGTGGGGCTGTGCTCTAGCTTGAGGAGATAGGGAACCAGCCGGGCGGCTTCTGTTTGGCTAGGTTGGAGAAGATATGGACTGTCAGGGGCGGGGCTGTGATGGGCTGGAGGAGATCGGGACCGGCAGTGGGGGGCTCCGATTGGTAACGGCAAGGACCAGCCGGGCGAGGCTCTGAGTGGCTGGGCTGCAGTAGATCAGGACCGTCAGGGGCGGGGCTTTGATTGGTGGAGGGGGGGCGGGGAGGGACCTGCAGGGGCGGAGCTTTGAGTGGCGGGGGTTGTGGGTGGAGACCATCAAGGGCGGGGCTCTCAGTGGTTGGGCCGAGGGAGGACCATCAGGGGTGGAGCTATGCGTGGCGGGGCGGGCTTGGGACCTAAGGTACGGCCCTGGACCGGGTCTGGGCGGGGGCCAGGGCCGCGGCAGGAAACCGGAAGCAGCCGCGGCCCCAACTCGGGAGACATGGCTGGCGTTAAAGGTACAACGGAGGTCCCCGGCTCCCTCGTCCTGTGGTGGGGTCGTGCCTCGGCTCCGGGCTAAGCCTGGAGCTGCGCCTTCGGCGCGTGGGCGTGGAACGGCTTCCCCCAGACCCTCAACGCTGCCCGCCTCTCTGGGTGGGAAGGAGCTCGCCTGCTCCCTTGGCCCCTTGGGGTGCGGGTGGAGGCGTGTTTCGGGGAACCTCACCCCTTTTTTTGCACGGCTACTAGCGTGAGTGCTTTGGCCCGCGTACCCGGGACGCTCCAGGCGGAGTCCTCGCTGGGAGATTCCGGCTAGCCGCGGAGGCATCGCCTCCCTGCTCCGCCCCAGTTCCTCGGAGCGTCCCCCACCACCCCTTCCTATGCCGAGTTTTAAACTAGGTTTTCACTTCCTGACGTGTCCATCCTGACGCCTCTCTTCCCTTTTCCTGCAACTTCGCCGGGTTTCCCATTTCTTCCAGAGGAGCCATTGTCTCCAGCGTTCCCGGAATTGGGACACTTAAATCTGTTGTTCCTAATGATTTTTCCGGTTGGGCAGAGTTGGCTTCAAGTGGGTGTCAGCAGAAAGCGCCCTGAAATGCTATATTTCTCGTAACCGTGGAGAGTCGGTGCACGTTGATCTCTACTTTTATAAGTGTTTATTCATTTATGGACAGACAAGAAGATGGTGTTTGAGCACTACTTGCTTTTGAATGGGGCATTTGATTTAAAAAAAAAAAAGAGGGTACCAAGAACACCAGTTCCCTCATCTGCGTACCTTCGGAGGTACTGGGGATATGAGTGGAGAGAGGTTGTTGGAAGTCATCCTGTTGGTTTGGTAGGATGCCATTTGATTTCTAATCTTTTGCATAGAGTAGCATAACTTATTTCTATGTTGGAGTTCAGTCCTTGGAATTTGTACCCAAAGAGCTTCCCTCTTCAGTTAATCAACATGTGCCTAAACATTCGTCCAGGTGTATTTGTATGCATGCATGTGTTTACCATGAAATTTGTCAGAAGGTGTAGGCTGTTAGCAGCAGACGCATTTTAAACTTATCTCTGGCTGACTTTTACATTTGGCATTAATTTAGCAAACATAATTTACCTGGACACCGTCCTCTGTGTAATGTGACCATTTGAAGCTAGTGCAAGAAGTTCCCATTGTGGCCCAGCGGAGATGAATTCTAGTAGTATCCGTGAGGATGCAGGTTCCATCCCTGGTCTCCCTCAGTGGGTTAAAGATCCTGCGTGGCTGTGGCTGGCAGCTGTAGCTCTGATTCAACCCATAGCTTGCAAACTTCCATATGCCACTAGTAAGGCACCCAAAAGCCCTCCCCTCAAAAAACAAAAACCAAAACTGTAAGCCAGTGCAGAAATCAGATTACAGGCATCAGGACTACACTGTGTTTAGTCATGGCCAGAAACTATCAAATAATAGTACTTATGTGTGAATGTGTTAGAAATTGTGATATAGAATAAGGTAAGATAGGCTATGAAATGAAAACGGACTAAGAAAAGGAAGCATTTGCAGGTAATTCAATTCAAATTTTAAAGAATTACTCTATACCTGAGACTTGGGTTAAAGAGTTAAATGAGAAGTTATTGTTGGGTGACAGAGCCCAAAGTAATTGTGCTACTGTTTAAATGTCTAAGGTGTGCTAGGATACAATGAGAGCACAAATATGCTGTGGATTGATGCTCCTACATAAATATGTTCAAGTTCTAATTACCTTGGATCTGTGAATTTGACCTTATTTGGAAGTAGGGTCTTTGCAAATGTAATCAATTTAGGATGATATTGGGTTAGATGGGCTCTAACTCAGTGACTAGTGTTCTTATAAGAAAAGGGAAATTTAGACAAGGAGACATGTTGGGAGAACACCATATGAAGACAGAAGCAGAAACTGGAATGATGCAGCTGCAAGCCAGGGAGGACCAAAGAAGGCAGACAGCCACCAGGAGTTCAGAAGAGGCAAGGAAGGAGACTTCCCTTTAGAGTCTTCAGAGGGGGCATGGCCCTGCCAACACCCTGGTTTCAGATGTCAAACCTCTAGGACTGTGAGAGAATAGATTTCTGTTCTTCTGAGCCACTCAGTTTGTAGTTCATTATTAATAGCAGCCCTAGGAAACTAATACAGATGGGATTATTGAACCCTGCTCCAGAGAGGAGGAGGATCACTTTCACAAAAGAGGCAATCCTTGATCTGAATTTCAAAGGATCAAGGAGGCTTTAACTGGTAAAGGATGGGGTGAAGGCAAGAGTTTATTCCAAGTGGAGAGCACATGTGACATGGGGCAGAGGTGTGCCTGGAGTGCTAGAATAGCTCTTAGGCTGTGAAAGCAACTGTGGCGGAATGACAGCAGCTTGATGAGAGATCACTGTCTGCTGTGTGGTGGGTGGATTGAAAGAGTCATGAGATGAAGCCAGGTATGAGGTGATAAATGTCTACACAGGGGCAGTAGCTGAGGGTCTAAGAGCAGAGGTGGTTGTCTCGGTCCTTTAAGACTGCTGTGACAAAAATACCGTAAGCCGGGTACCTTAAGGAACAAATATTTATTTCTTAGTTCTAGAATCTGGGATCTCCAAGATCATGGGGCCAGCAGCTTTGTTGTCTGATGAAATCTGGCTTCCTAGTTCCTAGACAGTAACTAGCTGTGTCCTCACGTGGCAGAAGCAGCAAGGAAGCTCTATAGAGTCTTTTTTATAAGGGTTCTAATCCCATTGACCAGGGCTCCACCCTCATTTCCTCAGCCCCTCCAGACACCATCTCATTGGGCTTTAGGATTTAATATATGAATCTGTGGAGATCAGGAGGGGACACACTCACTCAGTCTTTAGCAGTGGATTAGAGTGAGGCTAGGAGATTGAGTCACCTTGACTTACTGATTTTTCTAGAAAATAGAATATAGGATTGATGTTGGTCTTTCAAGATGGAACCTTCAAAGGAAAGACGTGTGTGGGGAGAAGAAGGTGGGAATGTTTCAGCTTTGCACATGTTGAAGTTGAGATCCTGGTTGGCTCCCCAGATAGAGAAATCCAGATTGGAATTGGAGGGACAGCCCTAGTTCTTAGGACCTACTCTGGGCTGCAGCATTAATGTAGCCAGCCCTTGTGGTACTGGGGAGTTTCGGTTTTAATGCAGTGTTCCAGTAAGAGCGTGGAGTGACAACAGAGATGAAGTTGGATTCCTGGCTAGCTACAAGTTTAAGAGATGGCAAAGAATGCGATTCCTGGAAAAGAAAAAGGGGGTAGATAGCTCAACTGGAAATAGAGTTGGGGACTTTGAGAAATTGGTGGCCCTGAGCAGAAGGAAGAGGTCCAGGGTTGCTAGCTTTGAATGGTCTCCCAGAGGAGGTAGCAGTGGAGGTTGTCAGGCACAGGGAGGGGACAAAGCCAACGAGGAAACTATCGTCTGTAGTGATATCATATGGGAAAAGTTACTTTTGTACATTTTTCTCCCCAAAGTGACGTGTACTAAATGTTATATAAAATATAACAATCTTTCTTTTCCCCTAATATCTGTATAGTTCCAGATGTTTTTTAAATCACCCTGGTATCCTCCTATAAAAGTCTCCCCAGGGAGTTCTCTTATGGCACAGGAGGTTAAAGGTCCAGCATTGTTAATGCAGCAGTTTGGGTCACTGCTGTGGCACGGGTTCAGTCACTGGCCTGGGAGCTTTCACGTGCCCTAAGTACCACCAAAAAAAAAAAGAAGTTTCCCCAAATGGCCTCTTAAAGTGAAAGGAAGCAATCAAAATTGGTTTAGTCAGTGACTAATTTTGAATATTACGGATTTTTTTCCCAGAAGGATATTTGGATAATAGAGTATAGTGTGCTTTTGATTGCTGCCTTTATCAAAGAGCATTGCTAAAATGAGCAGAGGCGTTCCTGTCATGACTTAGCTATAACGAACCCGTCTAATATCCATGAAGACACGGGTTTAATCCCTGGCCTCACTCAGTTGCCATGAGATGTGGTGTAGGTCACAGACGCAGCTTGGATCCCACAGCATTGCTGTGGCTGTGGTGTAGGCCAGCAGCTGCAGCTTTGATTGATCCCCTAGCCTGGGAACTTCCGTATGCTGCGGATGTGGCACTAAAAAGCAAAACAAAAAAAAAAAGGAAGGCAGATACCTACATCAATCGATTTTGCTTTCTGAGCACTTCCTTTTGTCAAGCACTTAACACAGAATATCTCATTTAATTCCCTAAACCCCCCAGTACAGTGACACCATTATTCTCATTTTACAGGTAGAAAATTAGATTTAAAGAGGTTCGGCCTCTGCCTAAGGTCACACAGCCAGTCAGTGACAGAGTTAAGATGTGAACCCGTGTTGGTGACTCGGAGCCCAAGATTATGTAACAGTTCTGATATGCCATCTCCCACTCCACAGCATGACAAAACAGATACATTCCTACCTCCTCAAAGTGTCCAATAGATGCAGGAATAAATATTCGGTGGATACTAGTTGTGAAGCCTTTTCTGTGAAGACACGAAAGCAGTCTTCAAATACTTCGAAGCACTGTGGTTTGGGGAGGCAAAAAGATAAAAGGGAATGTATTACAGGGAGGCAGTTTGGTATACAGTTTAAGGAAAGAGTTTTCAGCATTTCAGAACTGTCTGGGAGCTCTTGTTGTGGCTCAGCAGGTTAAGAACCCGACTCAGTGTCCATGAGAATACGGGTTTGATCCCTGACCTCGTTCAGTGGGTTAAGGATCTGGTGTTGCCACAAGTCGCAGCATAGGTCGCAGATGCAGCTCCGCTTAAACCCCAGCCCGAGAACTTTCATATGCTGCAGGTTCGACCCCAAAAGAAAAAAAAAATTTTAATTAAAAGTAAATTTAACCCCTTTCTAAAAGCACTCAGAGGGCCTTTTGCTTGTGACCCTCTGAGCCGCCAAGAAAGGGAACAGTGAAAACACCACTTTTGGGTGAAGTGGCAGCAAGTTGTGCTATTTAGCTTCAATCCGTGGTGTGACAAGGTGAAAAAAAATAAAAAATAAATTTAAAAAATAAAAAGTATCCAAATAAAATGACTTGCCTCAGGTAATAGTAACTTTCCCTTCCCTGGAATTGTATCCACTGGCTGGCTGGCCTCTTGTGACAGATATTGAAGGGTTCATACATTAGATAGGATTGAGTAGGAGAAATGCTTGAGCTTTTTTCCAACCTGATGATTTAAAAGTGATGGACATAGGCGGTCATTTCCTAAGCAAACGTAGCATCACCTAATGAAATAAGTAAATGACTACATTCTTTTATTTTTTAATTAACACTTTAAAAGTTGCTGTATGATTTGCATACCAGAAAATTAACCTTCTTTATAGTGGAAAATTCTGTGGTTTTTAGCATATTCACAAAATTGTGCAACCGTTACTACTTCCTAATTCCAGAATATTTCATCATTCTCGAAAGAATCCCTCCCGATTCCTGTCTCCCTCCCCCAGCCCCTGACAACAACTGGGACTTACCACTCTTGGTTTTATTTTTCACAGCTCTCGTGGCTTTATCCTTCAGTGGGGCTATTGGGCTGACTTTTCTTATGCTGGGGTGTGCCTTAGAGGATTATGGGTAAGTCATTTCAAAGAGAACTATTCTTTTTGTGTCTTTATCATCGTTAGTATGGATGTTAGAGAGTTTGGTCAGTGTAGCTACAAGCTCTAACCAATGAATTAATGGAGCCCACATTACGAACCCAGTCCCTTCCTGGGTCAGTTGTATTTGTGCAGAGAAAAGCTCTTTTTAAAACTGATAAGAGCATTTATTGAAAACCTCCTCTGGACCAGTGGGGGATACAAGAATGGAGAGACACAGTCCTGTCCTCAAAGGGGCTTACAGGCAGACAGTCCAGTCAGTAAAATGACAGCTCCAGTAGAGACGTGTACAAAGTACAGGAAGAGCTTCGACAAAATGAAGCTGAGTTTCCCCGGAAGAGTCAGGGAGGGTTGCATAGAAGAGGTTGTCTTTAAGCTGAGATTTTGTGGATAAACAAGTCTCCGAGGCTGATGAGTCAGGGGAGGGGGAGGGCATTTCAGGCAGAAGGAGTGTTTAAGGATCAGAAAGGCTGGTGTGGCTACAGATTAAATGAATGAAGAAAAGATGGCACAGAATGAATGGAAGAAGTTGGGCAGATCACACGAGGCTTTGTAGGCCAGGGCAAGGAATCTGGGTGTTATTCCAAGCAATTGAAAGATTTTCAACCTACACACACTCAAAAGGTATCGGTTGATTTAGCATGTGCAAGGCACTGTGCTTATATTCTGTTGGGACGGCAGAGACGACCAAGTTAAGGTTCTGCCCCTAGAGAAATTACAGCAGGAATAACAGAAAACAATAAAGATTCTAGATTTTATGTAGTGTAGTTGTTTCTTAACACAATATAAAATACCTGTGTATTCATAAACTAGTCATTTTTAATTATCACTGCTTCTTATCTGTTCCTAGTAGAAATCATCTCATTGACGAATATTGACAACTGAATATTGACCTAGACATTTAAAATACTCTTAACTTTGAAACAGTAGTGTATCTTTAATTATGATGTGACTGTAACTTTTCTTTTTGGGTTTCTTCTGGGTCTACCCAACAGTGTGTACTGGCCCTTATTTGTCCTGATATTCCACGCACTCTCTCCCATCCCCCATTTCATTGCCAAAAGAGCAACGTATGACTCCGATGCGACAAGTAGTGCCTGTCGGGAACTGGCTTATTTTTTCACTACTGGAATTGTTGTTTCTGCCTTTGGATTTCCTGTTATTCTTGCCCGTGTGGCCGTGGTAAGTTTTGTTTATTGTTTTTGCCCAGCTGTTGCCTGTGTCTGGAATCACAGTTTCATTTCCATTGCTTATTAGACTTAATCCTCAAAGCCCGACATATTTTTAGTTTCTTTATTCTCCCATTTTAGATCTACCTGTCAGTATCTGGGCCATGTTTTCAGAAGGCTTTCTTTTTTCCTCTTACAATTTTTAGCCAGACCAAGTGCTTTCTGGCCTTTTTCTCCTTGAAGCTGTTTTCTGCAATAGTTCTGCAATTGTCCTTGCGTCTTAACGGCAGGGCAACCCAAACACTACAATAAAAATACCCTTCTAGTTCCAAAATAAACATCAAAAGGGATGCTGATCACCTAATTCCAGTGTGTGTGTATGTGTGTGTGTTGGGAGGATATTCCCCACACCGAAAGGAGCAATTCTCTACCAGCTGGATGTCCAGCAACTGAATTCAATTCTGACTACCTGGAGGTGGCAGTTGATTCCACTGGTCAAAGCTCCGTCCCACAAGACTGCCCTTCTCTTTGTAAGCCAGTCGCAAGCCCAGGTTGCTTCCTGTACTTCTAACTGCCTGGCTCTTCATCAGAGGTTCCCATGACCCCCTCCTTGGGCTTAATGAATTTGCTAGAACTCAGGAAACCTGTTTACTCACTAGATGACCAGTTTATTATAAAGGGATATAACTCAGAACCAGCCAGATAGAAAGATACAGAGGTCAAGGTGTGGGGGAAAGGGCGTGGAGTTTGCATGTCCTCTCCAACTGTACAGTCAGCAAATCCTCAATCACCAAATCGTCAACCCAGAGGCTTCATTACACAGGTATGATTTTTTTTTTTTTGTCTTTTTGCCTTTTCTAGGGCTACACTCGCGGCATATGGAGGTTCCCAGGCTAGAGGTCTGATCGGAGCTGTAGCCACCGGCCTATGCCACAGTCACAGCAACGCGGGATCCGAGCCGCGTCTGCAACCTACACCACAGCTCACGGCAACGCCGGATCCTTAACCCACTCAGCAGTGCCAGGGATTGAACCCGCAACCTCGTGGTTCCTAGTCTGATTCGTCACTGAGCCATGACGGGAACTCCACACAGGTATGATTGATCAAACCATTGGCCCTTGGAGATTAGGTCCACCTCCAGCCCCTGCCCCTTCTCCTTCCTCCCCTCCCTTGGAAGTTAGCGGGGTAGGACTGAAACTCTAGTTCAGGACTAACTAGGACTAACTCTCTAGTCACATGGTTGTCTCCACGTGCAACTCGCTTCCATTCTTAGGTGCTTTCTTTTTTTTTCTTTTTTTTTTGTCTTTTTAGGGCCACAACTGCAGCATACGGAGGTTCCCATGCTAGGGGTCTAATCAGAGGTGCAGCTGCCTGCCTGCTCAACAGCCACAGCAACACAGGATCTGAGCTGCCTCTTTGAGCTACACCACAGCTCACGGCAATGCCGGATCCTGAACCCACTGAGCAAGGCCAGGGATTGAATCTGTGTCCTCATGGATACTAGTCAGATTTGCTTCCACTGAGCCATGACGTGAAGTCCCATTTTTAGGTGCTTTCCAAAAGTCACCTCGTTCAGATCAAAAATTCATCTTTGTTACTCTCATCACTTAGGAAATTCCAAGAGTTTTAGAAGCTCTGTGCAAGAAATGAGAATGAAGACTAAATGTATTTTTCTTTTTTAGTGCCGCACCCATGGCATATGGAGGTTCCCAGGCTAGGGGTCTAATTAGAGCTATAGCAGCCGGCCTACACCACGGCCATAGCAACATGGGATCCAAGCCACGTCTGCGACATACACCACAGCTCACAGCAACGCCAGATATTTAACCCACCAAGTGAGGCCAGGTAGTGAACCTGCATCCTCATGGGTGCTAGTGGAATTTGTTTCCACTGCACCACGAAGGGAACTCCCCAAATATGTATTTCTCATTATAAATCACAACATCACACTACAAAATATCAGATTCTTTTGCAGATAGGATCCTGGACACAAGGGTCAACTTGATGCAATAAGCATGTATTGAGGAACAACTGCGTAGCTATTACAAGACACAGTGAATAAGGTGACATCTTTAGGAGCTGTCTTGTAGTTCAGTGGGTTAAGTATCTGATGTTGTCACTGCAGCAGCTCGGGTTGCTTCTGTGGCATGGGTTTGAGCCTTGACCCGGGAACTTCGGCATGCCACAGGTATGGCCAAAAAAGAAGAAGAAAAAAAGAGATTACGTCTTCATAATGTTAACAAAAACAAACAAACAAACAAAAAACCGATGAGTAGTTAGCCTAAGAAAGAAAATGAAAAATTTTATCTGAGCTGATCTGAGGATTAAAACGTGGGAGAGTCTTGCATTAAGCTCTGAGGACTAGTCTGTTAGTGGTCAGAGCACAGTTATAGAAACTTTTTAGATAAACGCATGTCAAACAGGTATTATTGACAGTTTACATACTCCAGATTGGCAAGTATAAAGTGAGTAGTGGGTCATGGGTCATCGTGGTCCCTTACAGGATTAAGAAGGAAGGTTATGTCCTAAGCACTTGTGATCCTTTAGAGATTAAGAAGGGAGATTATGTCCTGAGGAGGTCTGGTTAAGGCACCATACACACTAAAGGGGTGGGTCAGGGCCCAAACAGGCACAGCAAAATTATGTTTAATTTTTTCTTGTCCTGACTTAAAATATGCATTTTAGTTCACCAATATCCAATATAAAATTTTTCTTTTTGTCTCCAGAATATACATTATGGGTATAATTTATTCAATTCTTTGACGTTCATTGTCTTTCGTACTATTTGCTTTTATTTCCCCCAATTACATGCTGTTTCAATTTCATGAAACCCTTATTTGGGGCACTAAATATCAGATCTGCACAAGCGTTATTTACTCATACAATCAACATCTTTGGAACATATGCTATTTTTAGGAGACTAGGCATAAGAACCAGACACTCTCTGTTCTCAAAGACCCCAGAAACTAGCCTGATGGGTAAGTATACTGTATATGTGTTATGTGTGGTTATTAAAACATGACCAGAAAAGAAATGGAAATGATCAGAAGACCATAGGAGCACCACCAAGAGAGATATTACAACTGTCATTTGACGTGGCCTCTAAGGATAAATAGGGTTTTGATTAAAGTCGGGAGGGCTATTATATGGAGTGCCACCCAAGTGTGAAAATGCAGAATGTGAGAATGCAATATGTGGAATAAAGGGCAGTCCAATATGATGGATCCAATAGGGAATGGTTGAGATTGAGGTTGGAAAGGCTGGGAAAGCCTGGTTGGGAAGGGTCTGGAATGCCTTAGACTAGTACTTAATTTGTGCTCTAAAGGTTTCTAGAGTTCCGGTCGTGGCTCAGTGGTTAACGAATCTGACTAGGAACGATGAGGTTGCGGGTTCGATTCCTGGCCTCGCTCCATGGGTTTTGGATCTGGTGTTTCCATGAGCTGTGGTGTAGGTCGCAGATGCGACTCGGATCCCACGTGGCTGTGGCGTAGGCTGGCAGCTGCAGCTCCGATTCGACCCCTAGCCTGGGTACCTCCATATGCCGCAAGTGCAGCCCTAGAAAAGAGAGGAAAAAAAAATTCTGTTTTTACCTTCCAAAGACTGTGTGTTTTTAGGAGGAAACTTTGATTGATATTTTGTTTGTTAAATTAAAAAGTCACCCACTAGAGGGTGCTCTCATCCCCCTGTGCCTGTGGAAAAACCATCTGCCAGGCTGGAAGGCTCTCTTTGCACAGAGACTGTTATTTAAAAACCTTTCCTTGCCTAGAAAAGAACAGATCAATCCATAACTCTCCAATTCCTATTTTCATGAAAGAAGGCAATGCCTGCAGAACTTTCAGTGTCCGATATTGTAATTGGACCCTTTATAATCTTGCTTCCTGTATTTCACTTAAGGCTGTCATTGTCTACCGAAAACAAGTAGAGAAATATATCTAATGGGACAAATGTTAAGGATGATACCAGACTTAATTAACAAGCGTCACGAAGTAATTACACTAATGACTGAACTGTTTACTGTCTCCTGCCTATTACATTATTAAGCCTTTTAGCAGTTTTATGTAATATTTCATTGGCTGTTTCTAATGCAGAAAATAACAAGAGGTTTGCAAAGAATCCAATATGAAGCAAGTAAAGATTTAATCCTCTTTTCTTGTGTTTCAGATCAAATGGGGAGCCTGTGGTCTTGTGCTGGCAGGCAATGCAGTCATTTTCCTTACAATTCAAGGTTTTTTCCTTGTATTTGGAAGAGGAGATGATTTTAGCTGGGAGCAGTGGTAGCACGTGCTTTGTTCTGATAAAATGCATTTAATTTCTTAGAATTTATACTGTATGAATATGTGTGCACATGTGGCCTTTTACTATGAAATTTAATATGCTGGTTTTTTTATACCTTTGTAATCATGTTCACTTTAAGAAGGACTATGTGGAGAAAAGGTTAGTTTGAGTCCTAGCCAATAGACTTCTCCATTTACTCGAGTTGAATTACGTTCTTTGTTTAGCTGTTCATACAGTCACAGGTGCTCTCAGAGGATATGTTAACACAGTTTTGAAGACAGCTGCTCACTTAACGTGATGCCTGCTTGCCTTTTGCCCAGGGATGTGCTTGAGTAGACACGTAACACTGGGACCATCTCAGCTCTGCTCAGGACTCCCAAGATACACTCGTGGCCTATAGAGGCAGAGGTGGCTCCCTCTTTGTGTTGGAGGCTCTTGCTTCTCAAAATGTGGTCCATAGGCCAAGAGCATCAGCATCTCAGAGTGTGGTCCATGGGAGCTGATTACAAATGAAAAATCTGAGGCCCCCACCCCTAACCCACTGCATTTTGATATGAGTCCCAAGTGAATCACATGCATATGGAAGTTTGAGAAGCGTTGTCTTGGTGGAATGAGCCTGGCCTTCCCCTTGACTTAAACACTTAACCTCTCTGGGTGTTGGCTGCTTGTTAAAACTGTTTCCCCTGGCCCCTTATGTTGAGGTCTAGTTCGGACTCTCCTTGGTATTTGTGAAACGTCCAAACTATAATCAATAGGCTGTTCCTCAAATTGTGAAGTGTTCCCAGTAGGTAACAGCAAATGGTTTCAGGCTGTCTGAAAGGCAGTGGATATCTTCACAGTGCTGGGGGCACAGAGCCCCTATTGGGAGGCAGGGAAGGGAGACTGGGCTGGAACCAGCCCTTTTTAGCAGGCTGGGCAAGAGTGGATAAGTAATACTGTTTAGTTTCCCTTTATAATCTGACATTTCTCCCCAGTTCTCTGTGCTGGTCCCCACTCACCCGCCAGCCCCACCAACCCCACCAACTCCACCAACTCCCTCCCTACACAAACACACACTCCCAGCAGTTTGGGTTTGCCCTCACTTCTTCGAGGCTCTGGCTTCTCCTTTCTAAGGACATGAAGCCAGGTACGCAAGCAGAGGGTGAGCTGCTTAATTTTATTTACATGTTGATGTACTTATTATCTTTCATGTCCTGTGACTTTAAAAAATATAACACTTGATGCCACTTTTAAGTGAATCATTGAGAATTCATGTCTTGCTGAGTCCTGTAATCAGTTTTTCTAGCTCAACTTTTTGTCTAAGACCTATTGAGAAAGGGAAACGTGGGAAATAGAATCACCACTTGATTAGAATATAAGCAATGATTTTAAACCATGGTTAATATATAACTGACATACATTCTCAAAACACTGAAACCTTGACATTTGTAACCCTTTCACATTCTGGAATGATGTTGGGATGAGAAGATAGAAGTGATACCTGAAAGGATAATGTGCAAAGTGGTATTTTAGCCTTGTGCATGATTTTATATTTCTATATTCCATGTATGTATAAAATTGTTAAAGTTGTCATTTCCAATATTTATATTAGAAAAATCATATGGACACTTTATAATTTTAACCAGCATTTTTAACACTTGCACTTACTGTATTGTAATAAATTTCACTTTTAAGACAAAAGAAAAGTTTAATTTTCAAAGTCTTTATTCTGATGTTGCTTTGCTTTAAGGTAACAAAAGAAATGAACATTTCTTGGTGTTCTGAAACGTGCAATTTTGAGCAATAATCTGTGCTGCATTAGAATAATAGCAATAAGTTGTAAGATCCCATTTGGATATGTAGTTGGCTTGTAATAGCTTTTCTTTTCCTAAGATGGAAATACTTTTTAATTTATTCTGTCTTTTGAAAAAATATCTTTGGGAGTTCCTGTCATGACTCAGTGGTTAACGAATCCGACTAGGAACCATGAGGTTGTGGGTTCGATCCCTGGCCTTGCTCAGTGGGTTAAGGATCCGGCGTTGCCGTGAGCTGTGGTGTAGGTCACAGACGCTGCTCGGATCCTGTGTTGCTGTGGCTGTGGTGTAGGCCGGCGGCTACAGCTCCTGTTAGACCTCTAGCCTGGGAACCTCCATATGCCACAAGAAAAGGCAAAAAGACAAAAAAAAAAGAAAAAAAAATCTTTGTTGCTTATACAGATTTTAAGTAACCAAGGTAGCCTTAATGTGTAGCTTTAAAGCTCTGCCTCTTGATTGTATTTCCAGAATGATACAAAGTACTTGCATATAGGATATTTATAGTTATTCCCTTCTAATGAAGTGGTTTATTGAAGTGATAGACTATTGGATTTGCTATGTGTCTGAAAGAGGCATTTATTCTGCAGCACCTAAGTATCATTTACGTAATACAGGTCAGTAGGAAATATTGCTGTATATGCATGAGCAATACAAAAGTTTCATCTTGGTAACACAAATGGTGGACATTTTCATCCTTATAAAAGCTTTGTTTGTTTGTTTCCTATGTTCCATAGAGTGTATTTTGGAGTTTCAAAGTATACCGATTACATTCTAAAACTGAGAATGCCCATAAAGAATTGTCCGCAAGCAAGCAATCTTCTGAAGGGATTCTCTTTCACATTCCAAACAACTGGCTTGCACTTTGAAACACTTTCCCACAGAAACATCATGAATTGGTGAGTAGATTACCAGGCCAAGCCTTCTGAGGCAGGCTCAACCTGTCATAGCTGACCTTTAATGCGCAAGGTTCCTGCCTGAGTTTTGGGTCTTGGCAACAGGGTAGTGTGAACAGTTTGAAGAAAGTATAAATGTCCACCTCTGTTCTTAAGACCAAGGTTTTTGTTTTTGTTTTTTTTTGCCTTTTGTTTTTTTAGGGCTGCACCTGTGGCATATGGAAGTTTCTAGGCTAGGGGTTGAATCGGAGCTGCAGCCGCTGGCCTACACCACAGCCATAGCAACACCAGATCTGAGCTGCGTCTGTGACCTACACCAAGGCTCACTCCAATGCTGGATCCTTAACCCACTGAGCGAGGGCAGGGATCGAACCTGCATCCTCATGGATGCTAGTCAGATTCCTTTCCACTGAGCCATGATGGGAACTCCCCCAAGGTCTTTGTTTAATTTTTGCAGCCCTTTCCATCCCCTAATGCTCCTGGCACCCAGGTTTACTTTCTGGCCTCTCCTCACTCGGAAGCTTCCTCCTGGCCTGCGTCTCCTCCCGAGGCTCTTCATATTCCCAGATCACCCACCTTTCTACCCCTACTACACTTTTATTACTACAGCTGATCTGTGTAAGAAAGAATGAATGACCGTGACATCTCTACATCTGGAGCACAGCCACACCTGCCTGGCGCAGTTACCCTGCAAAGCTGCAGCTGCATTTTTACAAGGGCAAAGGGCAGTGTTTCAAAGTAAAGTGAAAAAGGGTTCCATCCACTTATAGAAGGATGGTAATATTTTGGGCCAGTGGCAACCCCGTCCCATCTCATCTCATGCAGGAGGTGTTCACGGCTGGTCCTGCATTTCATAGTTGGTTTCTTTCCCTCCACTTAGGAATTCACAAATTTTCCGTATAGGCCTCAGGAAATCTTTACCTCTGAGGTGTCCCCTGGATGAAGTCTCTTCTAGAGCCTGAAATGTTTCATGAAGTTAATAGCATCCTTAGCCTCTCAGAGAAATACTTTTGAGAAATCTCAAAAATGTGCCTATTCAGAGTTGACCAAATTCAAATTTTGCATCATAATTTAACCAAAATGTTTATGAGCGTGCTAGATATATTCAAGTAGAGTAAGTAGTTCACTGGGAAGTATTATTTCTGTAGTTGAATATAAGTTGTGCATTTAAATTTTTGCCATTCTGCCGCAGGAAGTACCTTATTTGCAAGAATTCCAGTGTAACTCATGAGTTACAGTCTGCTTTCAGGTGGTCATGCTTCTGGAGTAGAGCAGTGACACATACCAAGCATGGTGTGAAAGATTCCCCCAGACTGCTTTAGAATGCGCTTATATGTGTATGACGAGGATGAGTTTATTTCTTTTCTTTCTTTTCCTTTTTTTGTCTTTTTTTTTTTTTTTTTTTGCCTTTTAGGGCCTCCATAACATATGGAGGTTCCCAGGTTAGGGGTCATATCGGAGCTGTAGCCGCTGGCCTACGCCACAGCCACAGAAACACCAGATCCCAGCCACATCTGTGACTTGCATCATAGCTTACGGCAACGCCAGATCCTTAACCCACCAAACGAGGTCTTGGATTGAATCTGCGTCCTCATGGATACCAGTCGGATTCGTTTCCACTGAGCCATGATGGGAACTATTTCTTTTTTATTTTTATTTTTTTCTTCCTCCAGCCAGGCTGCCAGAGGATGATTCCTTTTTAAAATAAACCTTGTCAGGAGTTCCCTGGTGGCTCAGCAGGTTAAGGATCTGGCTTTGTCACTGCTGTGGCTCTGGTCACAGCTGTGGCATGGGTTCGATCCCTGACCTGGGAACTTCTGCATGCCACAAGTGTGGCCAAAAAAGAAAAAAAAAAGCAAAACCAAATTCAGTTTTTTGAAAAAGTAAACCTTGTCATTTCTATTTGAACTAGGTTTTGTGTACTTCATTAAACCAAAATTTTTTTTTTTTTTATTTCTTTACATTATACCCAGCTGTACAGCGTGGTGACAGGGTTACACATCACAAGTGGTTAGACATAGTCCCCAGTGCTATACAGTGGTATCTTCTTGCTTTTCCAGCCCAGAGGTAGCAATCTACAGCTGTTAACCCCAGACCCCCCTACCATCCCATTCCCTCCCCCACCCTTTTGGCGACCACAAGTCTGTTCTCCAATAAACCAAAATGTTTATATCACTTTGGGGTGCATTATATTTGGAAAGTAGACCAGCAGATTTATTTTCCCAATATTTTTATTTAGATAATCTTAATAATCAAATTTGGAGAATTTGACTAATTTTGAGCCTACGTTTATGGTAGTTGAAGAGAAGCAGGCCAATGATGTGCATACCTGGGAGGAATCCAGTCCCCAGTTACAGCTTTGCTAACCCCCCAGGACTGGAGTTGGGTGTGTGAGGCATGGTTAATCAAGAATTTGCTATATTTGGAGTTCCTGTTGTGGCTCAGTGGTTAACGAATCCGACTAGGAACCATGAGGTTGCGGGTTCGATCCCTGGCCTTGCTCAGTGGGTTAAGGATCCGGCGTTGCCGTGAGCTGTGGTGCAGGTCGCAGACGCGGCTCGAATCCTGTGTTGCTGTGGCTGCGGCGTAGGCCAGTGGCTACAGCTCTGATAAGACCCCTAGCCTGGGAACCTCCACATGCCGCGGGTGCGGCCCTAAAATGACAAAAGGCAAAAAAAAAAAAAAAAAAATTTGCTATATTTGAAAAGAGGAAAAGCCAACACTTTAAAAAAGTGCTGCACACATTCTGAAGAGTTGTTTTGCACACTACAGTGAAGAATGCACACAGGTCAAGTGCTGCTTAAGGACTAATGTGTTCTTATACACGGAACATTTGGAGAAGAGCTGATGTTTTACAGGTGGATTGCGGAATTTATTTTTTTTTATTTATTTATTTATTTTTTTTCTGTTAGGGCTGTAGCTTTTTTTTTTTTTTTTTTTTTTTTTTTTTTTTTTTTTTTTTTTTTTTTTTT
>PVHT020000066.1:9163822-9206180 GCA_004024745.2 Catagonus wagneri | reverse complement strand
CCTTTTTTTTTTCTTCACTTGTTCTACCCAGTTATTTCAGGGGTTTCTTGCAGTTTTTGGAGGTTTAAATTGATCAGCATTCAGATGATGATTTGTCCAACTTGTTTTATATTTAGATGCGTTTTTTGATGTATTTGTGGGAGAGGGAGAGCGCGACCTCTTACTCCTCCGCCATCTTGCCGCCTCCTGGATTGCGGAATTTAGATTGTAAAGAAACTGAGCAGAGAGTTCCCTTAGTGGCTCAGCAGTTAACCAACTGAACCAGAATCCATGAGGATTTGGGTTCAGTCCCTGGCCTTGCTCAGCGGGTTAAGGATCTGGCTTGCTGTGAGCTGTGGTGTAGGTTGCAAACACGGCTCGGATCCTGCATTTCTGTGGCTGTGGCTCTGATTTGACCCCTAGCCTGGGAACTTCCATATGCCATAGGCGTGGCCCTAAAAAAAGCAAAAAAAAAGAAGAAAGAAACTGAGCTGGATATTTCATTGTGTTGCTCAACTAAGTGTAAAGTTAAATTCTTAGTAGCAATTTGGTAATAACATAACTGCAAAATGCCCATAAAAAAAAAAAAAAACGGTTCCCAAGGAAACTTCTCTGGCCCAAGTGATTGTCCATCTGCATTTTCATTTAGGAAACATGCTGGATGCATGGAGAGACCTCATCTGGGGACTGAGAATGGATATGTCTGAAGAAATCATGTAATCAGGTTCCTGTCATGGTTCAGTGGTTAAAGAACCTGACTAACATCCATGAGGACATGGCTTCATTCAGTGAGTTAAGGATCCGGCGTTGCCGTGAGCTGTGGTGTAGGTTGCAGACGCGGCTCGGATCCCGCGTTGCTATGGCTGTGGCGAAGGCTGGCAGCTACAGCTCCTGTTAGACCCCTAGCCTGGGAACCTCCATATGCTGCAAGTGCAGACCTAAAAAAACAAAGACAAAAAAAAGGAAAAGAAATCATGTACCTGATACTTAACATCTGTCTTCAGATTAAAAAAAAAATACTTTCCTTTTTACTTTTCTTTTTTTGTCAGCTAAATGTAAATAAAAAGTTATTTTCCAGTAATTAGAATTGGGAAGTTATTTTCTTCTCTGGGCTTTCTAAATGTCTAAAAAATTTCCACCGAGTTGATCAATCAAGTTTCATCTTCCTTTTTTTTTTTTTTTTTTTTGCAGAAGTAGAAAACAAGTGTCTTTTTTTTTAAAAAGAACTAAATTTGCAAAGAATTTAAATTTTAAGACTTTCCCCACATTGAAAAAACAGTGTAACTGTAGAAAACAAATTTCAATTCATTTCCCTGTGGTCACCAGGCATAGTGCGAAATTAGTAGATGACCATTTTGAAACAATATTTATCTTCAGTACTTGGCATGTAGGCAGGGTGGCCTTAATCTTGAAATTACTCACTTGGAAAAGAACACACTTGAAGACTTGGCACAATGGCTCTCTGCTGTTGACTTATCTTTTTACCAAAATTGGATAATTATAGATATTTCATACACTTACAAATTAATTATTAGATATTATTGAATCAAAAGTTTCACGTTCATTTTTTTGGTCCTGAATAATAAAACCATATATTCAAACTTAGCTGAGTAGTTATCTTATGTAATAATTTAAATCATAAATGTGTCTGTGCTTCTGCCTCAATACTTACATGTCCTCTGCAGTTAAGAAACACATTTTATCACCATCTTCTGTAAAGCTGCATGATTCTTATAGCCCTCCTTCCAAAACTATGCTCATCCCACTGACAAATCTAGAATTCTTCAGTGCTTCTCGCCCAGCACTGCTGCAGCCTCACTATTTGTGTTTCCTTGGCAATGCTCTTGCTAAAATCCACTTGCTGCTGGTGGAAATGAGTCAGATGAGCTTTAAACACAGTTTTAATGGGATGCTTGACTTATTCAGGGTACCACACCTAGTATTTGCTGTGATTCTCACAGTGGGACATAGGCGGATGCAATATTGCCTGCATCCCAACTGTATGCAATGGAGAACCTCTGTGATCTACTCACTTTTCCTGTGCGTGTGTCTCCTCTTATGGAGGTTTTCCATCACTCTGAGACCATCTAGGCACAGACTCTGAAAGAGAGTCCTCACCAAACACTGGCATCAACATTTATCTTTTTATCTGTATCTGAGCAATAAGGGAAACTTGAAGGTTGTGGAAGAGATACACAGGGCTGTTTGAAGGTGAGACTTTTTTTGACTTGTCTTTGAGGGATGAAAGCAAGGTGTCACTCAAAACATATTTATGAGGGCTATTTAATGGCATAAGTAGCTATAGCATTAATATACTTTCCACAAATTCAAAGTTTAGTTAATAGAAAATTATTTTAAATATGTATACATATATAATGTTATGTGTGTATATGTGTTGCATGTATATATGTAAACAAATAAAACATACAACAAAGAGTAAACTTTTTTTATTCAACAAAATAAATGAATTTCCCTAGCCTGTATCTACACTCACCTACTTGGCATTCTCATGCTGTCTCATGAATTTAATTACCTTTTGTAGGCAGCTGACTCACATGTGTTAATCTCCAGCCTAGGCTTCTCTAAATCCTGCCATCACCTCTCCACTTGGATGCCTAATAGGCATCTCAAACTTTGCATGTCTAAAATCAAAGCCTCTGACGCTCCCTATTGTTCTCCCTTCCCCAGAACAAAAGACCTGGAGTGTTTCAGAACTTCTCATTACTGCACATTCCACAGGCACGCCATCAGGGAATCCTGTTGATTCTAGTTTCAGATTACATCCAGAATCAAAACACTACTCACACCTTTGCAGCACCAGTAGTTTCAGACACTATGGTCTTCCTTGGGTCATTGCACCAGCCTTGTAACTGGTCTACCTGCTTTTGCCCATTCCCCCCTTCAGGCTAGTTTCCCCAGAGCAGTAAGAGTGAGCCCGTAAAATGTAAGTCAGATCATGTCACCTCTCTGCTCCACTGACGTCTCATCTCACGTCAATAGTAAAATGACAACCCACTTGAAAAATGGACAAAGGATATGAATAGGCGTTTCTCCAAAGATGGCCAGTAACATGCTCAACATCATTAGACATCAGGGAAGCACAAATCCAAACCGGTACAAGCTATCATTTCACATCCACTGGAAGGACTAGACTCAAAAGGATAGACAAAAGCAAATGTAGGTAAGGATAGGGAAAATCGGAGCCCTCAGAAATTACTGGTGGGGAGTTCCCTTGGTGGCTCAGTGGTTAATGAATCCGACTAGGAACCATGAGGTTGCGGATTCGATCCCTGGCCTTGCTCAGTGGGTTAAGGATCCGGCGTTGCCGTGAGCTGTGGTGTGGGTTGCAGACGCAGCTCGGATCCCGCGTTGCTGTGGCTGTGGCGAAGGCCGGTGGCCACAGCTCCGATTAGACCCCTATCCTGGGAACCTCCACATGCTGTAGGTGCAGCCCTAAAATGACAAAAAGGCAAAAAAAAAAAAATTACTGGTGGGAATATAAAACGGTGTAGCCACCATGGAAAATTTTGGAAATTCCTCAAAATGTTAAATATTGAATTACCATGTGACCCAACAAATCCATAACCAGGCATATACCCAAGAGAGGTGAAAACATAGAGCCACACAATAACCTGCATACAAATGTTCATGGCAGCACTATCCATAATTGCCCCAAAGTGGAAACAATACAAATGTCTGTCAATTGATGAATGGATAATGTGACCTGTCCATACAATGGAATATTTTTCAGCCAAAGGAGATGAAATATTGATAAATGCTACAACATGGATGAACCTTGAAAACATCATGTCAAATGGGGGAAAAAGTCACAAAAGCCCATGTACTGTATCATTCTATTTATATAAAATGTCCAGAATAAACAAATCTATAGAAATAGAGGGGAGATATGTAGTTACCAGGAGCTGAGGGAAGGCGAAATGAGGAATGACTGCTCATGGGTATGGGTTTCTTTTCGGGGTGGTGAAAGTGGCTCTGAAATTAATGGTGGTAGTTGGTGGTGATAGTTGCACAGCTTTCAAATACAGTACAAGCCATTGGACTGTTCATTTTATTTATTTATTTTGGGCCACAAGGTCTGTACATTTTATTTATTTATTTTGTGGCATGTGGAAGTTTCTGGGCTAGAAACTGAACCTCCACCACAGCTGCAGCAACGCTGGATCCTTAACCCGCTGCACTACACAGGAACTTCCTGGACCGTACATTTTAAAAAGGTGAACTGGGGGACGGGGGGTGGGGGGAGGAGGTGATTTGTGCAACAGGTAAATTTCATCTCACTAAAAACACAAAAAACAAAAAATCAAACAAACTCGAAGTGGAAACAATCTGAATGTCTATCAACTGAAAAGTGTGGTACGAACTTATCCTGGGTGATAAAAATGTTCTAAATTGATTATGAGGGTATTTGCACAATTTTTTTTTTTTTTGTCTTTTTAGGGCCACACCCCCGGCATATGGAGGTTCCCAGGCTAGGGGTACAATCGGAGCTGTAGCCTCCAGCCTATGCCACAGCCACAGCAACTCCAGACCCAAGTCGCATCTGAGACCTACACCACAGCTCAGAGCAATGCTGGATCCTTAACCAACTGAGCGAGGCCAGGGATCGAACCTGTGTCCTCATGGATGCTAGGCAGATTTGTTTCCACTGAGCCATGATGGGAACTGCACAACATTTTGATTATGCTAAAAACTACTGACCTGCACATTATAAATGGGTGAATATTATGGTATATGAATTGTATTTCAATAAATTGGCAAATCGTAATGAATGAGTGAATAAACTCTTTGACCACAAAAAAAGTTAAAAATGTATCAGTTATTCCCAGGCTTACCTTTTGGAATACCTTAGAAATCTAGCCAATGGCAAAATAATTCAAATTTTAAGCTTTCATTTACCAGCATTGTCATTTTTCTAGATGTTATTTTATTACCTTAAAAGTTATTTTCTAATATTTTATTTATCAGATTCTTTAAATTTAAAATTTGCAGGGAGAAGTTTCCGATGTGGGTCCAGGGGTTGAGAACCTGACTAGTACCCATGAAGATGTCAGTTCGATCCCTGGCCTCGCTCAGTGGGTTAAGGATCTGGCATTGTGGTGAGCTGCGGTGTAGGTCACAGAAGTGGCTCTGATCTGGTGTTGCTGTGGCTGCAGGTGCAGCTCTGATTCGACCCCTAGCCCTGGGAGCTTCCATATGGGACAGGTACTGCCCTAAAAAAATAAAATAATAAAAAAAAAATGGGGGAGTTCCCATTGTGGCGCAGCAGAAACGAATCCGACTAGGAACCAGGAGGTTGCGGGTTCGATCCCTGGCCTTGCTTAGTGCATTAAGGATCCAGTGTTGCCACAAACTGTGGTGTAGGTTGCAGACGCGGCTTGGATCCCACGTTGCTATGGCTGTGGTGTAAGCCAGCAGCTGTAGTTCCAATTTGACCTCTAGCCTGGGAACCTCCATATGCCACAGGTGTGGCCCTAAAAAGCAAAAAAAAAAAAAAAAAAAAGGAAGGAAAGACGTTTCTTTTTTTTAAGAACCCCTACTTTGTGTGTAGGGATCCATAAAATGTAGAACTGTTCCTGGTCACAGCAGTGATGAAAACATACAAAATACTTGCCATCGTACAGAGCTCATAGGTTGAAAAGAAAAATTAAAACTAGACAAAAATAAACTACATGATATGACAGGCACCACGGGGGAAAACATGAAAGGGAAGAGGAAGAAGAGGAAGAAGAAGGACCTACACCACAGCTCACAGCAATGCTGGATCCTTAACCCACCAAGATTTTAGATTGTGTGGCATAGGCTTCGCTGTGAGAGAGGCATTTGCGTTCAGACCTAAAAGAAATGAGAAAGAGAGCTGTGTGTATCTGAGGGGTGAGTCGATCTCTCTGCACATCCTTAATCAGCTCTTTAAGATATTTTCTAGATGAGTAGATTTGGGTTGAAGAGTACAGAGACTTTTCACGGTGCTAAATCATCTTCCTGCTCGCACTGTTATACGGAACAGATGCTTAACAAGAACCTACTGTCCAGCTCAGGGAAATCTACTCAATAGTGTGGAATAACCTAAATAAGCTGGATGGGAAAAAAGAATGGAGATCTCTCTCTTTCTGTATGTATATATATATAAATATATATCTGATTCTCTTTGCTGTACACCTGAAACGAAAATACCAAGTCAACAAAACTTTAAAAAATTAAAAACATTATTGAGAACGCTCTTCCCCTTGAAAAAAATCTTTTTATATTTTTTTAAAATTGCTAATTTATTCAGAAAAAAACCCAACCTCAATGTTATTTTTAATTGAATATGTGTTTAAAAACTGATGATACTAGACGTTCCTCTTGTGGCTCAGCTGGTTATGCACCTGACTAGTATCTATGAAGATTTGGGTTCAATCCCTGGCCTCGCTCAGTGGGTTAAGGATCCAGCGTTGCTGTGAGCTGTGTGTGTAGGTCGCAGATGTGGCTTGGATCCCACGTTGCTGTGGCTGTGGGGTAAGTCGGCAGCAGCAGCTTTGATTCCCTAGCCTGGGAACTTGCATACACCTCAGGTGTGGCCCTGAAAAAGCAAAGCAAACAAACACAAACTGATTATACTGAATTCTTTGTGTGTGTATTGCTTTTTTTTTCTTTTTAACTGATTGGAGTATAGTTAACTTACAATGTTATGTTAGTTTCGAGTGTACAGCAAAGCGAATCGGTTATACATATACATATATCCATTTTTAATTTTTTTATTTAATTTTGTCTTTTTAGGGCCACAGCCGAGGCATACGGAGGTTCCCATGCTAGGGGTCGACAGGAGCTGTAGCCGCCGGCCTACACCACAGCCACAGCAACGCCAGATCTCAGTCGTGTCTGCGACCTACACCACAGCTCACAGCAATGCTGGATCCTTAACCCACCAAGCGAGACCAGAGGTTGAACCTGTGTCCTCGTGGATGCTAGTCAGATTTGTTTCCATTGAGCCATGACAGGAACTCCCCATTCTTTTTTAGATTTTTTTCTCATACAGGTTATTACAGAATATTTAGTAGATATCCCTGTGCTATACAGTAGGTCTTGTTATTTATCTATTTTATATATAGTAGTGTGTATATGTTAATACCAACGTCCTAATTTGAATTCTTTTTCATACTTTTTTCTAAAAGAACTCTCTCTCTTTTATGAATTGCCCACATGTCTTTTAGGACATTTGTCTTTTTTTATTGAGTTGTAAGCATTCTTGACATATTAAGATTCTAAGCACAGCCTTTCTTTTATTTTACAAATACATTTTAAAATCAGATAATGTCAGGTAATAGATTAGCAAAAAGTAGTCTTGTGATGTTCCTGCCTGGAGAATTTTCTGAGTTTTGTGTGGTGAAATATATTATTTTTCCCTAAAAATCTGAATTTGTATATATTCTTAGAAATGTCTTCTTTATTCCAAGAGAAGAAAAATATTTTTTCCTAGAGCAACTATAGGGATTCATTGAAAGAACACTTTTCATTCACCTAGAATTTACTTTGGCAAATGATATCAGGCAATTTCTCCTGATATTTTTAGCCAAGTAGCTCAGCTGATTAGTAAGTTAGTTAAATAATTGAATTTCAGATAGCACCTTTAATATGTAGTGAAAGTTTATTTCTAGATTTTTCTCTTCTGTTATTTTTGACTTAACTATTCCTGAACTGGTACTACATTTTTAAAAATGTGTAGCTTTATAATAAGAATATTTAAATTTATTTATTTATTTATTTTTGCTTTTTAGAGCAGTACCCGTGGCATATGGAGTTTCCCAGGCTAGGGTTCTAATCGGAGCTACAGCTGTTGGATTAGGCCATAGCCACAGCAACACCAGATCTGAGTCACATCTGCGACCTATACCACAGCTCACAGCCATGCCGGATCCTTAACCCACTGAGTGAGGCCAGGGATTGAACCCAAAACCTCGTGGTTCCTAGTTGGATTAGTTTCCATTGCACCATAACGGGAACTCCAGGAACATTTAAATTTGATAGAATAAGTTCACACTAATTTTCCTTCCTCTTTTTTCATTAAAATATTCTAGCTAGCTTTGGTATTTACAGCTTGAGCAATTAAAAGTATGAATAAATAGCATATATACATACACTTTTTTTTTTTTTTTTGTCTTTTTAGGGCTGAGCCTGTGGCATATGGAGGTTCCCAGGCTAGGGGTCAAATCGGACCTGTAGCCGCCAGCCTACACCACAGCCACAGCGACACCTGATCTGAGCTGCCTTTGCAGTCTACACCACAGTTCATGGCAACACCAGATCCTTAACCCACTGAGCAAGGCCAGGGATCAAACCTGCATCCTCGTGGATACTAGTCAGATTCATTTCCACTGAGCCATGATGGGAACTCCTGAATAAAATATCTTTTGATGTAGGATGTGAAATTATGTGCTCGCTGGAAATCTGGCCAGGTCATTGATAAAAAGAGAGGGTTAAGTCAGAGAGTAAATAAAGTAATAAAGTGGTCCTTACTGAGTGGGTGAGGCAATAGTAACAGGTCCCTGAATTGTCATGACTGCTGACACTGAGCACTAGTTAAGGAAATATCAGGAATTTTTTGTTTTGTTTTCTCTCTCTTCATTTTTCTATTCTTAACACATTTTTTTACAGGATTCGAAATTATCCTCATGCAGGTTGGAAACTATGGGAAACAGTTAATTCTTACAGAGTCTTACTCTAAATCAGATCAGTGGGATTATAAACCCCATTGTATTTGAGCTAAGTCGAATGATTATCCAGGTGCTCAAAAGCTTTTTGAGAACTGCTGAACTCATGTATTTATGGGCAGCATTAGCAAATAGGAGAGTTTGAGTTCATGTGCTTTATCAGGTGAAACTGATTTTGGTTTGGATTCATTTGGACTGAGAAATGTTTTAATTTGGACAAATATAGCTAGCACATAGTAGGAACTCAATATGAAATGACAATTTAATTGATAAGGACTTTCTTAGAGAAGGGTTAGTGAAGAAGATTAAATAGCTTTAGCTAAAAATAGGTTTATTTTCTTTGAAGAGATTAGATCATGACCTATATTTGCGCCTCTAATTTTCAATCCCTGGTAATTTAGGACTGTGGATTCTTATTAAAGGTGTTTTTAATTGATTTTCAAGTTTGCCTCTTTCAACCCAATGCGAAATTCTCAAGTTTTTCTTTTGCACTTGCTTGGGTTTGACAGACACTTGGCAACATGGGAAATAAATACAGTCTGAGATGGACTTCGCTAGTGGCTCGTGACGTAACTACACCGCGTTGCTCTACAGTGGTTGTGCCTTGACCCTGGGGTTGGGAACTTCCATATGCTGCAGGCGGGGCCACTTGTTAAAAAAGGAGTTCCCGTCATGGCTCAGTGGAAGTGAATGTGGCTAGTATCCAGGAAGATGCAGGTTCCATCTGTGGCCTTGCTCAGTGGGTTAAGGATCCGGTATTGCCCTGAGCTGTGGTGTAGGCCGGCAGCTACAGCTCTGATTTGACCCCCAGTCTGGGAACTTCCATATGCCCTGGAGCAGCCCTAAAGAGACAAAAAAAAAAAAAAAGGTGCATCAGTTGATAACAGAATTAACTCACAGGCAGACTGATATATATATATATATATATATATATATATATAACAAATATACATATAGTGCTATCTTTAATTTTTGTAAATTTTTAAAATTTTCTCAAAAAAGTTTTCAGACATAATTCACATATGTCTTAAATTGTATGCACATACAATTTACCCATTTAGAGTGTAATTCAATAGTTTTTAATCTTATATACTCAAAATTGTACAACTGTCACTGCAATCAGTTTTAGAACATTTTCATCACCCCAGAAGAAATCCTGTACACAGTAGCAACCACTCATCCTACCCCCACTCCACCCCAACTCCATCCAGCCCTAAGCAACAAGTAGTCTGCTTTCTATCTTTATGGGTTTGCCTAGACTGGATATTTCATATAAATGGAATCATACCATATATCATCTTTTGTGACTGGCTGCTTTCACTTGGCATGTTTTCTTAGATTTTTAAAATATACTTATTTCTGAAAAATTATTGCATATATTTAAGGTATAAAATATTTTGATATATGTATGCATATATGTACTCATTGTGCATTGATTACCACAATTGACCTCATTAACATATTCACCACCTCCCGTAGTTAACCCTGTGTGTGTGTGTGTGTGTGTGTGTGTGTGTGTGTGTGTGTTTGTGTGTTTGTGTGTGTGTGTGTGTGTATGGAGAACACTTGAGATCTACTCCCATTCTGCAGGTTGCCTTTTCTTTTCTTCTTCTTCTTTGTTTTTTTGTACTTTTGCCTTTTCTAGGGCTGCACTCGTGGCATATGGAGGTTCCCAGGCTAGGGGTCTAACAGGAGCTGTAGCCACCAGCCTACGCCACAGCCACAGCAACGTGGGATCCCAGCTGCGTATGAAACCTACACCACAGCTCACGGCAATGCCGGATCCTTAACCCACTGAGGGAGGCCAGGGATCGAACCCGCAACCTCATGGTTCCTAGTCGGATTCATTAACCGCTGAGCCAGGACGAGAACTCCTGATGGGACTATTTTAGCATGCAGTTCTGGGTTTTTGTTTGTTTGCTTGTTTTGTTTATTTTTATGAAAAATTCATAAAAAATTTTCAATAAATTTTTGTTGAGCTCCTCCTATGTACCAAAAATTATGGGGATATAGCACTGAACAAAATATATTTGAAAAGCCTACCTTAGACAAATTACATTTTTGTAGAAAAAAAAGAAATAGCTTACATAAATAAGTAAAAGGTATGAGATGTTAGTGGACATGCTAAGGCAAAAAATAAGTAAATCAAGGAAGGAAGAGAAGGAGTTTCCTGGTAGCTCAGTGGGTTAAGGATCCAACATGGTCACTGCTGTGGTTTGAGTTGCTGCTGGGGTGTGGGTTCAATCCCTGGCCAGAGAACCTCCACTTTGGCTGCCGTGGATGTGGCCAAAAAGAGGGAAAAGGGAAGGAAGGGGATAGAGAAAGTACACGCAGGTATGAATGAGTGATGGTGGTTTTCATTTAAGATACAGTGGCCAGGAAAGACTTACTTAGATGACATTTGAAGGAAGTGAAGGAAGACAAATGCAGTTATGGGGTAGCAGTGGAGAAAGATGACCCAGGAAGAGGGACAAGCAGGTGCAAAGTCCTGAGGTAGAACAGGCCTGTTGGCTAGCAAGGGGTACTTAGGAGGAGATGGAAGCAGATAAGATAGTGTGCATAGGGGGTATACAGATCCCTAAGATCCCTTTTGCTTAGATCTCTAAGCAAAAGGATTTGACTTTTGCTTAGAGTTGAGAAACCACTAGAGAAATTTAAAAAGAGAGGAAAGCAGAAGAAACATAAGATGACTTAGCTTTTAATGGGACTCTTTTGTGTTTTAATTTAAACTGTTTTTTTTTGAGGAAAGAGAGGAATAAGCACTTTTGCTTTTCCAAATTAATTGTGTTCTTTGAAAGAAGGAAAAAAAAAGATCAACAAACCACGGAAAACATAAACAAATGCATTTTATTCAGGGATAGATGGCTAAAGCAACGATGGTGAGTCACAGTCACAGACTCAGTTCTGTCCACAGTACTCAGGAAATGGCTGGGTCCCTAATTAATCATTCCGTGTTGTTAAACTCTGTGGAGATAAATTTAGCCGGCAGTAGGTGGAGTGAGATGGGTTCTCATGAAAACATGTTTTCAATAAAGTTGGCAAAGAATGCTCCGTAAAACCAAAATAACCCAGACCATGTGCTAATAATGCTGCATTTGCTGTTCCACATCCCCAGCGGCGACCACTTGAGCTGTTTGTTCCTCAGACACGAAAGACCAAGGAGGTTGATATCAGATTTAGCGGGAGGAGCGGAATACAGTGGTGGGTGAAGGTAGGAGATAGTCTTGAAACGTACAAATGCTTTGGTGTTACCGCCCCCTGGTGACGACTCTGAAGTTACTTCCGTGTGGTTTATGCTTATTTGTTGTCAGGGCTCACACATGGTTACACTGAAACTGTCAATAAAAGGAAAATGATTTCGTCTTATTAACCTTTGGACTGCATTTATTTAATTCCCTTAATGAATAGGGGCAAGCTGCTATTTTAGTGGCTGGCAGCATATTTCTTCTGAGGAGAAAATGTTTTTTTTTTTTTTTTTTTTTTGGTTTATTTAAACTCTAGCCATTTGAATGTCAAGGGCTGGGACCCAGGACAGGGGAAAGGGTCTGAAATGTTTTGCATAGCAAAACGAGAGGAAATTGGACTTCGTATAGGAATGAGGGGGGCGGGGATATATCAGAAGAGAAGAAGTGGGCGGGTGGGACGTGAGAAATCCTGGCTGAAAGGCTGGGGCTTGAGGCTAAAACAGGGCTAGGGAGATGCTCCTTTGAAGATGACAGCCCAAGGACTCCGAGAACTAAAGAATAACATTTCAGTTGTTTGTCGGGCAGGGGTGAAACCCTTTGGCTTCTTACTGCTTCTTCCTCCCTCGCCCAGACTCACTGAAGCCTGTGATACACACAGTCGTTGCCTCTGGTGTTCTGGTCCATCTAGGGAGCCTGGATTGAAGAAAAGAAGAGTGACTGCATGTTGGGTTTGTTGCCGAAACTCACCCTCTGTCCACCGGTACGAATAGAAATGTGGAGACAGAGTTTTGGGTGAAGGAGACAAAAACAGCTTTTATTGCTTTGCCAGGCAAAGGAGGCTGCACCTGGCCGGTGCCTTTAAGACTGTGCCCCCCTCCCCTCGCCTCCCTTGGAGAAGAACTGCCAGGGGTTTCATAATCTAAAAGGAGAAAAACAGGGTTTCAGGTAAGAATCAGGGTTGGTGCAAATACGCATTCTTCTTTCTTTCAGGGAATCTTAGTCGTGGAAGCTGGTAGCGGGAGTTCTCAGCGTGATTCTAGTGGTGGCCCTCTGCGTTATCACATCTTGGCTTTTTCTAGAATGACAATACTTGTGAAAAGGGCATATTCATCAGAGATTAGAAAAAACTAGGTAAGTTTCTTTAACTCACAGGTGCTTAATCAAGTGAGGGAGAAGCACAAGAAAAGGGCTCAAGGCTACTCATTTCCAAAAGAAGCTTAAGGAATATAATCTTTTCTTTAGTAGTATAATATGCCTACAGCATTATGAGTATCCCTTGAGGGGGAACCAGGACCGTGCCCCAAGGCTGTGTTATTGCTGCTTAACTGTTCCTTGTCTCCACACCGCCCCCCCCCCACTTCCCTGATCAGCACCTGTTTGAATCTGCCCCTTGGTACTCAGAGAAGGCTGAATGAAGCCCATTTCCTAAATATGGAAATGCTATCAAACTGAGTTGTGATGATTTTTGTACACCTATAATTGTAATAAAATTCATTAAGTAATGGAAGGTTAAAAAAATAAATAAAAGTCACAAGAAAAAAAAATATAGAAATGGGGGACACAGAAACGCTTTTGTGTCCAGGAGCCCTACAGGACCTTGCATGGTTTTAGGGTTAATGTGGGTCAAGAGAAAGGGAATGGCTGGTGTGAGTCATGAGGTAAAGATAAAGAATTCAGAGTGAAATGGACGATGAGGCCAGTGGAAGTCTCAGAAATATTTGCTGGGGAAAACGCTGCCATATGTGATTGTGAAATAGAATTCATATTTTATGGCAATGAAACTGACAGCACTAACGGCCTGAACCTAGCCAGAACACAGACTGGGACTTGAACCCGGGTGCCGGAACTCGAATCCAGCCTAAACCCAAATTGGGACTTGAACCCACAGTTTTAAACTAGAATCATTCACCCAGTGTCTGGACTCATTGAGGTTTAGGCTCTTCGTGCCTCCATGTGGAAGGGATTCAGTGAGAGACAAAATGATAGACAAGTAATAGGTTTTTTAAGATAAGTAAGTATCTTGTGAGAGACGCAAGCCAAGCCGGCAGGCTCCGAAGCTCTGCCCTGAGGATCCGGTGGGTTACAGTTTTAACATCCCAGGGGAGTGAGGGGTTGCAAAGACCACCTCTTCCTTTCTGGGAGTAGTAGCTCCTCTTTGGTATCCCGTAAGGTGTATATTCAAATCAGCAGAAGGATGATCCGCAAGCTCTTGCCCTTGGTCTGAATCTGAATGCAGGTGGCATGCTATCCCCCACCCAACAACATGAGGCAATTCTTGCACTTCCACCAGTCAAGCAAACCTGCCTTTTTCTGATGGCTTTTGGGTGCAGTTTGTTAACTTACAGCAATCTCCCCACATCCCCCAGATTTCCCTCTCTACCTACGATCCTTTATTGGGACTTCTGCAACTCCCTGGGCTTACTCCATCCCTATCAGCAAGACAAGAATTGTTTTCTTTTTTTTCCAGGCTGCACCCACGGCCTATGGAGGTTCCCAGACTAGAGGTCGAATCAGAGCTGCCTGCAGCTGCCAGCCTACACCACAGCCACAGCAACACCAGATCCGAGCCGAGTCTTCAAACTACGCTGCATGGCAATGCCAATCCTTAACCCACTGAGCAGGGCCAGCGATCTAACCTGAGTCCTCAATGGATACTAGTTGGGTTCATTACCACTGAGCCACAATGAGAACTCAAGATAAGAAAATTTTAAACATAAAAAAGTGTTCTCTGCCCTTTGGCTTCCTCTCTCCTCCCTCCTGTGCAATGTGTATCTGCATTATGCCTCGACCACACCTCCCCACTGGCAGAAATACCTGATCAACCATAAAGACTAGCATTCTCCCAGCATTGACAAGGCAACGCCTCAAAGATAACATTCCGTTTTGATCTGGTGAGGGGCCACGATGACATTTAGATCTGGATTATATAAACTGCTGAGAATACATCATTTAATGTACAGCCTTCTGTCTCAAAAACCTTATATAGCTGTGCCTTAATATCTCCCGGGTGAAACATCAAGAGCTTTCTGAGATGATTTTCCCCGGTTATAATCAAATTTGACTTGAATACAATTTTCCATTTCTTCCTTCCTTCCTTCCTTCCTTCCTTCCTTCCTTTCTTTCTTTTGCCTTTTCTAGGGCTGCGTTCATGGCATATGGAGGTTCCCAGGCTAGGGGTCTAATCGGAGCTATAGCTGCCGGCCTTCGCCTCAGCCACAGCAACGTGGGATCTGAGTCGCATCTGCAACCTACACCACAGCTCACGGCAACGCCGGATCCTTAACCCACTGAGCAAGGCCAGGGATCGAACCTTCAACCTCATGGTTCCTAGTCGGATTCATTAACCACTGAGCCACGACCAGAACTCCCTCCATTTCTTTCTTAGATCAACTAATTTTTCCATTGACATGGTTAGTGTGAAAGCTAGTTTTGTTTTATAACCATAACATAAAAACATGATTCTCAAAATATTGACGGACTTGGGGCCACAGAGGTGGTGGTCCTTTGGTTACATGGGTTTGTGCTACCTTCAAGGACGTGGGACTCTGACTGGAAAGAAATTATGTGGAAAAATATCGTTTAAAATTTAATGACATTCTTAGCATCACTATTTATAATGATAACATGTAATAGCTCAAACTTGAAAATCATCCAAATATTCATCAACAGAATTGATAAGTAAATTGTGGAATTTTTGTGTGATTGAATGCTGCACAGCAAAAAGTACAAATGATCTATAACCTCAACAAAGATCTGAATGAATCTCACAGATATAATGTGGAGTGAAAGAAACCAGAGCTGAATAGGTACGTATCAAATGACTTTGAAGCAGGAGATAGATGGGCCCTAGGTTAGACATTTATGACTCTCTTCCTGTTTATGTTTGAAGGTAAAGATAATAACAGAAACAGGTTAAGCAGCTGGACTTTATCTCCTGTGGATACTTTAATAACTGGAATGACAAGAACAGGGAGGGGCTAAGTCCTGCTTGGGTGAAAGATAAAAGAGACCGCGTATTTCTCATTCTTGAGGTCAAGGAACCTTCCCTCCGCCCAAGCGATGCACGTGCAGAAAGGATCCTCAAGGGAGGGGGTGCTAGACCATAATTTGTGCTCTCAATTTCCCAGAGACCCTCGCACTGGAATCCATCTTGCCTGAAAGCCACCCACACACAGGGGAAGACCCTGAATCAGACCAAATATGGATCCAGTGCCAGACAAAGCAAGGTGATTGGCCAGAGGAAACCTGGCAGAACGGCCCCCATATAAATGATTAAAACACTCAAAAAGTGTGCAGTTTTCTCTCTCTCTCTGAGCTTGCCCACGCTTTCTCCACACCTATCTTCTCCTCTAATAAACACTTTACTTGACTCACTACTTTTCATTTCTTTGCTAAATTCTTGTTTTCAAAGCAGACAAGAGTTAGGACCCTGCTCCTAGCCTCTAGCGCCTAGTGGTCTAGTGGTTAAGATTTGGCACTTTCACTCCCGGAACCTGGGTTCAGTCCCTGGTCTGGGAAGCGAGATCTCACTTCAACCTGCTGGGCACAGTGGCCACCTCAAGCCTGAGAGCAATTTCATTTGAAAATAGCACAAAGATAGACGAACCCATGTTGTTTACTCTAGGGGCTATCTCAACAGAAGGCCAGTGTAAAGGGCTCTTGGAAGACTGGAACGTTCTGTTCTTGATCTGGTGATGGTTATATACCACTTTTATATTTGTGGACATTTACCAAGTCGTACCCCTACACTATATACAACTTTTCTACGTGTATGTGTAAATCTTGCTTCTCCTGTGTTTTTCTTATTCTCACAATACTTCTGACACCAGGAGTGGGTATTTTTCTACACCAAGAATTCTTTGACACATACTGTTGTCAAGCCCTCTGTGTGCCTGATGCAGTGAAGTCAAAAAAAAAAAAATGTTGGAGTTTGGGGCAGAGAAATGTTTGCTAAAGGGACTAGCAAGGAGAACTGGCAGCTGCTGCTCAAAAGACCAGAAGTCACCAGTGGCTTTCAGGGAAGGCTTTTTAAGGCCACATGTAGGGTGAAGGCCGCTGGGTGCATGACTTTCTTCTGACTGGTTGATAATGAGGTAACAGGGTGGTGTTTCAGGAATTTTTATTATTTATTTATTTATTTTTGTCTTTTTTGTCTTTTTAGGGCTGCACCCATGGCACTTGGAGGTTCTGAGGCTAGGGGTCTAATTGGAGCTCTTGCAACAGGCCTACACCATAGTCACAGCAATGCCAGATCTGAGCTGCATCTGCAATCTATACTACGCACAGCTCATGGTAATGCCGGATCCTTAACCCACTGAGTGAGGCCGGGGATCGAACCTGCAACCTCATGGTTCCTTGTCAGATTCGTTTCTGCTGTGTCACAATGGGAACTCCTGTTTCAGAAATTTTAATCATCAGTCTTCTTGTTCTAGTTGGTTTGGGGTCTGCAGGCTTGTAGACGGCTTATAGTCAGCTTGTAGTCACCATTTTTTTTTTTTTTTTTTGGTCTTTTAGGGCTGTACCCACGGCATGTGGAATTTCCCAGGCTAGGGATCTAATCAGAGCTACAGCTGCCGGCTTACACCAACAGCCACAGCAACGCCAGATCCGAGCTGCATCTGCGACCTACACCACAGCTCGTGGCAACGCCAGATCCTTAACCCACTGAGCGAGGCCAGGGATTGAACCCACAACCTCATGGTTCCTAGTCGGATTCTGATTCCTCTGCACCACGACAGGAACTCCCGTAGTCACCATCTTCACCTGGGCAAGGTGAGGGTGGAGGCTGTGGAAGGGAGGGTCTTACTTTCTACCTAACAATTCAAAGATACGTTTCAGATGGTTGTGTATATTCCTGGAGGAGAAACTAGGAGTCTGTTACAGAGCTGAATTGTTTTTTTCTTGATTGCTTTTCTTTCGTTTTTGCATTTCCTCACTTGCCTAATTAGTAGCTTCTTGAATCTGCTCTTTGGGACTCTGGGAAGGCTTAAGAGACTAAAGTCTTTTTCTATAAACAAGAAACAGGGTGGGAGGTGTGTGTGTGGGGGGTGCTTGGAGGAGATTTTATACTGGAAGGGCCCTGCAGGATCCTGGTAGGTTTCAATCTAGGTATTCTACATTTTAACTCAATTCTTTTTTTTTTTTTTTTTGTCTTTTTGCCTTTTCTAGGGTCGCACCTGTGGCATATGGAGGTTCCCAGGCTAGGGATCTAATTGGAGCTGTAGCCGCTGGCCAACACCACAGCCACAACAATGCAGGATCCAAGCCACATCTGCAACCTACACCACAGCTCACGGCAATGCCAGATCCTTAACCCACTGAGCAAGGCCAGGGATCGAACCCGCAACCTCATGGTTCCTAGTTGGATTCGTTAACCACTGAGCCACGACGGGAGCTCCTTCACTCAATTCTGATGCTATCCACCTGGAAATAGCATCAATCCCCTAGGTTAAGGGATCAGTCCCATAGGAATGCCCCGTCTCACCCCAGCTTCAGACGCCAATCTGAAGTCCAGGTTGTTACCTGTGCTTCTAACAAATTGATGCTGAATCAGGGGTCCCCATGATTTCCTCCTTGGGTTTGATTAATTTGCTAGGGTGGTTCACAGATCTCAGAAAAACAATTCACTTAACTCTTTACCAGTTTATTATAAAAGGATATGATAAAGGACACAGATGAGTATCCAGATGGAAAAGATGCACAGGGCCAGGTATGCAGCAGGGGTGAGGAGCTTCCGGGCCATCTCTGGGCCCATCGCCCTCCCTACTTCATCATGTAGGCATGTTCCATCATTATGTCCATTTCCAGGCCCTCTCCCCTCTCTGGAGAATGTAGGGTAGGACTGAAAATGCCAAGCTTCTCATCACGAAGTGATCTCCCTGGTGACCATTCAGTCTCTCCATGAGCCTTTCAGGAGCCCACCCAGAGTCACCTCATTAGAAAAAAAGACACTCCCATCACCCGTGAAAGACACTCTTGTCACTCCAAGGGATTTCAGAGCAGGGTGTTGGGAAGCAGGATCAAAGACCAAATATTAGAGTAGGAGTTCCCGCTGTGGCATGGTGGGTTAATGATCTGACTTGTCTCCGTGGTGTTGCTGGTTTGCTCCCCAGCCTGGTGCAGTGGGTTAAGGATCTGGCATTTCTGCAACTGTGGCATAGGTTGCAGATGTGGCTTGGATTCTGTTGCTGGCCCTGGAACTTCCACAGGCTGTGGGTGCAGCTGAAAAAGGAAAAACAACAAAATGACAAAGCAAAAGATAACTCCTAGTATCCTTATCATTTAGGAAATGACAAGGGTTTTAGGAGCTCTGTGCCAAGAACCAGGAGCAGATGTATAAACATTTTTTTCCTATTATCTCTCACTGTGATGTGCCTCAATTAAAAAAAAATAAAACAAATAAGAAATAAAATAAAAAAACACTCTGGGAGTATAAAGATCAAG
Source organism: Catagonus wagneri (assembly GCA_004024745.2). Classification (NCBI taxonomy): domain Eukaryota; kingdom Metazoa; phylum Chordata; class Mammalia; order Artiodactyla; family Tayassuidae; genus Catagonus; species Catagonus wagneri. The sequence goes on along the minus strand of PVHT020000066.1, from coordinate 9,186,865 downwards.
TACGCGTACCCGAGGAAGATGAGAACAACTTCACAGATGTGACACACATCATTGAGGGATTGCTGTACACGGGTGATTGCACGTGGAAATCATAGACTGGAGACTGTGATACAAGGACATACAGGCCTCTCTGAATCACCAGCCTTCAGTGAGAAGGAATCAGCCTTGATCCCGAGGCCCTTGTATTGTAAGGCAGGAATGGACATGCAAACAATAGCAACAGTTCCATTCTGACAACATGACTGATCCTGTTACTATTTGTTCACTGTTTTCCTAAAGATGTAAGTGGTAGAAAGACCCAAAAAGAATAAAGAAGTTGTTATTTGCGGTCTGTGTCATTATTTACTTAGGAAATTTGGGATGGAGTTCCCTGGTGGCCGAGTGGTTAAGGGTTTGGTGTTGTCACTGCTGTGGCTTGGGTTTGATCTCTGCCCCATGCCATGCCAATAAAAAAAAAAAGGAAAGAAAGAAAAATCCAAGAGAATTTATAAATTATTAGGAAAAAATCATATTCATCAACCTTACTAGAAATAAGATCAATATGAAAAGCAATTGCATGCCTAAATGCCAGTAACAAATAATTAGAAATACAATTTTCCAAATTTCAGTTGAATATATTTATATACTATGTATGTGTATAGTCTATACTTAGGAAAATAGATTTTACCAAGAATGTGCAATACTTACTTGGGGAAAAACTTCAAAATTTCATTGCAGAACATATAAGTTGTAAAGGAATAAAAAGATATAATACCTAAGTGTTAGGGATAGGGGAGTAAATACTTGATAATATTGAAGAAATGAATAAATGGGTTAATGGATGTGGAAAAGGGCCGCCTCTTAGTTTTTTGTTTTGGTATCCTTTCTTCACATAGCACCTTGAAGAATCCTTGGCACATAGTAGGGACTCAAAAATACCGAAAGGAAGAAAACGAGGAAGGAGGGGAGAGGAGGAAAGGATGAATCCCTGTAAGTGAGAGGTGTGGTATTGGGTCAAAAAATTATTAAATATTGAAAATTCTTTTTTTTGTTTTTTTGCCTTTTCTAGGGCTGCATTCGCGGCATATGGAGGTTCCCAGGCTAGGAGTCTAATCAGAGCTGTGGCCGCCGGCCTACGCCACAGCGACGCGGGATCTGAGCCGCATCTGCAACCTACACCACAGCTCACGGCAACGCCGGATCCTTAACCCACTGAGCGATCCCAGAGATTGAACCCACAACCTCATGGTTCCTAGTCAGATTCGTTAACCACTGAGCCATGACGGGAGCTCCAAATATTGAAAATTCCTTGTATTCCACTACAACTGTCACTTGAGCTACTACCCACTTACTTTATTGTTGTAATAATGTATCTGTTTAGTCCTTTATGGTTTGCAAAGCTGTTGCATTACCATGCTCTCCCGCGGTCCATGCAACACTGTGAAAAAGCAGCAGCAACAGTATCGATGGTGTCTTGGGGGTGCTAGGATGCAGGTTTGATCCCTGCCCACTGGGCACAGCCCACTGGATCTGTCGTTGCCACAGCTGTGGCTTAGGTTGTGAATGTGGCTCAGATCTGATCTCTGGCCCAGGAACTCCATATGCTGTGGAGTGTCAAAACAAACAAACAAACAAACAAACAAACAAACAAACAAACCAGCAGTAGCATCCTTTGAAAACCTCTGGATTCTCAAACCTTAGAAAAGAAATAATCGGGCTGTTACTCAGACACAAATTTTCTAACTTTCAGAGTAGTATTTTGCACTCTGCAAGTGCCAACCTATACAGAATGCTAGAAATGTGGGGTCAAGTTTGCCATCCTAACAGGGACATTTTGAGAGTGAAAATAGGTGCCATTTATTATGCTGGGACAATAAGTGTAAACTGAGGTGTCCCAGGTACATCTGAGGTACAGTAACTCTAACTATGGGTAAAAACTGAGTATAAATTAACCCTCCTTAAAGGTGCCCAGGTCTGAAGCTTTTTACCAAGCCACAGAGATTCTAAATGATGCCCCTGGCTGTGTTTATTATGTTTCTGAGCAAAGCCAATAAACAAATAACTTAATGAAGTTTAACTGGAGTTCCCATTGTGGCGCAGCAGAAACAAATCCAACGTGTAGCCATCAGGTTACGGGTTCGATCCCTGGCCTTGCTCAGTGGGTTAAGGATCCTGTGTTGCTATGGCTGTGGTGTAGGCCGGCAGCTATAGCTCCAGTATGACCCCTAACCTGGGAACCTCCAGGGTGTGGTCCTAAAAAAAAAATTAACTAAGAATTGGACTTTGCTTTTGGTAGAAGAAATGCCACTTGCTTATAGAGTTTAAAACTCTGGCATGTGAGGCCAAATTGCTGCTAAGTATTATTCCTGTTTTGCCCTCCTAACCCCAAATGACATTTCTTGTTCATGTGTCATGTGCTGGGTAAGATAACAGGGGATTTGGCTGTAATTTTATTTTCCTTCTCGAAGTCTTTTATAATGTGAAGATAATGAGTCAATACTTGTTTTCACTATTACCAAGAGCAGTCAATACTTGTTTTCCTGTGGAGCTCTAGGTTACATTAACCCAGTTGCAAGGTTTTTTAACTGCGCCTCTTTCAGTATATTATGAGTTTTAAGGTTAGCACTTTTTAACCTGTAAAGATGTTTAACCTGCTTTTTTTTTTTTTTGAGAAGTGTTCCATTTCCATAAATAAATAAGAAAAGGTCAACTTAAAATAGAAAACTAAATCAACTGCTCAAAGACATGTTTTGTACTAAGCTGTTAATGCTAACAAGTGAAACTCTCTTAACACTGTAAGTACATAAATATGAAGATTTAAGACAACACATTAATACATTAATATTACGGGGTTGATTCTCTTCAATGTTTCTTTTTTTTTTGTCTTTTTGCCTTTTCTAGGGCCGTACTCGCGGCATATGGAGGTTCCCGGGCTAGGGGTCTAATCGGAGCTGTAGCTGCTTACCGACGCCACAGCCACAGCAACACGGGATCTGAGCCGCGTCTGCAACCTTCACCACAGCTCACAGCAACGCCGGATCCTTAACCCACTGAGCAAGGCCAGGGATCGAACCTGCAACCTCACGGTTCTTAGTCGGATTCGTTAACCCCTGAGCCACAACGGGAACTCCTCTTCAATGTTTCAATGCTTAATTTTAAATCTTTCTGAGGATAAATTTTCCTCCTAAGAAAAAAATTATGTCTTCTCAAGTAATTTGGAGGGACACTGTTGAGTCAAATGAGACTGCGTGATGACCAGAGATATTAGCTACGGTGCTGGCTGTATTCTTGTTTAGGAGGCTACCGAGTCTCTCTACTTGGGGAAATACTGAGGAGGGGTTTTTCTGTGTTGAATAGTGTGTGTTTAATTTTGTAATAAAGTGTTCCATTTTGAAGTTCCCGTTGTGGCTCAGTGGTTTATGAATCTGACTAGTATCCATGAAGACTCGGGTTCGATCCCTGGCCTTGCTCAGTGGGTTAAGGATCTGGCGTTGTGGTGAGATGTGGTGTAAGCTGCCGATGTGGCTCGGATCCCATGTTGCTGTGGCATAGACCGGCAGCTACAGCTGCAATTCGACCTCTAGCCTGGGAACCTTTATGTGCCATGGGTGTGGCCCTAAATAAATAAACAAATAAGTGCCTCATTTTGTTTTCCACAGTGGCTGTACCATCTTGCATTCCCATTGGCAATGGATGAATCCCAGTTCTGCATCCTCACCAGTACAAGGCGTTGTCAATTAGTAAAAATATATAAAATTGAAGACAGGCAACCGAACCTTGTGCTCTATACCATCCTCCAGTAAAAAGAACCAGGTCTTCCAGGAGAAAAGGCTGATTTTAGCATCAGGAAAGGAAACAAAAGATAAGCCTGCTGTGCCTGAAGACAGGCATGAAGTGTCAGAATATAAGGAAATGCTCAGAAAAAGAAAAACCCTGGAATAATGGGGATGTGTCAGGAGTTCCCTGGTGGCCCAAAGGGTTAAGAATCCAGTGTTGTCACTCATGTGGCTCAGGTCGCTGCTATGGCACAGGTTCAATCCCTGGCCCCGGAATTTCCACATCCTGTGGATGCAGAAAAAAAAAATTATGGGGATGTGTTAGAGTGAAACCAGAGCTGAAGGAAAGAGTTCTCAGTGGCCGATTTCGAAAAACAAAATAAATAAAGTATATATTGGATGGTGATCCAAGGTATAAAATAAATATCCACAAGTTCATACTGATATAAATAATTGATTGAATAAATAACTAAGTAATTAGGGGAGAACAGACAAATCTGTGCAGGATTCCAGATGATTTATGTAGATCTTCTGCCCTCAAGGAAGCGGAGCATAGCTCCCAGCTCCTGACGTAGGGAAAGCACATAATGATTTCCTTCCAAAAAGTACATGGAAAGAGGAAAAAGGAGACCCTTCACAGTGTAGAAATCTGACCAATGCAACCTCAGCCAGGTGATCAAGATTTGCATTCATCAACAGTTTCTATTCTCCATATGCTGTGATAAGAACGGCGTTTTATCTTGCTGGTCTTCCTCACAGAAAGTCATAACCCCAGTCTAATCATGATGGAAAATCTCAGTCATCATCCAATTCAGGGACATTCTATAATGCACCTGACCATTACTTCTCAAATCTGTTAAAATTATAGAAAACAAGGAAAGTCTGAGAAATTCTCAGAGTCAAGAGGAGATTATGAAGACAGGCTGACTAAGTGTAACATGGATAGGATCTTGAGAACAGAAAAAGGGCATTGGGGAGTTCCCTGGTGGCTCAGTGGGTTAAGGATCCAGCGTTTTCACTGCTGTGGCTCTGGTTCAGTCCCTGGAACTGGGACTTCTGCATGCTGTGGGTCTGGCCAAAAAGAGAGAGAGAGATAGACAAGCCTTAAATGAACAGCTGCTACAGTGCTGGTTGACTTCTGCTCTTCAGAAGGTGAGCTCAGCTGCCATATTTCCTGATATTTCAAAAGAAGTTGGAAATTGAGCTTAAAAAAATATTGTGGAATAATTGACTTTTTGCACACTGGCAGCTAACTCAGAAGCTTTTTGTTAACTTTCATGCATACCCAAACTGTGCCAAAGGCTACTTCTATAAACATGGTCCTCAACCTACTGGTTTTCAACTCCCCTCTCTAAACCTGGGTTCTGCTGAGCCAGACAGGCCAATCTAGGGGAGCCAGGGCTTTGTCTGCATGGATAAGGCCTGGAGTTAGTCTGTGTCCTGGGTTGTGACAAAATCAAGCGGTGGGAAAACATGTCTAATCTTCTTGAACATTTTGGACAATGTTGAGAACAGCTGGATGACACTGATGGCAAGTAGCATGAGCCAAGGTCAAGTATTACAGCGTGACAGGGTGTGTTTAGGGGACTGGATGATTGGAGTAAAGATTTATGAAGAGAAAATACTGGGCTAAAAAGTTAGGTTGTAGCTGGATTTTACTGGGCCTGGGCATTTGGACTTTATGCTGTTGGCTGCTATGGCTATCTGCAGTGTGTCTTGAAAAAGCACAGAGCAGGAGTTCCTGTCATGACTCAGTGGATACTAACTAATATCCATGAGGATGCGGGTTTGGTCCCTGGCCTCGCCTCTCTCAGGGTTAAGGATCTGGCATTGCCGTGAGCTGTGGTGTAGGTAGCAGGCATGGCTCAGATCCTGCGTCGCTGTGACTGAGACATAGGCTGGAGACTACAGCTCCGATTCGACCCCTAGCCTGGGAACCTCCATATGAAGCTGGTACGGCCCAAAAAGACCAAAAAAAAAAGGAACAAAGAAAAGAAAAAGCACAGAGCAGAAAGCAGGCATCATACTGAGGACTTTGGCATTAACTCCTGGAATATCTAGCCAGAAAGAGAGAGCACGTTAACATACTGAGTCTAGTTAGAAAAACTGGGTTCAGGTAGCAGTGCCTGTTAATAACAATTAGCCAAAAAGAGTGTGGGTCTCTGGCTTTTTAGAGTTACTTGATACATACTTAACCTTTCTAAGTGGGCTAGGCTGGCCTATGTGGGCCCAGTCAGATCAGCTCCCATGGGCACCCCAGCTTTAGAACAGCAAGCAAACACTAGAGTCCTTCTCATTCCCACTCCTCTTCTGGCGCCTGACGAATCCCTCCAAGGATTACTGCGCTGATCCAGAGCAGCTGAAAGGAAGAAACCCATGCCTGTCCTGTGCACACAGCACATAGCAGTGATATTTGATGTGAGATTAGGTCAAGATGCAGCCAGGGAGTCTTTCTTCAGAGCAGCATACAGCTAACAAAATGAAAAAAGTTTGGGGAGGTGCGGGTGGGACATGTTTCCCTTTCTGCCTGGTTGTGCCTTCATATCCTCCCTCAGGCAGCCTTTGCCTTGAATTCTAGTCTGTGATTTTTATTTGCAGGTCTTCGAATTCCACTGGGCCATTAGTTGGACACATTTCTCCTGAAACAATAGGATTATATTTCAAATTCTTTTTGTTCTCATGCTGGCCTTTTAATAACCCACAAGAGGCTGAAATAGCTACCCCTCACCTTGCTAATATCATTGAGGAAGTCGGATATCATTACTAGGATTTATGACAAGCTCCTTTTATTGTGATGATGGCACAAAAACCAGAGGTCAAGAAACGATACCGGAATCCGGGTTCTTGTTCATGGAGGTCGAAGAATGAACTCTGCGAACACGCAGGCAGCAAGCAAGCAAAGTTTTTATTAAAGGAAAGCAAAAGGCTCCTAGGGCTGCTGGGAGGGGGGAGAAGAGCCCCCCTCTCTATTGTCCTATAGGGATTTTTATCTTTTTTTTTTTTTTTGTCTTTTTGCGTTTTCTAGGGCTGCACCCGCGGCATATGGAGGTTCCCAGGCTAGGGGTCTAATTGGAGCTATAGCCGCCGCCCTTCACCACAGCCACAGCAGCGCGGGATCCTAGCCGCATCTGCAACTTACACCACAGCTCACGGCAACGCCAGATCCTTAACCCACTGAGCAAGGCCAGGGATCGAACCCGCACCTCATGGTTCTTAGTCGGATTCGTTAACCACTGAGCCACGACAACAGGAACTCCAGGGATATTTATTTCCTAAAAATGGGGAGGGGCATCAACGTGGGGTCCAGAAAGAGGTGGTTTTTTTCCATTGGCCTTACTCAATTCCCTGTATCAGTCCTTATCCAATAGGGGTTTTAGGGTTGGAAATGTCTGGTAAATTTTATTGCTTTTTTGTCCTTTCATTAGATCAAGTCACCATTCCTCTCATCCCTTTTCTATCAGTTGAGGAGTGGGCTAGAGATTTGCATTTCCTATGGTAAACAAAGTCTGTGGGGAATATGCATTTCCTATAATAAAACTGGGCCAGTGGAGGTGTTACTCCCTGGAACCCTTAAGCCACAAATGTTAATCAATAGCCATATCAAAAGAATGCATGGAAGCCCACTCTCCTACACGGACTGCCTCAGTTAATATTCCACCTCACTTCCACCCTTTGGTTCTAGTTCTATCCAGTGAGGCAATTTAGAGAAGCTCTAATTTCATTTCTATTCTATGAAAGAGCATTTATTAATAACAGCAGCTCTTAGCAGTCTTTAGAAAGTTGCAAATGAGTGCAGATCCACAGTGGGACTCTAGTTAATCCCTTGCTTCCTTACCAAACAAGCAGAGAAAATTTTCTGATTTTTTTTTTCTTTTTAGGGCCATACCTGCAGCACATGCAAGTTCCCCGGCTAGGGATCAAATTGGAGCTGCAGCTGTCAGCATATGCCACAGCCACAGGAATGCAGGATCCGAGCTGCATCTGCGACCTACACCACAGCTCACTGCTTAACCCACTGAGCTAGGCCAGGGATCGAACCTGAATCCTCATGGACACTAGTCAGATTCTTAACCCTCTGAGCCACAACGCGAACTCAAAAAGTTTCTGATTTTGAAATGATGATTTGCCACTGATAACCTAAAGTTGCTTATGTCTTTGCCATTAAGTATTATAATGAGGAGTTGCCATTGTGGTTCAGTGGGTTAAGGACCTGACATTGTCTCTGAGGAGCAGGTTCAAGTCCTGGTCTTGCTCAGTGGGTTAAGTATCTGGCATTGCTGTGAGCTGCCTTGTAGGTTTGGATCCAGCATTACCGTGGCTGTGGCATAGGCCGGCAGCTGCAGCTTCGACTGACCCCCTAGCCTGGGAGCTTCCATATGCTGCAGGTGTGGCCCTAAAAAGAAAAAAAAACGGATTTATAGTGAAAACTCTTTTATGTACATGTAATAGGAATTAAACTTTAAGTGAAAACTTAAATGATGAACATTCTTCATACCCAAACGAGTGTTTTCTGTGGGTAGTCCATGATGTGAGGGAAGATCCTATCCTTATATCCAAAGTGTGTGTGTGTGTGTATGTATATATATATTTTTTTAGGGCCACACCAGCAGCATATGGAGGTTCCCAGGCTAGGGGTCGAATCAGAGCTTTATCTGCTGGCCTATGCCACAGCCACAGCAACGCAGGATCCCAGTCACATCTGTGACCTACACCACAGCTCATGGAAATACCGGATCCTTAACCCACTGAGGGACCAGGGATCGAACATGTGTCCTCACGGATACTAGTCGGGTTCGTTAACCCCGAGCCATCATGGGAATTCCAAAAGTACTTTTTAATAATTAAATAACTGGAAACACTTAAGGGCAATTTAAAGCCAAGTATAATGACTCAAGTGGATAATGGAGGCATCTGATAATCATTTGGGGGCAGTAAACAAGAAACCATCAAGACAGTCATTTTTTAATGAGCTTCAGAAACAGCTCCTGAAGGCATTCACATAGAGAAACTCAAAGGTATTTATTCTTTGTAAATTCTGGTAAAGAAAGACAATACTTGTGATGACTGGTACTCAAGTAATGCTGGATTAAAGAGCTACCTATTTTATTTTCAAACTTCCCCTGCTAATATAAAGTTTTCTATTTATTGTCCTGTAGCATTATTATTATTTTTAATGAGGTACAGTTAATTTACAATATTATGTAAGTTTCAAGTATACAACATAGTGATTCACAATTTGTAAAGATTACACCTGATTTATAGTTATTATAAAATATTGGCTCTATTCCCTGTGCTGTATAATATTTCCTTGTAGTGTAATCCCCGCGGTCGCGAGACCCCCTCGCAACGAGCACACCAGAGTCAAAAGTCAAAGCCAAAACGGCAAGGGTCCTTTATGGCAGGTACGAACCTGGACCCCTGCGCACTCGTTACCGGTGACGCAAAGAGGTCCCGACTGCAGCAAGTACAGGGTTTTTATGGGCACACACAAACAAGTCCGGGGCTTAGGGGAGGTTTTCAAAGGAGAGGGACGCCGATTGGCTGATATTTGAATTGGGACACCATCTGCTATATGATTGGCCTGGGATCGCGCGATCGATATTCAGCAAGCAAGCAGGTTTACAGAAGCAGATGTGGTGGTTAGTGACTGGCTATAGTTGGCGCGCGCGGGACTTTTGAAAGTTGCAGACCTGGGGGGGATGGAAAATTTCCTAAATGGTAGCTTGTTATGTCTTGGCCGGTTTTATTGACCCTTTGTTGCGAAACACTGTCACAACTGATATTTAGCAAGCAAGCGATGTTACAGAAGCGAAAAGGGAGCGTTAAGTTTCAATTGCCTTAGGTTTCGTTTCTCAGTAGCTTATTTATTTTAAGCATATTTTAAGCATAGTAGTGTGTACCTCTTAATCCCCTGTCCTTATCTTGCCCCTCCCTGCTTCTCTCTCCCCACTGGTAACCACTAGTTTGTTTTCTATATCTGTGTGAGTCTTTCTTTTTTGTCACATTCACTTGTTTGTTTACTTTTTAGATTCCATATATAGGTGATCGCAAACAGTATTTGTCTTTGTCTGACTTATTTCATTAGGCATAATACCCTCCAAGTCTATTCATGTTGTTGCAAACGGCAAAAATTTTATTTTTAGAGCTGAACAGTATTCCACTGTATATGTATGCTTCATCTTCTGTACCCATTCACCTGTTGAAGGATACTCAGCTTGCTTCCTTATCTTGGCTATTGTAAATAATGCTGTTATGAACATTGGGGTACATGCATCTTTTCAAAGTAGTGTTTTCATTTTTCTTTGCATGTATACCCAGGAGTGGAATTACTGGATCATTTATTGTTTTGATCATGTTTTCATTTGCTTCTATGCAAGGCGAACCATACTTATGATAGGATCCACTCATGTACTCAGTTATTGCTTATTATGCAGCTTCTCTGTGCCAGGCACTAAGAGTAAGATGGAGGACGCTGTGGACTTGGACTTACTGTAGATACTCAAGGATCTATAGTAAGAGTGGGGTCAGTGGATGGAAAAACCAAAAAGCAGATCTTTGAGGCCAACTGCACATCATTGCTATTGGTAAACATGGCCGTACTTCGTGTTACATTTTCACTTTTCCCCAAAACATTATCTTGACAACAATATAGTCCCAGGAAGTATTAGAGAAAGCAGTGATGAGACTGTGGCAGGTCTTGTACCTTTACCATGTTTGCCCTGCTCATGACCTTTGTGCGTGAATGCTTTTACCCCATGAGGCACGTCAAAAAATGATTTGGTTGACCTGTTTTTCTGAAAGACCTTTGTCTGAATATTTGATGGACAAACAGAGAATCATGTTTTTAAGAAGGATCTGCTTACAGATCAATTTGTATACTGTCATATGTTTAAAGTAAGACGGGGGGCCAAAGTTGAATCAACAAAGCAGTAGTGAGGGGCTGAGCTGAACTTTTAACTTTTAGAGGAGACTTACTCTGTTAGAAATTTCGCATTTATTTTTCTTTGATTTAATATCATAAAAAGTTAGGATGCACTTATTCATTCAACCTGTATTTATTGAGTACCTCCCATATGGTGAACACTGGTATCTTATGCTTTAATACATAACTACAAATGTTAAGGAGCAGAGAAGAAAAATGAAATTGTGCTATGAAAGCATGGAACACAGAGACCTAATGCAGGGTGGGCAGGGAAGGCTCTATGAGGAAGTAGTACCTTTAAAAAAAAATTTATTGAGATATTGACTTACAAAGTTGTGTTAATTTCAGGCATACAGCAAAGTATATCAGTTATACATATACATATATGCACTCCTTTTCAAGATTCTTTTCCGGGAGTTCCCGTCATGGCTCAGTGGAAACGAATCTGACTAGCATCCATGAGGACTCAGTTTCGATCCTGACCTCGCTCAGTGGGTTAAGGATCCTGTATGACCATGAGCTATGGCGTAGGTCGCAGACGTGGCTTGGATCTAATGTTGCTGTGGCTGGGGTGTAGGCGGGTGGCTATAGCTCTGATTTGACGCTTAGCCTGGGAATCTCCATATGCCCCAGGGTGCGGTCCTAAAAAGACGCACACACACAAAAAGATTCTTTTCCCATATGGGTTACCACACAGTACTGAGTAAATGTCCCTGTGGTATATAGTAGGTCCCGATTACCCTCTATTCTATATACAGTGGTGTTTATGTATCAGTCCCAACCCCGTAATTTATACATCCCCCCTCCATGTTTCCCCTTTGGTAAATATAACTTTGGCTTTGAAATCTTGGAGTCTGTTTACATTTTGTAAGTTCTCTTGTAATATTGAATTCCATATATTAGTGATCTCATACGATATTTGTCTTTCTCTGTCTGACTTACTTCATTTAGTATAATTTCCAGGTCCATTCATGTTGCTGCAAATGGCATCATTTCATGCTTTTTTTGGCTGAGTAATATTCCATTGTATATATGTACCACGTCTTCTTTATCCAGTCCTTTGTTGATGAACGTTTTGGTTGCTGAGGAAGTAGTATCTTTAAGCAAAGACCTGGAGGATTAAATGGAAAATAGTTTAGTCTAGAGTGAGAGGAAGAGATTTCCTGGAAGGAGAAGCAGCTTGGGATGAGTATATTTCGACTTTAATAAAGTTCATATTGTGAGAAATTTCCAAAGTCCAAAATAGAAATTCAGCATCCAGTGATATTAGAAAATCTTATCACTTTGCTTTAGACAGGCCAGAAATGTGTCAGGAAGAAAACTTCAAAGAGGTGGATTTCATCCTTTTGCCAGTAAACAGAATGCTCAGAACACTTCCCCAGGGCTTGGGGTCAGTTTGTAATTACTCTTTTTCGTCATCCCAGATGAATTCCCAGACATTAGTAACCTAGTAAAACTTTTTTTCTGCCTCTGTAAATAAAGTCACTACTATGAAATCTGGCTCAAAAGATAAAGCAAAGGGCAACTCAGGTCTTCAAAACATCGTGTAAATATGAGGTACTCCCAAGCAGTCATTAAAAACAAAAGGAATAAAATCAATTCACCAATGGCATGCTAATGTGAGGTAGTAAAATTAGGCAACTCGGACCAGATGCTGTAATTCACAAACAGGGCTGTCATCTGGGAGAAGGGTGAAGGGTGCAATGGCCAAAGAAATCAACACGCAGTCATGCTGTCTGCACTTTCCTTTTCCATTTTCACCCTGTTCAACTATCCTTATTCCTCTGGGTCATTTAGCTGTGGCTCACAGCCACGGCAACACCAGATCGAAGCCACATCCACTTGCAGCAACGCTGAATCCTCAACCCACTGAGCAGGGCCAGGGATTGAATCTGCAACCTCATGGATACTTGTTGGGTTCTTAACCTGCTGTGCCACAATAGGACATCTGGAGTAATATATACATTTAACTGTGATCAATGCCAATGTCACCTGCGGAGTGGGGAAGATGGTGACACTGTCTCCATGTAGTCTAACCTCAATGCTGCAGCTTATAGCATGGGTCCCACGGCTGGCTGTTCAGCACAGCTTGAAGATGGGTAAGAGCGCATTTGTTCCTATTCAGAATCTAAACTTTAAAAGGGGCCTCAGAGAGCACCTAATTCAAAACTCACCTAACGCAGTGCAGTAGACTAAGTGCCATTCCCCCTTCCCCACTTTCAGGCACAGCGGTTCACTAATTCATGAAGCAGCCAAGTCTCCTTTTGACAGCCGCTATCTTTAAAGGTTCTTCCTAATATCAAGGTTAAATCCATTTTCCTTTAATTTAAGAGCAATAGTAATATTATCTCTTAAGCACTTCTATTTACGAGAGCTGCACCAAGGAGCTTCACAGGCACTGTTTCTAGTGCTCCCAACAATAGTGGCCAGAAGGGACTCTTATGCATATTTTACAGATGGGGAAAATAGCGCAAGGTCACATAGCTAGGAGGGGTGGATCCAGTCTGGCTAAATCAAACACCTAGGCTGCTTCCTCAACACCATGCATAATGCTTGTTTCATATTTGTGTATTTTAAGGCATTTCTTAAACAGGTCTTAGTTTACCCATTCATGTTTCCAATGTTCTTGGGATGAACTGTAACCATATACTTTTTTTTTTTAAAGAGCTGCACTTGGCGGCATATGGAAGTTCCTGGACTAGGGGCCAAATAGGAGCTGCGTCTGCAAACTATGCTGCAGCCACAGCAACTTTGCTGGATCTTTAACCCATTGAGTGAGGTCAGGGATTGAATCCACATCCTCACAAACACTGTGTCAGGTTCTTAACGTACTGAGCCACAACGGGAACTCCCTGTGACTGTATCTTTATAAAAAGTATATATAGATCAAAATAAAAATTATTAATCCCCAGAAAAAGGCACACAATACTCCAGTAGAGATGGAGCGTTTCGAAAAGACTTCCTTGAGTCTTTTTGCAATGGAATTTATTTTTATACAATAACAATAGCATATTAGTTAAGACAGATTTGGTTTAGTAGGTTTAAATTCTGGTTTCAATATTGACGAGCTGTTGGACCCTGGACATTTGATTTCCCAGATTGTTATTTTCTTCACCTATAACATGGGGATTATGATAATGCTGCTGCTGCTGCTAACGTCCACTCTTTAGAATTGTTGTGAGAATTGACATGATACATGTAAAGAACTTAGTATGATGCCACCACTATGTTTGATAAATGGTAAATATAAGTATTATTATTTCCTTATTTGTAGTAGAGCAAAATCCCTGTGACTTCTGTCAAATCAGACTCCCTCTGTGTCATTTGTAAATCTGAATTTTAGATATATATATATAAGAAGGTTTTAAAAACTCTTATTAAATTTCATCTTGCCAATATTTCCACCTTGAATTTTATTTATGTCATTCGATATATTGCAATGCTTCCCAGTTTTGTGTCACCTGAACATTGGCAGGTATATTTTCAATATTTCATCCAAATCGTTGCTAAAAGTTCTTGCACAATACAACCTATGTTTGTTCCCATTTAGTTAACTTACACTGTTCTCTATTTGTTCCCATTTAGTTAATAACACTGGTCTCAGGATCTCATGCATGTTCAGCAGTTACATATGAAATTTTCCCTGTGCTTTTCCGTCCGTATCACACTTGTTATATTCCTTAGTGATCCCTTGAGTTTTAAGCTGCTTCTGACCTATACATAGCTGGATCTATTAACTAAATTCTAGAATGGAAACCAGGACACCTGGGGCTTAGTGCTAGCCTTTCCATCCGTGTACTTCAAATTCTCGGCAGCTCCACTTGTATACTTGTAAAACTGTGCAAATATTTGTCCTTTCCTTTCTTTCAGCGCTGTGGGGGAGATGAAATTAAAAAAAAATGCTGAAAGATCATTTTGTTCTTCAGAAAAATGACAGCATACTGATTATGGAGAAATTCCTCACTCCCAAATCAGGTAAACAACTAAACATTAGCAAAATAAATCCCTGAGCAGCAATGCAGATGACAGCTAGTCTGTGTTCATCACCTGCTTCATAGACCTGTCCTCACTTACAGCCTCAATGTCCACATACGTCTGGACAAGCTTGTTTCTTTAATTTTCTAGTCCACACCTCAGTAGAGGGGGCAAGTAAGTGGAAAGTGGTGAGGTGGGGGAATTGAAGGTACCCAAAGGAGGCAAGTTGAAAGTAGAAAGAAAGATACAATTAATTTAAAAGAAAAAGAGAGGAAAGAATGAGAAAAATTGGAACCCACACAAGTAAAGAAGTCTGAAGCCATTGAGTAAAGGGGAAAAGTAGCCTTGAACAGCTGACTAGGTTCTAAGAGCATCACAGGATTATAATCTAATACTGTAAGTGATGGTCAAAGTGATCACTGATTCTTGCATTGGGCCTCTGTGTTTTCACGTATTCGGCTCTCATTCTTTCCTCTTTTGGAAGCAGCACTCTGATTTCCCTTTGGAAAACTACTCTTCCCAAGTTGTACTCAGTTCCAGGGGAACCATCATGTAAGCTGTGTCCTCTCCTCTCCTGGGTAAGGCTGAACATATCATCCAGGCCAGGTCAGTCAAGCTGTTTTCTTGCAGGAATTAGGATGCTGAACAGGGTGACTCAAAGATAGCAGGGGCTGCTGTATTCTGGCAGTGGTACCCTGAATAGACGCTCTGTTCTTCCCCTCCACATAGACCACAGCTTCCTTGGAGCTGCATGGTCCCTGATCTCTTCAAGGTTGGCTGTCCAGTTTTCCTTTAACTTAGGGTCTACTCTAATTTAATTTAAAATACTGAATTCAGTACGCTCAGAATTACTGTTGAGATGATCTTTTTGACTACAGAATCTAAAATATAGGGTGGGAAGGAAATAGTCTTAAATCTATACATCAGAATTGCCTTGGGGAAGCCTTAAAAAAATAGAGATGCCTGGTACATTCTCAAAAAGATCAATTAATTAAAAGCACACAAGCAGATAGTATAGAACAAAGTGCACCAAAAATTATCCCAAATCTCATCTTCTTAATCACAAATAGCACTTGTTTCTAAGTTTCCACTCTCTTTTTTTATAACTATAAACTTTTATTTTTATGTATTTATTTTATGACCACACCCATGGTGTATGGGTTCCTGAGCCAGGGATTGAAGCTTAGCTGCAGTTGAGGCAACACTAGATTTTTTTTTTTTTTTGGTCTTTTTACGTTTTCTAGGGCCATACTTGTGGCATATGGAGGTTCCTAGGCTAGGGGTCTAACAGGAGCTGTAGCCGCCGGCCTACACCACAGCCACAGCAACGCGGGATCTGAGCCGCGTCTGCAACCTACACCACAGCTCGCAGCAATGCCAGATCGTTAACCCACTGAGCAAGGCCAGGGATCGAACCTGCAACCTCATGGTTCCTAGTTGGATTCGTTAACCACTGAGCCACGGTGGGAACTCCAACACTGGATCTTTTAACCCATTGCACTGGGCCAGGGATCCAACCCGCGGCTCTTCAGACTCAAGCTACTGCACTCAGATTCCTTTTCTTTTCTTTTTTTTTTTTTTTTGGTCTTTTTAGGGCCACACCCACAGCATATAGAGTTCCCAGGCTAGCAGTCGAATCAGAGCTGTAGCTGCCAGCCTACGCCACAGCCAATGCAACGCCAGATCCAAGCCGTGTCTGTGACCTACATCACAGCTCATGGCAACGCTGGATCCTTAACCTCCTGAGTGAGGCCAGGGATTGAACCTGTATCCCCATGGATGCTAGTCAGATTCGTTTCCACTGAGTCAAGATGGGAACGCCTCTCTCTCTCTCTCTTTTTAAAATAAATTTCATGGGAGTATAGTTGGCTTAGAGTTGTGTTAGTTTCAGGTGTGTAGCAAAGTAAATCGGTTTTAACTATACATATACCTGTTCCTTTTCAGATTCTTTTCCCATATAGGTTATTACACAGCATTGAGAAGATTACCCTGTGCTATACAGTAGGTCCTTGTAACCCATCCATTTTCTATATAGTTGTGCGTGCAATCGTATTCTTAACCCACTGCGCCACAGTGGGAACTCTGGTAGCTGTAAACTTTTAAACATTATTTTGGGATAAATGTCATCTTATCCTTGAGATCTTCCCTGACCACCCTGTTTAAAACTATAACCTACCTCCATTCTTTCCCCCATTATGCTTAAGTTTTCTCCATAGAATTTCTTATCTTCTACTTATCAATGATATTTTACTAAGGCACTTATTTTTCTCTCCCAGAGTATCTTATTTCCCACCGTCCCTCCCACCGCTGCCACTAGAATGTCAGCTCCAAAAAGGCAGCAACTTCTGGCTGCTTTGTTCACTGCAGTATCAACACCCCTAGAAGAGTGTCGGGCATAGGCTGGGAGCTTAAGACCTCTTTTGTCCAATGATGGATAAATGAATGAATGAAATTGCCAAATTGTTCTTCAGAAATCCTGTGCTATTTCCATTGTACAAGAAGTATAAGGCAGTGTCCATATTAGAGATATATATTTGATGAGTAGGACCATGGGGCCTTGCTTGAAAGCTTCCTAGGGTCTCTGTGGAGGGTGTTAGGAATCAGGAGCCTGCAAGCCTAAAGCAGCCTGCGGCGCTTGGGGCCGCTTGGCCAGCAGCAGGTGCTACATACGAGGGCAGTACCGTGGTGAAGAAACCTCCTGCTGTCAAACAAGTTCAATAGGAATAGTTGAAAAAAAAAAAAAAAAAAAGCTAAACACCCAGTTATGGGTTTCAGTATTTGAGCACATAACTTGTCCACATTACACATTTGAGGACTTATTCAGGACTATGTCCTGGTTCCTTTAGTCCACTTCTTTCTACCACCCAGATGGCCTAATTTTTGAACTTTTTATGAGCAGAATACTGCTTTCAGTGCTATTTAGTCATTTCCCATAGCTCTCTACCCCTTTAGAGTAGCTTTTAAAGTCACTTGGGCCATTTTGGGTAGAGTACATTGGATGACTATTTTTGTGCAACTAAATAAATGGAAGGCTTCTTGGTATTATTAATGTTCAAAACATGCAACCCACAGTCATTCAAATGGCGGTTGTTTTGAAGTTATTCTTTAATTACAGAATTTCTACATCAGAATGTATACCTGAAAATAGAAATTTGGAACTAATTACACAGAGGGTAGTGAAGGGCTTTTCATAAAAATTGAGAGGTAGAAAAGTTTAGTGGAAAAGCACCAGATCTGAGTCCAACAGGCATCTGTCCTCATTATTAGCCTTGCAAGTCCCCTATTTGGTTGGGAAATAGGGCTGCTCATCCTAAGTCACAAGCTTTGTTGTGGGGAACCTTATAGTTCCTCACACATATATTTACATATGTGAGTCACATTGAAAACTCTAAAATTATATTGCATCTAAAAGACTGAACTAATTTTCTTAAGCACTGGAGAATGATGGTAGGATGGTAGAAAGAGGGATTTTTGAAGTGTATTAGAGCTCACTTTTTCAAACTGTTTTGCATGGCTTATTATTTTAGGGAAATGTTCTGTTAGCCTTTGCTGATGGCCAACCTCAATGTCTCAGGAGCTTATACAGAGACATCGAGGTTGGCCATGCACATAGAGGTTGTATCCATACACATTCATTTGCATGCATAGAGTCTGCAGTCCAGCCACAGTTCAACTGCTCTAGAGTGGTCTCCCTTCTGTGCTTCTACTTCAAAATTCCAGTCACCAAGACTTGGTTCCAAGCTACTGACTGGTTGGGTTCAGATATTCTCATTTTGGACAAGAGGCTAAACAGGACAGGTTCAGAGGGCAAAGGGAGAAGTGCAAGAGAGAAATTAATCTGTGCAAGACCATCTAAGGCCTCAGTTCTAATCACATCCCTAACATTCCATTGACCAATGCAAGTCACATGGCCAAGCTCTACATTGATGGGTTTGGGAAGGATACTTTACTGATAGTAGGAGCAGAGGGAATGACTGTTTGCTAAATATTAATCCAAACTTTCACAGATGTCCTTTAAAAAAAATGGGAGCATGTTTAAAAGAGCTTGGGAATTTCTTAAATATTCCCAACAAACGATGGCATATTAAGGTTCTAAGGACTCCTGGTCTAAACAATCTTGTTTGATTTTGCTTCTCAAAGTGCTCCGCAAATTTATGTGACCATCCTATCTTTCACCTGTACTTCCCAAAGCCCATTTATATTTCATGGAACTAGCTCTTTCTTGAATATACTTTAGGAAATGCTGTTCTCAAGTATGCAATTAAACAATTATCAGGTCTGCTAGCTTTGGAACAATGAGACCTTCCTTTGAGTCCTGGCTCTGAAATTATTTCCAGTATCTGGAATTCTTAGAGTGGAGAGGAAGTTGTAGTAGAATAGTTATGATTCTGGGAAATGAAGATGGCTATGTAACCTGTGCTAAGGCAGTGAAAGGAAAGAAGTGGGCTCTGGCAGCTTAGACCACGCTGAGTCTGACTGCATGTTCTCAAGATAGGTTCAGTACAAACTTTAAATATGAGACTTTGTCATCATGGGGTCAAGTTCTGATTTAGGTGATACAAAGGAGAAGGCTTCATTTTGATTGGAGAAATGATGTGTGTGATTTGTAAGATTACTTTCGTGTCTTTTCATTCCCAAATATCCTTCATACATATTTAATGATGCCTGGAGTTTTTTAAGTGGGGAAACGAAGACCTACATTGTATAGTGAATGAGAAAATTTTGATTTAGTAGTATGACTAAAATATTCATACTGTATGCCATAGTGTAATTAGTCAATGAATCAGTTGGTAAAGGAACTTGGTCAATTTAGAGAAGAGTAGCATATTGATAAGGAAAAGGATCCAGGAATTGAAATGGGAGGGGTTTTATGGACTGAATGCTTATGTGCCCCTGAGATTCAAGTTGAAACCCTACATCCCTGACATGATGGTGTGATGGGTACAGGGGCTTAGGTAGGTAATTAGGATTTGATAAGATAATGACTGGGATTAGTGTCCTCATAAGAATTAGGAGAGAGCCTGATCCCCCTCTCTGCTCTCCTTCGCTGGGGGTACAAGGAGAAGTCGAAGGTGTGTCATCCAAAAGAGGGCATTAAACAGAACCCGACTTTGCTGACAGCTGCTGGTACTTCCAGCCTCCAGAACTGTGACAAATAAATTTCTATTGTTTAAAAGCCACCCAGTTTAGGCTATCTCGTTATAGCGCCCCAAGCTGATTAAGACAGAGAGGAAGAACTTTAGGGAGGACGTAAGAAAGAAGAAAAAAAGAAGGATGCATGGCAAAAGCATCCTATGTTTGATCAGGGTCACTAGAAGACAAAAAGAATTTCATATTAAGGTATTTGTCCTGGTTCTGCTTTGTGGGATTTAAAGACTTATGTTTTTATAATATAGACTTTTTATAAAGGACCTCTGCTCCCAGAAGATTCATAAAACAAAGTGTTGTTACAGTTTCCACAGAATCTTAGTATGTCAGAGTTGGCAGGATTTTGAAGATTATGCATCCCAGCACCGTAGTTTTACAAATGAGAAAATTAAGGCACAGAGAGGAAAATAAAGCTCAAAATAAAAATGTACAAATTATTAGTTATAAAGTAAATAAGGATAAGGTGACAGATATAATTAGCACTGCTGTATGTTACATATGGAAACTGTTTTTTTTTTTTTTTGTCTTTTTGCCTTATCTAGGGCCACACCCGTAGCATATGGAGGTTCCCAGGCTAGGGGTCTAACAGGAGCTGTAGCCGCCGGCCTACACCACAGCCACAGCAATGCGGGATCCGAGCCGCATCGGCAACCTACACCACAGCTCATGGCAACGCCAGATCCTTAACCCACTGAGCAAGGCCAGGGATTGAACCCGCAACCTCATGGTTCCTAGTCGGATTTGTTAACCACTGAGCCACGATGGGAACTACCTGGAAATTGTTAAGAGGGTAAATCCTAAGAGTTGTCATCACAGGAAAAATATGTATTTCCTTTTTCTTTTGCTTTGTATCTATATAAGATGATGGATGTTCACTAAATTTATTGTGGTAATTGTTTCGTGATGTATGTAAGTCAAATCATTATACTGTACACCTTCTATACAGTACTGAAAGCTAATTATATCTCAATAAAACGAGAAGAAAAGTTATTTAGCTGGAAGAGATAGAAATGAACTTACATCCCAAAGCTCTGAGCACAGAGCACTTTTCACAACAGCATTGTTAAATAATAATCATCATTATGATAATGCCTATCTTTGATAAAGCATTTGCTAGAGCTGGGCGTGGTTCTAAGTACTTTATGTGGATTATTCTTCTTATGCCTCATAGATGATAAACAATGGGGTATGCGTCTGCTTTACATAATGAGGAAACTGAGTCACAGAGGGGTTAGTAAACATATCTAGGTTACATGTAAGGAAGCGACAAACAGGACATATCATAAAGTGATTTCCAAAGCAACATCTTTGAATACCAGCTTCAGTTGCAGAAACATTCACCTGACCAAAGTAGAGCAATGATGCATACCTCTTCAATCACTCAGGCAGAAAATTACTTTATTTTTTTGCCCAAACCTGTGGGATGCAGAAGTTTGCAGGCCTGGATCAAACTCTCGCCATATCAGTGACCAGAGCCACAGCAATGACAGCGTTGGATCCTTTAACTGTTAGGCCATCAGGGAAGTCCATAGAAAATGGTTTAGAGGATGTCCTCTATGCTTTTAAAACCTGCTTTGTGAGGAGGGTACGTATTTCCTCATCTTCTCTATATCCACCCTCAAACTCAACCATCATCTTATTAATGCTAGAGAGATACTAAACTACAAATCTTCCAAAACAACTGGGAAGAAAGTAGAAGAAAATCAGCACCATTCCCTGGATTCTAAGCAGGTAATTCCCAGGCATACAGTCCTGAATGTTTAAGCTGAAAAGAAGAAACTAGGTTTTAGTGGATGCTTAATCAGTTTAGATCACTAAAAAATAGCTCCACTGAATGGAATGAATATATTAACCATGAAAAGTAGAGGCAGGCCAAAGGGAAGGTGATTAGAAGCTAAAGTTTAGAATAAGAGCAGTGCCAGTGAATCTGCCTTTTAGTTGCAAATTGGAGAAAAGTAGTCAACCATCATACCAATGGACAATGAGCAAGATCAGGGAAAAATCCACTCCCCCTACCTATTGAAACTTGGAACTTGAATAGGTCTTTCCTTGTTCAAGTAGAGGTAGAGGAAAAAAAAAAAGAAAAAATGAGTTCCTACAGAGGAAATGAAATACTGCACAACAAAGAAAAGAAATAGTACTAAGAAACTAGCTATTCTGGGACTGAGAAGAATGTTTAAGAAATCGTTTGGCATCCTCAGCAAAATACAATAAGTTGTTGCATCTTTGAACTTGGAAAAGTCCTAGGTACATTGAGCTAATGTAGGCAGATGTGCCAAGGAAGGGCTCTGATAAAGCTAAAGTAAAAGGGAAGGAGAAGGAAAGACTCCAAATCTCTGGAAATGAACCAAAAATAAATATTGGATGCCAAGTAAGTCTTGCAATAAAAGGTAATTTAAAAAGGAAATTACGGAGTTCCCATTGTGGTACAGTGGAAATGAATCCAACTAGGAACCATGAGGTTGGGAGTTCGATCCCCGGCCTTGCTCAGTGGGTTAAGGATCTGGCATTGCCGTGAGCTGTGGTGTAGGTCGCAGATGTGGCTTGGATCTGGTGTTACCGTGGCTGTGGTGTAGGCCAGCAACTATAGCTCCAATTGGACCCTTAGCCTGGAAACCTCCATATGCCTTGGGTACAGCCCTAAAAAAAAGGCAAAAATAAAAGGAAATTACAAAATACCTACAGGTAAATGATAATGAAAGCTTTTGTGTCATAGTTTGTTGGAAGTTGCTAAAGCAGAGGGAATTTATAGGTTTATGTAAATTTTCTGAAGAGAATAAAAGCAATATCAAAACATAAATTAGCAAAGATTATAACTTAAGAACGTTGAAAAGAACAGAGTAACCTAAAAAGGAATAGCCAACAAACAAAGAATATAACATAAAGACAAACTTGAGATAAATAAAATAGAAAAAGAGCAGAGAAGATTAAATAACATCTAAGGATGATACTTTGAATAATAACCATAGTAATATGAACAGAGAGCTAATATTAAGTACCTACAAATACTGTTATAATTAATTTATTTATGGTAAGTCATCAAATTTTCCACAACAGCCCAAGGATGAGGGTGTTATAATTATCTCCAATTTCTAAAGGAGAAAGATGAAGCTAAGAGAAGTTAAGTAGCTTGTCAACCGATACACAATTAGTTAATAGCAGAGCCAGAATTTGAACTGGGAGATCTGGTTTACTCTTCAGAAGACAGAAAAACCTTTAGCAAGGATGATAAAAAAAAAAAAA
>PVHT020000066.1:9089405-9162822 GCA_004024745.2 Catagonus wagneri | reverse complement strand
GAGGCTAGAGATCAAACCCGAGCCACAACAGTGACAACACTGAATCCTTAACTGCTAGGCCACCAGGAAACTCCACTGTCAAATTTCTTTGTGTGTGTGTGTGTGTGTGTGTGTGTGTGTTTTCAGGGCCACACCTGTGGCATATGGAGGTTCCCAGGCTAGGGGTCAAATCAGAGCTGCAGCTGCTGGCCTACTCCACAGCCACAGCAACGCCAGATCTGAGCCAAGTCTGCAACCTATACCACAGCTCACCACAATGCTGGATCCGTAACCCACTGAGCGAAGCCAGGGATTGAACCTGCGTCCTCCAGGATACTAGTCAGATTCGTTTCCACTGAGCCATGAAGGGAACTCCTTAAATTCCTTGATGGGTCCAAATTTCTTATAAGGACCCTGATTATATTGCATTAGGGCCCTGCACTAAAGGCCTCATTTTAACTTAATAACCGCCTTGAAGCTTCTGTCTCCAAATACAGGCACATGCTAAGGTACTGAGACGTAGGGTTTCAACATATGAATTTTCAGGAAACATCCCATGAGAGCCAAGAAAAGTGAGTTTCTGGAAAGAGAAAAAAAAAATAGTGGCTTTAGGTGAAATAGAAAATGAAATACATGAATAATAATCTGATTATCAACCTTATCCTTTTATTTCCTATTCCTCAGTGAATTGAGACCCTGTTGATTTTACAGATAAGTTAAAACACATTTTCCAAGGAACAAAAATCCCCATGTTATCTAGTTTTTCTAGAAAAAATAAAGTAAGGGAAAGTTGACTAACGTATTTCACTCTAAAAAGTGGATTGAACAAGTATAAAAAATAAATTATAGGCTTATGTTTAAAACACAGGGGCAAAAAGCCCCCAAAATATGTACATATTTTAAAAATCCAGCAATGTATACAAGACATTAATACATCATGATCAAGTACAATTTATTCCAGGAATATAAACATGGCTCAACTTTGGAAAAGTCTGTTAATAAAATTCAGCACAATAACAAATTAGAAGAGAAAAAATAGTTTATCATTCAATGAATATAGGAAAAGCATTCGATAAAATTCAATGTATGTTCATGTTTGGGGAAAAAACTCATATAAGACTGGGAATAAAGGAAATTTCCATAACCTGATAAAGGGTACATTCCTCAGACTTACAGCAAACCATACCTAATGGTACAACTTTACACACATTATTTTTTAGGTAAAACAAACAGAAGAAAATAAATGAATAAGAAAAACAGGAATGTAAGAATTAGAATGAGGGGGAGTTACCGCAGTACTACAGTGGAAACGAATCCAACTAGTATCCATGAGGATGCACATTTGATCCCCAGCCTCACACAGTGGGTTGGGGATCCTATGTTGCCATGAGCTGTGGTGTAGGTAGCAGATATGGCTCAGATCCCGAGTTGCTATGGCTGTGGTATAGGCTGGGAGCTGTAACTCCAATTCAACCCTTAGCCTGGGATCTTCCATATGCCATGGTGTGCCCCCCTCCAAAAAAAAAAAATTAGAAAGAGGGAGGTCTTGTTGTGGCTGGTGTTAAATACCCCAGGCAGAGAGAATACAGTTGAAGTGGAACTGTATCCAGTAGTTAGAAACTAACTGAGTTTAAACTCTTTTGTGGGGAGCAGGGCAGGGGTCACCCGTGCATGTGGAATTTCCTGGGCCAAGGATCTAACCTGTGGGGATCCTTAACCTGCTGCGCCAGAAGGCATCTCCCAAGACTGCAATTTCTTCTTCCGTAGGTTAGCCAGTCGCATTTAAAACTAGTTGGGTTGAAAATGCAGTTCTGTCAATTGCTGTCTGACTTTGAACTAGCTCCTCTAAATTAACTCTTCTAAGTCTCAATTTTCTTATTGATAAAACAGACAAGAGCAATGAGAAAATGTTCACAAAGCAGTCAGCACATTGCCTGGCACATAAGAGAATACCCACTGCTTGTTCATTCTTACGTACAGTTTGTAACTAGAGTGTGTTGAGTGCTTACTATGGGCCAGGTACTGAACTTGGTTGAGGGCCACAGGTATACTATGCTCTCTTTTAATCATCTGTTCTGTGATTATATCCGTTTTACAGATGAGGAAAGAGGCATAGAAATGAGGGTGATAGGATTCAAACCCACATCTGGTGGATGCCCAAGACTGCATGTAAAACTCTTGGCTTTATTGCTTCTCACTGTTGCCATGGAGAGCATTGCATCTTAGGGGGATACAGATAACCTTCAAGGCTGCTTATGTAAATCCTTTATTGCCATTATATGCAGGCACATACACACATACACACAGAGCCAGGCTCTTTCCCCTTCTTGTTAAAAGTTGTGTCATTTTCCAGTATTGTTCTAAAAACAGATTAGTGACAATAAATCCTATCGTGCTTCTGTTACCAATTTGTACAGTCAGCCTACAACATTACTCATAAAAATGTTCTTTGGAGCCACCGTGGGTCTCTTTGAACATATCTACAATGCAGTCTGTACAAAGAGTACATCTGAAAAGAATGAGTTTGGGGAATAACATAATTAAGCTTGTTGGGAAGCCCTCTCTTCGAGGTAAACTGGAGGTTCAGATAGAGGTACTTGTTTTCGAATGCTATTCTCTATCTAATATTTCATTTTGGAATCTTAGAGTTATAAGGAGCTTTAGCAAGTATCTTAGCTCAACCTTTCTCCTCTGCCAGAATCATTCTGACGATATTCCTGAGAGTTATTGCCACTTGCCTTAGTTGGGGAGGGAGGCCTAATCTCCTGGGATTTTTCATTTCTTTTCGGGACTCCACCAATGATTAGAGAGTTCCTTCTTCTCTCTTCATTTCTCTTTCACTCCCTGATGAGTTCTGCCTTCTGAAGCAGCATAGAATAAGTATGTGTTTTATACATGACAAATGTTTAAAATTTGAAGATAGCAATCGGGTTTCCTTTGTGAGTCAGGTTTCCTCTATGAGAAAATTGGGCCTCATTTTGGGCTTCATTGTAGCCACAGATTCTGGAATAGAACAGTGTTGGAAAGAGTAGGTACTCATGAAATTTATTTTTGTTTTATAAATTATAGTCGATTTACAATGTTGTGTCAATTTCTGCTGTACAGCAAAGTGACTCAGTCATATATACGTGTGTGTATACACACGCACATACACATACACACACACACACACATATATATACACATACTTTCTTTTTCTCATATTATCTTCAATCATGTTCTATCCCAAGAGACTGGATATAGTTCCCTCTGCTATACAGTAGGGCGTCATTGCTTAGCCATTCTAAATGTAATAGTTTGCATGAATGACTGAGTTAGTTTTCTCTTTTCTACCCTAGCAGCTTCAGAGTCTTGAACAATGATATATGGCTTCTAAATTTCTCATGAACATCCGATCCAGCTATGAACATGGTCTAGTTTCTTGACATCTTTCTATTCCCTCTTTTTTTTTTTTTTTAAAGGGCCGCACCCACGGCACATTGAGGTTCCCAGGCTAGGGGATGAATCAGAGCTACAGTTGCCAGCCACAGCCACAGCCACAGCAACGCCAGCTCCGAGCCACATCTGCGACCTACACCACAGCTCATGGCAACGCCAGATCCTTAACCCACTGAGCAAGGCCAGGGATCAAACCTGCAACGTCATGGTTCTTAGATTTGATAACCACTGCGCCACAATGGGAACTCCAGACATCTTTTTAGTCTTGAAGGTGAAACAGAAAATGTGACCATTCACTTTTCTTTAATGTGAACTCTATGTAGTCTGGGACCACCTTATTATATGGAAACAGATAAATGAGTGATTGAATGAATAAATGCTTAAAGGCTGCTCTAGACAGTTACGGTATAACATTTGACCCTGCCACACTTGGCCACAACTGGCTGGGATAATGATCAATATCTGATTTTAGGTGGGCCAATTCCATTCCTCCCCTGGGAATTTGGAATAAAGACCTATCTCTAAGAAGAGGACCTGAAAATCTCGCACTGAGGCTGAAAGAGGAGACATGACTAGTTACAGCCTCACGGAGCAGAACCAAGAGCAGCAGTGCGGTTCCACAGGGAGAAAAACAGAGAAACACAGCCCTGTTGAGAAAACGCCACCTAATTGCCTCTAACCACATGGCTTCCAAGTGCCTGGTTCCGGTCTTCATGAAGGTCAGCTGTTTCCACTTGGTAAGATCTCTGAATCCTTACAATCACTGTCTCACTGACAGAGGGACAGACACACATTGGACAGACACACACATATGCCAGTGCACACATGCGCACACACGCCTCGTTGATGGTTACTGAGGTTAGCTCTATTCCAATCAAGTTATCACTGCATGGAAGACTTTATTCAGTTTAATGTAACACTAATTCTTGACTCATATTCTGCACATGAATCACTAAAAATCCCAGATTTTTCACATGAACTTCTGCTAAAAAGATTGTGTAATACATTTTGGGGGAGAAGTGTTCTCATCCACTCATATATATATATATATATATATATATATATATATGTATGTATGTATATATATATATATATATAGCTATATATAACATATATTCCATATATATATGGAAGTACTCTGTACAGTTTAACTATTTGCATGCCTGCTGCCACTTTTTGCTATTGACAAGGACTGCTGCCTCTAATAATCTTCCCTTTCTATTTATGTCTTAGCAGTGGAAAAAAAAAACAAACAGGTTACCAGATCCCGAGCTGGTGAACAGTAATGACTAGAATAAGGGTTCCTGAGCTCTTAGTGTGGGCATGTGCAGAGATGACGCAGTGCTCAAAGTACATGATGTTTATTCTTATCTATTTTGGGTGCAAATAGAACATTTTGTACACTTTCTCTTTTCCTCTTAGATTGTGGGTTGCTGAAGGTATAGTAAACAAATAGTGGATGACTGGAGTGCTGTGTGTGATTTCATACACACACACACACACACACACACACAGGCATATTTCATATAAATTTCTGCCCAGATGTATACACATAGCTAGGGAAAAACTGAGTAAGATTTCCACCGGAGTCCAGCAGTGAGGAAGCTTCATTTTCACTTAAATAAGTAAAATAAGTTACACTTAGGACCAGCAGATGTACTTGGGACTTTTCCTCTCTGATTAATCATCTTGAATAAAACTAAAGGTTCAAACTGGCCATTCACTGGGCTTTTGATTCAGCTCCTCCATCCCATTCTTACTTCAACCAAATTAATCAACAGTGAAACACTCATTTCCAAGCTGCTTTTCAGAAATTTCAGTTTGTACAGTAGGGTCGCCATCACTTGTGGGTTCAGCTTTAGAGGTGAGAGGGGACACGAGGACGATGTTTTATTGTAGTCCGGATGGCAGTGTGTAGCTAAGCTTGTACTTGGTCCAGCCTCCATTTTCATGAGCAATGAAAACAGTGGTGCTAGGATAAGAGATTTTAATCCTGGCTCTGCTACTGCGTAGCCACACAACATTTCTACAGTTCTCTTAATATCTTTGCATTTCAGCTTTTTTATATCTGAAATGAGAGTGACACTACCAACTTACTGGAACTGCTGTGGGAGTTGAAAGACAATGTTTATAAAATATTCAGCCTGGCACAAAGCAAGTATGTAATAGGTGATAGCTCTTATTGTTATTTTTTTATTATCGTGAGTTTGTGTCTATGCCCGTAAAAAGAAATATAGAAATACCATGTGAGGTAGAGGACTGAAAGAAGCTTTTTATGACCATAGTACATTTTCTGATGTTAGTTTTAAAAAATCTTAAAAATTTGTCAGTGGAAATACAATTTATTATCTCCTGTTCTGGGGATAATATGAATTCTCCTATGAGGACTATCCCAGGCTTCTATTTCTGTGAGAACGAATTCCCTTGTGCTTCTTAAATTTCTGTTTTCTTGTTAGAGAGTCTGTTTTCCCTAATGCACCATGGGTTTTCTCAAGGTTTCCCCTTTCAACCTTAGTGGTTTCAATCTGGGCTGTGGCAAGAATGGTATTTACAGAAAAGAGGAGAAATCGCAGTTCTTTTTGATGAGTACTGCTTCAAGTTCATTCTACAATAATCTGTGATCCTTTCTGAGGCATTTTGTGGAAAATGGCCTATCCTGTGTGTTTTTAATCCTTGGGTCTAAGGGAAAGTTCTTATGAGTAAACTGCTATGCTTTTAAAGGCTGCAGTGCCTGTATTTAGGTGTCCACCTTCTTGGATGATTTGTACAACCGCCTGCCTGAGTGAGTGTCCTCAGACTTAAACTAAGAATTGGAAACGACTGTGATGATGTTGTTGATTTCAGAAGGGTAAATAATTGATCAAGTTCTTGGAATACTGGGCCAAACATGTAGGGGAAGCAGAGGAATCTGAACACCCATTATCTTTTTTTAAATTTATTTTATTTTTAAAAATTTTTTTTGGAGTTCCCATGGTGGCTCAGCAGAATGAATCTGACTAGTATCCATGAGGACACAGGTTTGATCCCTGGCCTCGCTCAGTGGGTTAAGGATCTGGAGGCTCGGATCTGGCTTTGCTGTGGCTGTGGCAAAGGCCGGCAGCTACAGTTCTGATTTGACCCCTGGCCTGGGAACCTCCGTATGCCAGGGGTGTGGCACTAAAAAAAAAATTATTGTAGTTGATTTACAATGTTCTTTCAAATTCTGCTGTACAACAAATATAAAATGGGAAAAAGACAGTCTCTTCAGCAAATGATACTGGGAAAACTAAACAGCTGCATGTAAATCAATGAACACACCCTCACATCACGCACAAAAATGAACTCAAAATGGCTTAAAGACTTAAGCATAGGACAAAACACCATCAAACTCCTAGAAGAGAACATAGGCAAAACATTCTCCAATATCAACCGTAAAAATGTTTTCTTAGGTCAGGCTCCCAAGGCAACAGAAATAAAAACAATAATAAACCAATGAGATCTAATCAAACTTGCAAGTTTTTGCATGGCAAAGGACACCATGAAAAAACGAAAAGACAGCCTATGGAACGGGAAAACAGAGTTTCAAATGATGCAACTGATAAGGGCTTAATCTCTAACATGTATAAACAATTTATACAACTCAACAGCAAAAAACCCAGCAACCCAATTGAAAAATGGGCAGAAGACCTGAGTAGACATTTCTCCAAAGAAGATGTACAGATGGCCAACAGGCATGTGAAAAAATGCTCAACATCACTAATTATTAGAGAAATGCAAATCAAAACTACAATGAGGTACCAACTCACACCTGTCAGAATGACCTTTAACAAGTCAACAAATAAATGCTGGATACGGTGTGGAGAAAAGAGGAGCTATTGCCTTTTATTTATTTATTTATTTTTTGGCTTTTTAGGGCTGCACCTGAAGCATATGGAAGTTCCCAGGCTAGGGGTCAAGTCAGAGCTGCAGCTGCCGGCCTAGATCACAACCACAGCAACACAGGATCCAAGCCACGTCTGTGACCTACACTACAGCTCACAGCAACACCAGATCCTGAACCCACTAAGCCAGGCCAGGGATCAAACCTGCATCCTCATGGATCCCAGTAGGGTTTGTTAACCTCTGAGCCACAAAGGGAACTCCCGACCTATTGTCTTAACGACACGATAGGACACTCTTGGGAAAGCAGGGCTTGGCTAGACCAGATGACCTCAAAATTATCACTTCCAAATAAAAACTGTTGGCTAAGTAATATGTAGTCGTACCCATGGGTGTCTGCTGCGCTTCTGTTTGCTTACCCCAAATAAGTCCTTGTTGCTGGCAGGGAGATCATCCTGGCCTTCATAATTTGTTGCTTCTAGTTCAGATGTGAAGTGGTTAATATTTGCCATTTGCTTAAAATTTCTTTATGATAAATTGTACAGGCAATTAATTTTCTACATACACAGAATGTATCAAGGAGATCAAAGAACTTCAAAAAGTTTCCATTTCTGGCCAACAGGTGTGTGTCTGTCTGTGTTTAGAGTGTAAAACTTCAGAAAAATCTCAAATGCCCATGTTACTCTAGAACAAGAAATGATATTTCTTGGGTGAATATTTCCCCACGTAATTTGCTTTTGCTAAATAACTGACTATTAAAACAACCAAATATCAGGGAGTTCCCTGGTGGTCTAGTGGTTAGGACCTGGTGCTTTCACAGCTGTGGCTCAGGTTCAATCCCTGGTTTGGGAACTGAGATACCCCCTGCAAAAAAACAAAAACAAAACCCAAATATCAGAGTTCTCGTGGCTCAGCAGGTTAAGAACCCGACTAGTATCCATGAGGATGTGGGCTCGATCTCTGGCCTTGCTCAGTGGGTTAAGAATCCGGCATTGCTGTGAGCTGCAGCATAGGTCACAGATGCGGCTGAGATTTGGAGTTGCTGTGGCTGTGGCATAGGCCAGCAGCTACAGGTCTGATTAGACTTCTAGCCTGGGAACTTCCATATGCTGCAGGTGTGGCCTTAAAAAGAAAAAAAATTTCTAAAAAACAAACAAACCAATACCATCTTTTCCTGCCCTTTAAAGATTTCGAAGAGAAGTGTCATTAGTTTTATCAATGTGATTCAATCACTAACACTTGTGCTAGGAGAGAAACCCTTTCTCTGACTGACTGCCTAGGTGTAAAGAGCCAACATCCTTCTTAGCAAGTATGTAGATCATCTTGCTCATTTTACCATCCATCAGGGCAGAGATAGAGACATTGTGAGCCGGGAATGCTGAATTTCTTTTTTACCAATATTCCTCCCTTTTAGAAGGTATCTCTTTGGAGTAGTTAAAGTAAAATGGATTGCTTCTAAAATTGTGAAATGAGCTATAGGGCAGGTTTCTATTTAATTACCTTTTTTTCCTTTTTGTATTTTCTGCTGAGAAAAGTGGAGTGGGACCTTAGCTCTCCATTCATTGAAGCATCCAGGTTGCTGAGAATCCTTTTAGGTTAGCAAAGAACCCTGTTTATAGCCACTCTAAAAAATATAGCTAGGCAATTTGTAAATTCAATTTCATGTCAGTTATAACCTACTTACTATGTTCCTTTCTGGGTCGTGGGTAGTTACCAAGCTCAGCCATAGTTTCCATCTCTAATGAGAAAAATTGACAGTAAAAAATTGTTTGTGCTCACGAATAGGGGTGGAAGACAGTATCATCTCCCTTCCCTCTCAAAGCACCCAGGCTCCTAATTCAAAATATTCTTTCTCCACTTCTTACCTAATATCAAATCATATTGATTTGGTCAATATTTTTAAAAATTTGTTCTCCATTTTCCATTACCATCATCTGATCCCAAGCACTCTTACTTCATTCATTAGATGTTTACCACATATTAATTTCTTCATTCAACAAGCATTTATTTTTTTATTTTTAATTATTTTGTTTTTTTAGGGCCGCACCTGTGGCATATGGAGGTTCCCAGGCTAGGGGTTGAAACGGAGCTGTAGTCGCTGACCTACACCACAGCTCATGGCAACGCCAGATCCTTAACCTGCTGAGGGAGGCCAGGGATCGAACTTGCATCCTCATGGATACTAGTCAGATTTGTTTCCGCTGAACCACGATGGGAACTCCAGCATTTATTATTTACACACTATGCACTTGGGATCACCAGCTGGATATACCAGCAATAATCATGATAAAACCTTGTGTTGGGTACAGTCTTCTCACCTGAGTCATAGCAAAAGCCTTTAAGCAGTCTTTTGTGTATCCTCTCTCCCTACATGGTATTGGAAACACTACTGCCATTTAATTTTGTTTATGCTTCATTCTTGCTCACAAGACAAAGACGGTGGCTCTAGTCTTCTTTCCAGGGTTATCTCACATTATTCTTTTAATTTTCCTACATTTTAGATAAATTCAAGTGCTGGGTATATTACCTTGATCCCAGACATTTCCCTGGCTTCAGTGGTTATGCTGTTCTTTTTATACGGAATTCCCCCTCCCCCATTGCCCAGTAGGACAGAATCCATTCACTTTAAAGATGACGTTCATTGGGAAGATTTTCCTGATCTCCCTCCTCCTTCCTCTTTGTCAGATCCTTGAGATTTGTTCTCCAGCTTTGGTTTTTACTCTCCAGCTATCCAGACACTGTCCTTATACATTCTGAATTCTGATCACATTCTTACCTAACAACCTAGAAAAGAGCTCTTGTCTCCAACCGCTCCAGTGTTCTCTTATTTCTGATACACTCTAGTTTTCTGCCAATTCTCCTTGAACCCTACCAGTTCTTTGCCCATCTTTGGTCTCTTTTCTCTGTGCCTCCATGCCAATTCTGTTTTTTAGGTATTTCTATTTGTTCTCTTAGCATGTGATGATTGATTCTCCATAGTACATTTTAAACTAGCTTGTGTGCTATTTTTCTTTTTTTTTTGATTTTTATTACATTTGTAGTTGTATGTGTGCTATTTTTCTTAAAGTAGATATTCTTGTGTAAGACCCTGCTTTTATTCCAATCTCTTCAAAACTCAAGTCTTGCCTGGAGCCAAACCAAAGCCAACTTTCTCTTTGCTATTCTCCCAAGGTCGGGAGGTGGTCCATCAGTTATCTTTTTCTTGCGCTTTTTTCCCTTTTTAAAATTAAAAAAAATAATTGTGGGAAAATGCATATAACATAAAATTTACCACCTTCATCATTTTAAGTGTACTGTTCAGTAGTGTCAGATATGCTCATATTGTTGTTCCACCAATGTCCAGAACTCTTTCCATCTTGCAAACTTTCTTTGTATTTTGAAATGACTGTTTATTAGCTTGGTTTACCTTGCCTATTAGACTGAAAATTTCTTGAGGATAATGCTGTGTTACTGACTTGTGTATCGCGTGTCAAACTGCCTGTTATATTCAATGGATCGTTGTTTCATGAAGTCGAATTGACCTGGTTTTCCCATATGTTCTTGTCGACTAAAAAAATACACAAGCTGAAAGTTGGGAGTTAAGTTTTCTTTGGGGCAAAATTAGGACTTAAGCCCGGGGCGGGGGCAGAGCATCTCAGGTAGCCCTGAGAAACTGCTCCGAGGCGGTGAGGGAGGAGCTAGAGTATATAGGAGTTTTTGCAACGAAGGCAGGGACCAGGAGCAAAAGAAGCCTGGGCTCCCTGAAATCATTTCTTTGATATGAACCTTCTATCAGGGCCAGCATTCTGATTTTTTTCTAGCCTGCAGGACTCACTGGCTCTCTTCCTTGGAAGACATTCTTTATCCTTAACTGCAGACCGGGTTGAAATACCACCCACGGAGGAAAAGGGGGAATATCAGGATATGAAAAAGGTGACGGGGAGATGCATGCAACACACACACATTTTACAAGAGTTTGTTGCTGATCTCCTGAGGGTTACCACCAGTCACAAGTAGCAGACATCACCATGAAGGATTTTAGTGTTTTTCTAGATATCAGGAGATGCAAAGATTGGACACATAAAATCTCCTAAAAATATCTATCTGAAGACCTGTTCTTCCAGTTTTCCCAGGGCACAGAGTGCCTCACTCCTGGTCTCCACCCTGAGCTCCACTCAGGGGGTGCTGTGGGTTGGTGGCTGCAGTGGCTCATGTTTTACTCCATGTAGGGGCTGATGGCAAGTACCGAACTTCAGTTCACATTCTCATCTAATGCTCTCTCCACTGGAACCCTGCACTGCTACCAGACCTGGTTTCCACTATGAATGAAATGGAGTGCATCTTGAAAACATTTCCACTTATGTAAGCAAGGGAGATGAACATCAACAGAGTCAGAAGTTGGCCTAAGTGGTATTGCATCTGCTTAAGAGGTTTTGCTTTTTTGGCATAACTGTTACATGGTGCTGTTGTTTTTGTTCTGGGAGGTGGAAAAGCTGTTTTATTTATTTTAAGAAGGCAGAAAGCCAGGAACACATAATTGAAAGGAAGTTTCTGTGCTGGCATATTATTATTCTAGCTCAGATGGTAACAAAGAAATTGCAGCTTCCTTCTGTTTGAAGTGGTTGAAATGAACTAAAATTTAATATTTTACACTCACGAAATTGCCAAGTGACAAATACGTTCAAGATTCCTGTTTTTAAAAAAAGCCTATAAATTGGAGTTCTCTTCTGACTCAGTGGGTTAAGGATTTAATATTGTCCCTGTGGTGGCTTGGGTTGCTGCTGTGGCACGGGTTTGATCCCTGGCTCAGGAACTTCCACATGCTGCAGGGCTGGCAAAAAAAGCCTATAAATTTATGCACTGCTAATAATGTGTGTCTTCACATAACAGCCTTACAGAATTGTATTGTATGCGTCACCCATGCTTTCCAGATAATGGAAAACCCAATTATCCCCCTGCCCCCCCCACTTCCTATCTCGGAAGGTTCTCAGAGGACTCTTATAATCACCTCTAGTTTTGTTTTCCTGCTTCTGGGATTCTTTTTCTTGTCTGCATTTTGCCTCTTGTGGCTGTTCCGTATCCTTTACTCAACATGTGTCCCAAACGCCTCCCATTTTCCTTGATTTCTCAAAAAGGCCAGCTATTTAAGGAAGTTGTCTAGAAGACATTTAAATGGAGAAAGAGCCAGCCCAGAAGTGATAGGGATGGAGTAGGCACAGGTAGTTGCAGAAGTCCCAATAAGGGACCATAGATAAAGGGGGAGACTTAGGGGACTTTGGGAGATCACTCTAAGTTAATAATTGCTCCAGAAAGCCATCAGAACTAGGCAGGCTTGCTTGACTAGTGGAGGCACGAGATGTTGGGTGGGGGATGGGATGAGGCCTGCATTCGGATTCAGACCAAGGGCAGGACCACCCTTCTGCTGATTTGAATACACATCTTACCTGGATACCAAGGAGGAGCTACTACTCCTAGAAAGGAAGAGGCAGTCTTTTTCCGAACCCCCCCACCCCACTACCCTTGGATAATAAAACTGTAGCCCACTGGATTCTCAAGGCAGAGCTTCTGTGCCTGCCTGCTTACATCTCTCACAGGCGTCCTATCTTAATAAATCTATTTCTTGCCTACACTTTGTCTCTCACTGAGTTCCTTCTGCATGGAGGCATGAAGAACCTAAATCTCAGTGAGCCCAGACACTGGGAGAGTGAGTCTAATTTAAAACCGTGGGTTCAAGTTCCAGTCTGGGTTGAAGCTGAGTTTGAGGTCCGGCCCAAGGATTCAAGTCCCTGTCTATGTTCTGGCTAGGTTCAGGCCATTACTGCTGTCAGTTTCAGAAGTGGGGATTATCTTACATAATAATGGTGCAAAATTTTTAAAATCAGTTTTTAGGCACACCGTTCTTAAGCTTTCTTAGCAATTTTACCACCAGAAATATTCTGGGGACTAACCTCACTCTTCGGTTTCCAGGGTCCCCTGATACATCAATGATTTCTTTCCATTTCCTTCAGTGATCATCTCTGGGCCCCCAGTCTCCTTCTGCTGGTTGGTTCTTGGATTATCACAATTCTTACCAAAAAAAATTGTTTTTGTCTTTTTTTTTTCTTTTTTAGGGCCGCACCCGCAGCACAAGGAGGTTCCCAGTCTAGGGATCAAATCAGAGCTGCAGCTGCTGGCCTACATCAGAACCATAGCAACAAAGGAGCCGAGTCATATCTGTGACCTACACCAGAGCTCACGGCAATGCAAAATCCTTAACACACTGAGCAAGGCCAGGGATTAAACCTGCGTCTTCATGAATGCTAGCCATGATGCTGAGCCATGACAGGAACACCCACAATTCCTCCAAATTTCATCTTTTATTTTGGCCAAATTTCTATCTGTCATGCCCTAGACTGTCATTCCATTATTATAATGGTAAAATATTTTTGTTTATTTTTACTCAAAAGATAAATCATCTTCCTAAAAGGAATTTAGTTTTTTTTAAAACTTTTGTTTAAAAAAGTTTTAGATCTAAAAAAGAAATTTGCAAAGCCGGAACAGAGAGTTTCCATGTATCTTATACTCACTTTCCCTTAAGATCTTACATTAATATGGTTCCTTTGTCATAATCAATGTGTCATTATTGATACATGGTTATAACTTAAGTCCATACTTTATTCAGATTTCCTTACTATTTTCCTTTTATGCCCCCTTTCTGTTACAACATGCCATCCAGGAGACCATATTGCATTTATTTGTCTTGTCTCCTTAGACTCTTCATAGCTGTGATAGTTTCTAAGACTTTATTTTTGATGACCTTGACAAGTCTTGAGAAATTTTGGTCAAGTATTTTGTAGAATGTCCCTCACTGAGATTAGACTGTGTGATGTTTTTCTCATGATTACACTGGAGTTATGTCCTTTTTGGAGGAAGGCCACAAAGTCATCAACGGGACTTACCAGTGTGGATATTGACCTTGATCACTTGGCAGCAGTAGTGTTTATCAGGTTTCTCCACAGTAAAGTTACTCCCTCTTCCCCACCCCCACCCCCTTTTCCATATTGTGCCCTTTGGAAGGGAGTCACTATGTGTAGTTCTCATGTAAGGAGTGGGGAATTATGCCTCACCTCCTTGAGACTGCAGGAGCTACATAAATTATTTAGAGTAGATTTCCTCTTCTTCCTCATTAATTTATTTATTCAATCATTTATTTATGGACTCAGATACTTACTTAATCTTCTAGGTTATAATCCAGTACTGCTTTACTTATTCTGTTGCTTAAATTATTCCAGCTTTGGCCACTGGGAGATTTTTTCCATCAACTCCTGAGCGCCTGGTTCTCCTTTTGTTTTTTGTTTATTTGTTTTAGGACTTCCTTAACTTCTGGCACTGTGAGATATTCTGGTCCATCTTGTACATTTCCTGCTCTAGCACCAGAATCAATTGTTTCTTCAAGGCTTCTTCGTTCTTTTTACTGGAGTATGGTATTAGAAGCCAAGATCTAGGTGCTGGGTGTGTTCATTGCTGCTGGGCTGTCATGGCTTCTAGGTCCTTTCAGCTGATAGAGCAAGGAAATATATATGTGTATGCCAACATGTGTATACTTACATCTCTACATAATTCTATTTGTAACCACCTATATCCATATTAAGTTAAACATGAGTGCATACTGATGTCTCCAACTCTAATCCATTGCAAAATGAACTATTCTAGTCTTCTCACCTGGGTTGTCTGTTAC
The DNA here is from genome assembly GCA_004024745.2 of Catagonus wagneri. Lineage (NCBI taxonomy): Eukaryota > Metazoa > Chordata > Mammalia > Artiodactyla > Tayassuidae > Catagonus > Catagonus wagneri. The sequence goes on along the minus strand of PVHT020000066.1, from coordinate 9,147,851 downwards.
TTCTCACTCAGACGGTGAGAAACCTGGCCCTCACCCTCTGCCGTACATTTACCACATTGTTCAATTCCAGTGTACATGTATAGTGGTTTCAGAATTGTTAACTTGCTCCTCTGTGGATTATAGCTTTACAACTAGAATACAACGCCTATGTTCAATTTCTTTTGCCTTTAGTTCTAAGCCTCCATTCATTTCCAAAGTTACTTAAACCTGCACATTTGCCCCCAAACCCCTTCAGTGAGGTTGTTTTGCACATTTGTAATATAGTTAGATTATATATTTATATTCTCATAAATGATTTCCTCAAATTTGCACATGTAGAGATTCACTAATCATGCTTAAACTTCTGTGAATGTTGACAAATGCATAATCCAAATGATATCCACCAGTACAGTATCAAAAAGTTCTTGTGCTTCACCTATTCACTTCTTGTGCTTTACCTATGAACTGTAGGCACCGCCAATTTTTTTTTTTACGCTTTTTATACTTTTGGCTTTTCCAGATGTCGTATAATTGGAATATAGTATGTAACTTTTCAGACTGACTTCTTTTACTTAGTAGTATGCATTTAACATTAGTCTGTGTGTATCCCATTGTGTGGGTGTACCCATAACATTTTCCTTTTTCTCTGAAAAACTTGTTATACCATTTCTTACAACTCCAGTTCAGCTGGAGATGAATTCATTTGGTTTTGTTTGTTTTAGGTCTTTATTTTTCCTTCACTTTTGAAATATAATTCCACTGTATATAGAATTCTAGTTTGCTGGGGTTTTTTCTTTCAGTGCTGAAATATTCATTCTACTCTTTTCTTGGTTGCATGGTTTTTGATGAGAAGTCCTTTGCAACTCTGATCTTTATTCTTCTACAGGTAAATTTTTTTTCTCTTTGGGCTTTCTTTAAATTATTATTTTCTTTTTTTTTTGGAGAGCAGGGGAGCCTGGTATGTGGAAGTTTTCCAGCCAGGGATCTAACCAGCTCTACAGCAGTGACCCAAACCACTGCAGTGACAACGCCAGATGCTAGGATTTTGTTTTTGTCTTTGGTTGTCTGTTTCGAAAATAATATGTCTATTTTTTAAAAAAATGTATTCTGCTTGGGGTTTTGAGGGTTTCTGTTCTGTTTATAGACATTGGGATGATTTAGTCCTTGCTAATATCATACTTTCTTGGAGTGGAGTGAAAAGTTGTCCTGTCAAAGCATCAGGGTCATGCTGTCCATCCTGATAGAGCCAAAATTGCTTGCAAAATTCAGCAGTGCTCTTCTCTGGCACTTGACACATCAAATGATGGATTGTTTCCCCCCACCTTTTCAATCTCACTGTCATTGTAATTGGTTTTTTCTGGTCCTAGAGTCTTTGACAATTCAATGGACTAATAGAAAGTGAGATTTTTTTTTTGTGTGTGTGGTATTCAGCTCAACTGTGACCTTTGGGGGGCAGGGCTTTTTGTTCATTGCTGGTTGTCCAGCCCTATGCCAGATCTTGGCTAAGAGTAAGTGCTCAACAAATTCATTGTATGGCAAAGTGAATTTTGGGCAGGTCGTTAATGTCTACGATCTATTTCCACATCTATTGAAGTGGGAAGACAGGACTCATTTTACTTTCCTCATTATCTAAGTGCAAGTATTTTAATATTTAATAGAAACAATCATATGTAAAATTAATTCTTTTATAAAAAGCCCTGAATCAAGCCATTTAAATGTGAATGGGAACATCTAGCCCACTCTCACATGTGGGCAGAAATTCTTTCTGTTGTATTCCTGACAAATAATTATTCAGCTTCTACTTAAATAGTTCCAGTGACAGGCAACCCTGTCTATCCTAATGAGCTCCACTGTCAGAGAATTCTAGAGCAGTTACGCACGTAAGATGCAGTAGGGTCAGCAGCACCAACACAACCTGGGATCTTGTTAGAAAAAAGAATCTTGGGCTCCACACCATACCTGAATCAGAGTCTACATTTAACAGGATCCTCTGGTGATTCGACTGCACATTAAACTTTGAGAAGTATGGCCCTATGGTTTTTGTTATTGATCTGAAAGTTTATTCTTTATAGTATCCACTCATTAGCCTCAATTTAGTCTCTTGTGACTTTATATAAATCCAGCCTATTCCTTATTCCACGTGACAGCTGTTCAATTATTTGAAGTCAGAATCCAAGTTGTTCTTTGGCTGAACTCTTCTTAGATTGTTGAAGCCTGGAACCCTTCCTGCCCTTAGTTTTCCCATAATACCTTTGTCCTTCAGAATTGTTTTAACAAGAATGTGAGTCTGTAACTGAAGCATTTATGAAAGGAAAGGCAGAATACCTCGAACTTTGCCCTCGTGAATGCAACGAACAAGAAAGGACATTTGAACTGATTGTTCATACACTCAAGCTTCAGACCATATAAACAAGATGGAACCACTTATCTCACCCTTACTGATTGTTTCCTACAGATTCTGGCATTTTTCTAAATTTTCTGTCTTCTCAGGGACAGTTCTTCAAGCTCAGTCTTTTCTTTTCTAAAGTAAAAACACCCTATTCGTTTAACTACTTTTTGCATGAATTGGAATGAAAAATTTCAAGAGAAAGGCTAATGTGTTACTCATATATATATATTTTAGATTTCAAGTTAGATTAGTGCTTAGCACATAACATGCTCTCTCTTTTCTTGTTTTAGGGCTGCACCTTTGGCATATGGAAGTTCCCAGGCTAGGGGTGGAACTGGAGCTGCTGCTGCTGCTCTATACCACAGTCATTCGGGCCGTGTTAAAGCTGCATCTGCAACCTATGCCGCAACTTGCGGCAACCCGGGATCCTTAATCCACTGAGAGAGGTCAGGGACCAAACTTATGTCCTTAGGGATGCTAGTTGGTTTTTCAACCCGCTGAGCCACAATGAGAACTCCAATATGCTCTTAATCAATATTTTTTAAATACACAAATGAATTAATGAATAGGGGAATGAATGTGCTTGTAGGTTTGGTTGCAATCTTTCAAAAGCATGTTCGTGTGTTACTGTACTTGACAAATGTGGCATTATGAATTGGGCAGAATACTCCATGTGTTGCAGGACTATTTTATAGTAGTGGTATTATTAGTTCCTCTGACTTAGACATTATGCTTTCATGATCTCAGCCTAACAGTCACAAAAGAACAGGACCCCCATCGCTATGGCTAGGTGTCTTTAGAAAGTCCAACTAGACCTCTACAGTCTTATCAACAAGGTGGAATTTTCCTTAAAGGGAATTTTTATAGTTTTTTCCCCCCTTTTGAATCTGAGAGGCTTTTCCAGATTAGGAAAGCTCTTCTGGCTAAATAAACTGCTGAGTTATTTTCCCTTATATTTTTTCATCACTCTATGCTTCCTGATTGCTCTATCTGAAATCACTTCCCTCACCTGAAATCACTTCTCTAAGTAGGTATAAGCTGTGAAAAAGACTGTGGGAGAGTAGTAAATACAGGGTAAATGGGTAAACATAATGATCCAAGAAAGATGATGGTGAAATATGACATTTTCTAGTGTTGGATATAATAAACAGTAGAAACAGAGGAATGGAAAAAACAGACTGGCTCCTTTGCCATGGCAACAACAAGTGCATTTATTATATAAACAGAAGGAGGAAAGGCAGTTATTTGGTCCCTGTGCTTTTCTTTCCTAACCCTCCCATTTTCTTGTTTTTGGTTTAGTTTAGATTCTCAAAGGATGACAGCCAGTTATCTTGCAATGGCATTGATCATTTCTTTAAGTGCCCTAGATATGCAGGTATACACTTGACTTTAATATTTTACTATTAAAAAATAAATAAATCAAGGGATTTCTTTAAAAGCTCCTCAAAGAATAGCTTGTGTCCTGGGTTGTCAAGCACAGATGAGTGCTGTCTTTAAAAGTTTGTATCTTTATTTTGATACAATAAACTTACATGCAGGAGTCAAGGTACCACTTTCTTTCGAATTTTAGTATCATTAGAAAATTGTCTGATTCATTTGTGTATGTCTCAAGGTTAAATGGTCATCAGTGAGTGAGTGACAGAGAAACACTAAGTGATTCTACTTCAAAAGGAAGACCGAGATGCATTGAATAGCCGAGATACATAGGCAGTCCAAAAAGGTACTTTCCTTTGCTATATCAAAATGCACCTGATGCCCTCTGGTACCAGTGGGAAAAGGAAAGCTATTAAATTCTTACAATATTGAAACGTTGTATTTTAGGAGATAGGAAAGATGCAGGGTGGTGGTGTAGATAGCCAACAAACTGCAACCCAAGAATAGGGTCCACTTCCCAAAGAGAATTGCTGTTTTCACAATATTCTTCCCTTTCTGGAAAGGAGTGGACAAAATTGGAGCATGTGTAGCATCTCATTTTATGTTTCCTGGATAATCAAAAATTGGCGGAGTTCCCATCGTGGCACAGTGGTTAACGAATCCGACTAGGAACCATGAAGTTGTGGGTTCGATCCCTGGCCTTGCTCAGTGGGTTAAGGATCCAGCGTTGCCATGAGCTGTGGTGTAGGTTGCAGACGAGGCTCGGATCTGGTATTGCTGTGTCTGCGGCGCAGGCCGGCAGCTGTAGCTCCGATTTGACCCCTAGCCTGTGAACCTCCATATGCTGCGGGTATGGCTCTAAAAAGCGCCCCCCCAAAAAAAAACAATTGGCAACATGATCTGTAAAGATGGCTTGGGGCATGTCTCTTACATAGCTAAATATAGTCTTACTATATGATCCAGAAATCGATTTACCCATTTAATCTGAAAATTTATGTCTACATGAAAACCTGCATGTGAAAGTTTACAGCAGCTTTCTGCGTAATCAACAAAACCAGGAAACAACCAAGATGTCCTCCAACATGTACATGGAGAACACACTGTGATACATACATGCAATGAAATACTATTTGGCAATAAAAAAGGATGCGCTATCAAGTCACACAAGATATGGGTGGATGGTAAATGCATATTTCCAGTCTGAAAGGGCTACATGCTCCTTAACTTTATTTACACTCTGGAAAGGCAAAATTATATAGACAATAAATAGGTCAGTCATTACTGGAGTTTGGGGAGGAGAGAAGTTTGAACAGGTGAAGTAAGAGAATAATGGTAGTGAAACCATTCTGTATGATACTGCCATTGTGAATACCTGATGCTATGAATTTGCCAAAACCCATAGAACTCTACAGTGCAAAAAGGGTTCCTTAATCTATGCAAATGAAGAAAACAGGGAGGTAAGGCGTCTCATGGTGGAATGCAGACTATGACAAAATAATCCAACTGTGTTATGAATGTATGAATAAAACCTCATTGTAAGGATTAGGGGAAAAGTTGGCTGACTTAAATAACTTTGGAAATAAGTGGAGTGAGAAAAAGCAGTTGTGCATAAGCACTGTGTTCTTATGCTTGATAAAAATCTTCCATGGGGGAATGGGTTGACAATTCTGAAACCACTATACTTATATACTGGTATTAAAAATTAAGTAAATGCATATAAGATAGTAGGAGTCACGTTTCCTACTTCTGAGGTGGGCTCTTGTAGGCAGGAAAGGGGAGGACGAAGGAAAGATCTCTGTGGATATGAGTGAGTTGGAGACATCAGTGTAAACTCATGCTTACCTTACTATAGTTATAGATATATACACACTCATGCACACATATTTGGATTAGCTACACACACACATACATTTTATTTTTATGTTTTGTCAACTAAAAGGGCCTAGAAGCAAGGTCACATCTATCACTCATATATTTATTTCTAATACTATTCTCTAATAAAAGGAACCAGGACTCCTTGGAGAAATTGCTGATTATAAGGAAGTATACAAGATGAGCCAGAGTATCTGATAGCACCAGAAAGTGTGCAACTGCTTAGAAAAAAATACCCACAGTGATGGGGCATATCAAAAGAGATAAGAGCCAATGGAAGGGGTTCCTAGTGGTCAAAGATGGAACAATCTGAGTGACAAAATATATAAAGTAGCTCTGGATTGTAATATAGAAAAATGTCAATATCCATGAATCCATGCTGATATAAATAAATGATTAAGTGAATAACTGTGAGAGAATAGACACATCTCCCATGCAGAATTCCAAATAATTTGTGTAGCTCCTCCATTCTCAAGGAGGTGGAACATAGCCCCCTAGTCCTTAAGTGTGGGTTGAGCACATATAATTCCTCCCAAGGGATGCAGTATGGAATGGGGAAAAAGAGTAACTTTATAGTGGAGAAACCTGATCAACACTATGTCAGCCAGTTGATCAAGATGGTGATAAGTCAAGTTGATAGTATGAACTCTTGATTAGCTGCAATTAGAACAGCGCTTTACTTATGGCCTTCCTCCCCACATAACCTATAACCATTGCATAAACACGGGAAAAACATTAGAGAGATCTGAATTGAGGGATATTGTACAAAATACCCGACAAATACACAATCACTCTCAAGACCATCAAAAATAAGAACACTCTGAGAAATTATCACAGAGGAGTCTACAGAGTTGTGGAGATGAATTGCAACGTTGTTTCCTGGATGGAATGCTGGAACAACAAAAAAAGAACATGAGTTGCATAGACTTGGAAAGCAAACTTATGGTTACCAAAGGGGACAGGAGCAGGGAGGGATGGCCTGAAAGTTTGGGACCAGCATATGCACACTGGCATATGGAATAACTGGCCAACAGGGACCTGCTGTATAGCACAGGGAACTCTATCCAATATTCTGTGATGGTCTATGTGCGAGAAGAATATGAAAAAGTTTGGATGTGTGTACATGTGTAACTGAATCACCTTGTACAGCAGAAATTATCACAACATTGTAAATCAACTATACTTCAATAAAAGTTTAAAAAAGAATGAGTTAAAAGTCTAATGAAATATGAACAAAATGTGGACTTTAAAAATTGTGTATTTATTCTTTCATTGTTTATGATGAGTATGTCACACTAACGTAAGAAGTTAATAAAGAAGACTAGGGGAGTTCCCATCGTGGCACAGTGGAAACGAATCCGACTAGGAACCACAAGGTTGCAGGTTCGATCCCTGGCATCGCTCAGTGGGTTAATGATCCAGCGTTGCCGTGAGCTGTGGTGTAATTTGCAGACACGGCTCGGATCTGGAGTTGCTGTGGCTCTGGTGTAGGCTGGCAGCAACAGCTCTGATTAGACCTCTAGCCTGGGAAACTCCAGTGCAGCCCTAAAAAAAAGATCAAGAAAAAAGAGAGAGAGAGAAGACTGGTATGAAATATATGGGAACTCTACTATCTTCACAACATTTCTTTAAATCTAAAACTAAAATAGAAAGTTTATTTCAAAAGTCCTATTCCAAGTTTTACCCCATGCTGTTAAATCAAAACTTCTGGGGTACAAGCTAGGTATCAGTATTTCTTTTAAGATCCCATGTGATAACAACATGCAGCAAAGTTTGGAAACCTCTGGGGTTGAAGTCTCTGAGGCAAAGAACCTGTCTTTTGGCATTCTGTAATGCCAGAATTGCTCAAAATATTCCAAACTAGATAAAAGAGTTGAGTGTTGCTTCTATTTTATCTCTACGTGGAGTCGAATTTTTAATAACGAGTGTGGTAAAAATAAAGTCCTGGAACAAGTTGCCCATTTGAGCACCACTTGATGTTACACTATTGAATATGGAGCCACTAATTGGCACACAGATCAAGCATATAATTGCAGACAATATTATATCTGAAAATAAAAAATCTCATGTAATTTTCCTGCAATTGACAGGAAAAAAAGAAATTCACAGGCATACCTTTTCCTCTGTCTGACCCCGGTCCCCCTCACAGAGTATATGGATATATTCTAGTGGACTCCCACCCTGGACCTTTTCTACCCTTTTTTGACCCTTTTTCTGTGCTCCCTGAGGCTGACTCTTTGGTTTGCAAGATGTGGGCCCTCTTGCCCTCTGATGTTCAGCTGGGTTCAGGCAGGACCCAAGAGATGGGTAGGTATTGTTAGCCTCTCTTTCCCGCCCTCATCCTGGTTCTGGCAGTGGCTGAGTTTGTCCCAAGTCCCGTTCCTGTCTTCTCCAGCTCTCACTTGGCTCTGGAAACGCTATTCCTTTTCCTCCTCCTTTCAGGCCCCTGAGAAATAATGACTTCCTGCTGTGGCGAGTCTCTGGGTAACTCACAATCCATTGCTGGATTTTTAAAAATTTTGCCTGCACCTCTGTAAGTCATCTTTTCCCTGAAATGTTTTTAGTTAAACCCTTATAAGGCGCTATCTGTTCTCTGTCAGAATTATGATGGACACAATCAGTGTACCGTTGTCTACTCTCTGTCCTTGGAAGTGACTGACCACCCCTTTTTTTTTTTTTTTTTAAACTCGAGATCATGCCCTGCCTACTTCTTTGGCCTTAAGATATCCTTATTTTGTGAAGGGATGCGGATAGTGAGAACATACGCTCCCTAAATCTTTACTTGGCAAAGAGAAAGTTGGCAAACCTATGCCGGTTCCCCACACATTTTTGAAATTTCACTTTTGAAATCCCGTGTCTGGGAACCATTGATCTAAATGAGTATTTGACTTTGAGACATACAAGGCATTCAGCTGTATTTCATTTTACCACAAGAATCTTACAAATCTAGTGAAAGTTGCCAATGAGAAAGTTGTTATGGCAAGCACTCAAGTTACTTGGGTTCAGCTGTTTGCATAACTGATTGTTCCACTCCTGACAAAGAGGAGAAAGGGGAAAATAGAAGGAACTATAAACACTCATGTGGTTATTTTTTGCATCTTTCAGTATCACATTCCATTGGAGGTCTGATGGGGGAAGGGATAGAGGAAGAAGATATGGGTGCATCTGGAAGGTTTAGCAAGAAGTTGAAAAGACTTTACCATGAATGGTGGAGTTTTGGTGATAGTGACTTAGAACTTCTAAATTCACAGATCCGGAAACATCTGTATTGGAACTATGCCAAAGCTTTCTTATTATAAATAGTTACAAAAGCTCATTTATAGATGATTCCATCACTAAGCAACACGCATTGGACGTTTGTGTTTATTAGTGTTTTTTAGAAGGAATGTTTCATAAGGCCAAGTGCCATCAACTTATGATTGAAACAAAATCTTTGAAGCGCCCCATGCTTGGGCAATATAGAGGAACGTGGTATATATATTTAACACAATTCATTCTCCTTGACTTTAAAATTATTCTCCTTCGGGAATGTCATATTTTTCTTTGTTGTGTCTTACCACATCTAATTTCAACTGCAAAGGCATTAACACGTAATTGGGTTTTTTTTTGTTTTGTTTTTGTCTATTTAAAAACATTTTTTTTGTTTCTATTCTCATTACTTTTTTTGTTTAGCATAAGAAAAGATGCAAGGCAAAATTCGTTCTTTTTTTGTATACTTTAAAAAGGGAACTTTAGAAGGGTCAAATAACTGTCATAGAGAATTTTTTTTTTAATGTAGTTACAATTCAAACACAAGCTATTGTCTACATAGCATGAGAAAAGAATTGGTAAACTCAAGAATTTTCTTTCTCTTTACATTTCTACTACTGAAACAAATTAATAGAAACTTTAAGCCTTGACATCTTTTCTCCTCTGTCTTGCGGTAAAGACCAATTGATGAAAGGCCTAGAAACAGTCAGTAAATATACTTACTACTGAGTGGAGAGATATAGTCAGTAAGAAGAGATGAAGCCTACCTGTGCTGAGAACCAGAGATGGAGAAGGTCACTGGTGGTTTTGGAGTTCTTTTATTTTGTTGTTACAGCTACTCCTGTGCATATGGAAGTTTCCAGGCCACAGGAGGAATTAAAGCTGTAGTTGCAGGCCACAGCCATATCCCCGGAACGAGTCCAGGGATCGAACCCGCATCCTTATGGAGACTATGTAGGGTTCTTAACCTGCTGAACCATAATGAGTACTCCGAGGCTTTGCAGTTCTTGGAGACCAGCTGCAGGTCTGCTTTTCCTGTTATTTGGCTGTTCAATTCTACCCCATTCCATGAAATAAAAATTCCACTTTCTGGCTAAGCTATTAGGTTGGGTTAGCTAATTAAGATCAAATTCAGTTCAATAAAAAGATGGACTTAAGGAAAAGTCCTGGGGAAGCTCACAGAATTAAAGGAAGAGTTGATCATTGAGGCTCCAGGAAGGAGGGACCCAGAGCCAGGAGTTGGATACCATCAGGATTCACTGAAAAGAGAAACCTCATTTGGCCTCTGTAGAGGAATAGTTTGATATATGACCTGCTGTGTATTTTCCCCAGGACTTTCGTTTCTTTACCCCACAACCCTTTTCCATTTATGGACATTTTTGTATCCATTTGCCACAGAAGGCGATGTTTTAGTAGACTGTTTTTGTTAGTGCAACTTCTTGTGCTCAATGCACATTGAGGCCAAACAAACTGAAACACTGGCGTTTGGAGCAGAGGAAGGTTTATTGCAGGGCCATGTATGGAGATGGGTGGCTTGTGGTCCGCCCTCCCCCATTCCAAACTCCCCGATCCAAAATTATAAAGCATTTGCAAAAGCCAGGTGGAGGAGGAGGGTTGCAGAGTAAAGTGACCAGCTTGTGCACAATTATCTGGCTGATGGTGAGGTAACAGGGTGGGGTCACATGGGATAACATTATCAGTCCTTAGGCTCCAGGAGGCCTGAGGCTATGTGCCCAGGATCATCGAGTGGTTATTATCTTTCATTTGGTGGATGGCTGGGTGGGTGGGAATTTCACCTTTGTAAAACAGCTCAGGAAACGTGCATCAGATACCGTTTCCTAGGTATGTCAGAGAGGTGCTAAAGCAGAGGAGATGGAGGAGGGGCGTCCCATAGGGTCCTGCTTGGTTATATTTTGAATATAAAACACTGACCAGGAGCCAATTCAAGCTCTGAACACTAAGGAGGCTCTCCCAAGCCAATTCAAGCTCTGAACACTAAGGAGGCTCTCCCAAGTTGTGTGTGTGTGTGTGTGTGTGTGTGTGTGTGTGTGTGCATGTGTGCGTGCACGCGTGTGTGTGTGCGTACGTGTGTGTGTGTGTGTGTGTGTGTGTGTGTGCAGGAGGAGAGGAACGCCAAGAGGGAAGCAAGGAGAGCTAAGTTGGCGTAGTACCACTGAGAAAGAGGCCTGACACCTAGTAGATGACTCCATCACTAAGCAACACACAGCAGTCATTGGTTTATTGTTTTTCTGTTTTTTGTTTTTGTCTTTCTGTATTTTTAGGACCATACCACAGCATATGGAACACCTTAGGCTAGGGGTCGAATTGGAACTGCAGGTACTGGTCTAGGCCACAGCCACAGCAACACCAGATCTGAGTCACATCTGTGACCTGTGCCACAGCTCATGGCCACTCCAGATGCTTAACCAAATGAGTGAGGCCAGGGATCAGATCCACAACCTCATGGATACTGGTCAGGTTCTTAACCTGCTGAGCCACAGCAGGAACTCCCTCTATTGGTTTTATTTATACCTTTTTTTTTTTTTTAAAGGCCACATCTGTGGCAAATGGAAATTGCCAGGCTAGGGGTCAAATTGGAGCTGCAGCTGCCAGCCTACACCACAGCCACAGCAGCACAGGATCAGAGCCACGTTTGCGACCTATGCCGCAGCTTGTGGCCACACTGGATCCTTAACCCACTGAGTGAGACCAGGGATTGAACCTGAATCCTCATGGATACTAGTCGGGTTCATAACCCTCTGAGCCCCTATGGGAACTCCCTCTATTGGTGTTTTAAACTGAACATCTTTCATCATATCAAGTGCAGTCAATTTCTAATCGAAACAAAAATTTTGAAGTACCCTGTGAAGTTTATATTAGAGAATTGAACCCTATGGGAGAGCAGCAACAGACACTTCCAAAGAATCTAGGGGGGAATTCCAAGAGCTGAGAGAACCCCTGAGTAGAGAGAGCCAGTGCCCTCTAATCTTGATAGAGCTGGGGTGGAGAGAAGACCCTAAGGCTCTTGGCATGGCTTGGGAGTAGCATGGGACTGTACACAGTCATGGCTGTGTTGGAGGAGTTTCTGCTGTGGCTCAGCAGTAACCATCCCGACCAGTATCCATGAGGATGCAGGCTTGATCCCTGACCTTGCTCAGTGCCTTAAGGATTCGGCATTGCCCCAAAGCTGCAGTGTAGGTCACAGGCATGGCTGGGATCCCGAGTTGCTGTTGCTGTGGTATAGGCTGGCAGCTGTCACTCTGATTTGACCTCTAGCCTGGGAACTTCCATATGCCTGTAGCCCTAAAAAAAAAGAAAAAGGAAGGAAAGAAAGAAAGAAACGGCTGTGTGATGAAGGCAGTCAAATCTAAAGCAGACTTGTAGAGCTCCGGGTTGACTCACTCAAGGTATAGGAACAGCGGAATAATCCCTGAAAATAGCACTGGTTCTGGGCCCTGTAAAGCCTCACCAAGGTGCCCATAGCACTCAGTGGTATTTGGTAAACTCCTCTTAGTGCACTTCAGAAAGGCATCAGGGGCAAGCAAGGAGAGTCATTGATCCTGAAGTGACCTTTGGTGTGGATCCACACAGATCAACACCAGCAAAACAGACGGGATGAAGAGCCATGTGCCAAAATCAACAGATAACCAAGGATCAGAAACTCTGCTTATTCTTCCCCTCCCACCGTCTCCTGCTTAGAAGCTAGAAGCAAACTTAAGGAAAAGAAATTGGGACCTGGAATTCATTGAGGTTTAGCTTCTATTCGTTGGTAAAACAGGATCTCACTGGAGAAATTAAGCTCACTGGCATGAGAAGAACTAAGAGCTGAGAGAATCCCCGAGCACTTTCTCAACACCTGCTTATGTGGCCTGAATTCAGAGCCTGTCTTTCTCCTGTAGACTGTGGTTGTCTGTGTAGCAGAGAACGTGGCCACTGGCAGCTCCTGCTCACCATGCAGATTCCCCATAATAGGGGAAAAGTTCTTCATCACCTTTGACTCTCCCCCCACCCCTAGAATCTCCTTCCAGCTCTTGTTGGCAAAGCCTCAGAGAACAATGTTGCCTGGTCTTCCTCTAGTTATGTTCCCACCTCATTGACCATTTACAGAGCCAGGAGTGTTGTATTCTCTAATAGATCCAATTTGGATGACATGCTATGTAGCCTCCGAAGCCAGGATGCTGTAACTGGCAGCCTCAGCTGGATTCATGTGTCTGGAGTGGGGGAGGAGAATTCCTCTGCCAAAAGGAAACACTTTGATCAGAGGAGGAGAAGGGGAGCTGACTGATAAAATAATGTGTCCTCTATAATCTGTTTGTAATGGGTATCTATCTGGTAGGACGATGCTAATAAAGGTTTCCTTAATGTGACATTGATATGACCAAAGCATATAATTAAAATAATAGGATACTATGTTTTTTACAACCCATTAGTTCAAAATTAGAACCTGAGCTCTGAAAAACAAACAAAAACCCCACAACACTTAGTCTTTTCATTGTAAATCTGTAAACTTTGCACCAGCTTAACTATGAGATTTGGCTTACAGGCCAGCCAATAACCCTGGTGCTTTTTGTTCTCAAATCCCATTATACCCTGCAGAGAATAAAATGCTGTGTGCTACATGAAAATTGGTTTATAGCGTGTGTATACCGATTATCAGAATTGTCAGAAATATTGGCCTCTTTCCTTTAAGGTCCATAGGGACTTAAATCTGAAATGCATTTCTATGAAAACTTCACTTAGCTGCATGCTGCTGAAATAATTCTAGCCAACTGTTCATTCATAGCAGTCTTTCAAGGCAATTACCTGGGGGTGATTTCTTCACATTTATTGTCTTCACTTTTTATTGCATTCTTTGATAGGCAAGGAAATAATTAATTTGGCTTAAGTATAAAATTTGGAGAATTTTATAATTTCTCTTACACTCTGATGCCCATGTCTGTTAAAGAGGGAAATAGATGATAAATAAGAAGATATAGCATGAAGTGCTGAAAAAATGTAAAAGATAAAATTCCTTTAGAAAAAGTCCTATTTTAGTCCAGGTTCTGGTACTCATTTTAAGCTTGGCGTGAAATAATTTTCATTCTCGGTACTGAATTGTAAACAAATACTCCAACTGATTTGCCTTTCAACTCTAAATAGTTTTTTGGTCACCATTTGTATCGCTGCTGTGAGTTTCATTGGTGTTATACAGCTTTTTATGTATTCAGAGTAACACAATTCTTTCCTACTCATGCCAGTAGCATTTTTTTTAAGGTTTATTTATTTATTTGATTTTTAGGGCCGCACCCATGGCATATGGAGGTTCCCAGGCTAGGGGTCTGCTTACGCCACAGCCACAGCAACTCAGGATCCAAGCTGCATCTGCACATCTGCAGCTCGCCCGCAATGCTGGATCCTTAACCCACTGAGTGAGGTCAGGGATCAAACCTGAAACCTCATGGTTACTAGTTGGATTCATTTGCAATGAGCCACAGTAGGAACTCCACTGGCAGCATTTTTAAAGAGCAACAAACAAACAAACAAACAAACGAAGATGTTCCAATAGATTAGGAACCTGAATGAGTTACTGGTTAGGCCTTTTGGTTAATGAACAGCACCTGACAATAACTGGGCTGCCCCAGTTCCCAGGAATAGTTTCCAAAGAACACATGATTTTTTTTTTTTTTTTTTTTGGTTTTTAGGGCCGCATCCACAGCATATGGAGGTTCTCAGGCTGTGGTTCCTACGCCACAGCCACAGCCATGCCAGATCTGAGCCACCTATCCTACAGCTCATGGCAATGCTGGATACTTAACCCACTGAGTGAGGCCAGGGATTGAACCTGCAACTTCATGGTTCCTAGTTGGATCCATTTCCCCTGTGCCGTGATGGGAACTCCAAGAACACATGATCTTACACAGATATTTTCTGATAACTTTCCCCCTCTGACTATGAAAGTAACATATGATCATTGCAGAAAACTTGGAAAGGTAAAACTAACTGAAAAAACAAACTCATTGATCATTCTCCAGTCCAAGGATAGCCACTGTTAACAGTCTGGTGTATTTCTCATCTTTTCTCCAATGTATATGTATTTTAAAATCTATTGAGATTAATTATGTATATTATTCCTACAGTGCATATGCTATGGCAATTTAAAATAGAATCTCTCCTTGGTATGGGAATTTTAAACAGTACTGTAAATCAATAATCAATATAAAGTAATTATTTATAAAAAATTTTTGTTTTTGTTTTTTTTAATTATACAAATGGAAAGCTATGACTTACTTTTTATACTTTAATGCATACTAACTGAGCAATTTCTACATCCAAGATACTGTGATAAACTCTTTAATGGATTAAAAGCAAAATGAAACATTTATAAGGCACAACTTTTGCCCACAGAGCATTTTGTATAATTATATGCACAACTAATCATTAGATGAATCAGAAAGTGTTTCATTATAGGAGTTACCATCATGGATCAGTGGTTAACGAATCTGGCTAGGAACCATTTGGTTGCGGGTTCGATCCCTGGGCTCGCTCAGTGGGTTAAGGATCCGGCGTTGCTGTGAGCTGTGGTGTTGGTTGCAGATGCGGCTCAGATCCTGCCTAGACCGGAGGCTACAGCTCCGATTTGACCCCTAACCTGGGGGAACCTCCATATGCCGTGAGTGTGGCCCTAGAAAAGGCAAAAAGACAAAAAAAAAAGAAAGAAAGTGTTTCATTATAAAATAGAGGCAAAATAAATTTCCAGATGATCACAGGCAGTGGATAGCAGAGTTCCAATTTGTGAGATTATGAAGATGGGTCAGTTTAGTTGGATTCTTGCATATGGCTAGGATTTCAACCAGCAGATAATGGTAATGGTGGAAAGAGGGCTGTTGTGGAATGGAGGAAGAACATTCAGGTCGGAATAGTACAAACAAAAGCAAGAAGAGAAAAAAATGCAAAAGTGTGTTTAGGTAACTATGAGTTGACATCTGTAGTAGAAGAAAACACTGGTAAGTAAATCTCAGATGTTGCATTGAAAATGAATCTGAATACCAAGACCAAGTTTACACTTTACAGGTAGTGCAGACCCACAAACACTTTTGAACAGCGCAATAAAATGATCAGGTCTATACCTAAAGAAATATCATATAGGACCTAAAATTCCTAGAATATATATTTCCTTTTGTGTGTGGGTTGGTGTTCATATAATGGTTTTCTAAATATCCTTTAATTTTTTTTATTATAAGTTGATACATATTTTTTTGCTTTTTAGGGCTGTACCCATGGCATATGGAGGTTCTCAGGCTAGGGGTTGAATCAGAACTATAACTGCCAGCCTACACCACTGCCACAGCAACGTGGGATCCGAGTTTCACCTGCCACCTACACCACAGCTCACGACAACGTGGTATCCTTAACCCACTGAGTGAGGCCAGGGATCGAACCGGTTCCTAGTCTGATTGTTTCTGATTGCTTCTGCTGTGCCACGACAGGAGCTCCCTATAAGTTGATGTTTTTATCTTTCATTCTAAATCCCAAAATAATTTTTTAGATCTTCTTAAAAGAGTATAAAAATTTCCTAAATGTTTTAATGTCTAAACTTCCTTGTCACTAGTATTTGTTTTTTATAATTTATAGCTTAAATACTTTTTTTTGCATATATTTATTTCCTTCTTGTTCTTTCATTAAATTCTTCATTCACTCAACTAAAGCATTTATGGACAACTGTATAAGTTGCCCATAACACTGTATTATATAATGAATATTATAGGAATTATATACTCTGAATAATTTGGGATAAATTCTGGGCCTGAAGATGGCAGTTTAGAAGAGAAATTTTGAATATCATTTGTCTAAGGAAAATGCTGGCACCTGAGATAACCAAACTTTATTAGTTGATACTAATTATCCTTGTTATTAAATATTTGGAAACTTAGATATCTCTTATTTTTCAGTTTCCTTTCTAATTTTTTTAAAGTGTTTTTCTTTCATTGCTTGCTAACTACTTCATTAAACTTTTAATGGCTAAAAACTTTTGAAAGATTATATGTGTTTTAGGGGTACTGTCTGTGTTTAATGTAAAAAATTAATTTTAGGCTTTCATTAAATCAACTTTTACATTATCTTCTCTCAACTTTCCATTGTTAAATACATTTCTGTGGTAGGAAGACGTACTGGTACCGTTTACTTAAATGAGTTGGTATACTAGTTATCTCAAATGGCATGTCAAGTGACCCTAAAGTTTAAACACCTTTATATAAAAGGTTTTCTCTTCTAATGTTTATTTTGGTCTCAGACTCCATTATTTAATTAAACATACTGTTTATACAACTAATGCAACATTACAATTAAGTGTAAGAAAGTCTTTACTCAAATCCAAGAGTATACTTGAGTATTATTGTAAGTAATTGTATTGAGAATTTTTTTTTTTTAACCATAGTGCCATTTAAGGCTGCAAATATAACTTTCTGTTGTTAGAACCAAACACCTTTGTATCCATTTCACAAAACCTTATCATATATTCTGAGAGACCTGTTTTGCTACTTCATCATTCTTTTTTCTGGCTACACCGACAGCATGTGGAATTTCCTGGGTCAAGGATTGTGCTCACTCCACAGCAGTGATCCTAGCTGCTGCAGTGACAACGCTGGACCCTTAACCCACCGCGTCACCAGGGAACTCTTACTTCATCAATCTTTACCCTTTCAAAGGCAAGAATAAGTCAGAGCAATTGTAGTAAAACGGAAATCACAAAATAAAAATCAAGCTTAGTGATGCTATAGGACCATGATAACAAATAGTTTCAAATCACTCTCAAGAAATTTTAACATTTGGGTAATCTCGGAGTTCCCATCGTGGCGGCAGAGGAAACGAATCTGACTAGGATCCATGGGGTTGCGGGTTCAATCCCTGGCCTTTCTCAGTGGGTTAAGGATCCGGCATTGCCGTGAGCTGTGGTGTAGGTTGCAGATGCGGCTGGGATCCCGCTTTGCTGTGGCTGTGGCGTAGGCTGACGGCTACAGCTCTGATTAGACCCCTAGCCTGGGAACCTCCATATGCCACGGATGAAGCCGTAAAAAGACGAAAAGACCAAAAAAAAAAAAAATTGGGGTAATCTCTACAGTGTTTAGACCCTAATAGTAATATCCTTTCACTCCTATTTGGTTATTCCCAACTTCTTTGATATTACTAATAGGATATGGAATTGAAAGGGGTCCATGTCAAGGAAACTTTGCTAAATATCCCTATAATTATAGACGTTAATGGTTCCTGCATAGTATAGGTGCCCTAGACCTATAGGACTCCTATACAATCAGTCTGAAAGTCACAGCAGAACTTATGTATCATAAACTGTCAAATTACTTAGTGGTTCTTTGCCTAACTGAACTGGTTAAAGTCGAAGCTTGTGTTTGTATGTTTATTTTTTTTTATTTTTTATTTTTTGTCTTTTGCCTTTATCTAGAGCCGCACCTGCGGCATATGGAGGTTCCAGTCTGCATGTTTCAGATTTACTGATTGATCCCAACTGTCTGGAAAATGATATATATCTATATATGAAGCATTTAATCATTAATTAATTAATATTTAATTAATGAATTGCAATGAACAACAGATGCTGGCAAAGAAAGTGAAGCAATCATCACCTGTGGAGGAAAGAAATTATTCATATTCTATGATTCAGCTGTACTGTGGATAGTAGGTAACATTTTAAATATACATGCTGGGGGCATGGCCAGAAAACCTCAAATAACACCACCCAAAAAAGAAAAAAAGGCATATTCAGTTAACAACAAAACATTTTGGGTGTCTGGGTTTCTTTGTCCACTTCTCCTTCAATAAGATCACCCTATCTTTATTTTGAAGTACCATTTCCCCCCACTCTCAGTTATTCAGTTAGGGTGAGATCTACTCTATTCCCATTGCTTGTTTTCCGGGAGAGTGCAGGTAACTCACACTTGTATGATCATCATATTCTAACTCATTGGCCTCCATGAACTTGTTCAGAAATGGGCCTGTGACCCAAGTAAGTAACTCAATGAGACTCATTTTGGTAGATATTAACATACTGGATGATCGTGTATAATTGTAAAAACTGAAGAGTAAGAAGGAAACTCAAAGAGGGAAGAGGTGAAACAGGAGAGAGTGGAGTCGTTGAAATAATTTTTTGTAAAGAGTTTCAAGAAGTGATGCATCAATATATACATTTTTCTTTGTCTTTTGTCTTTTCTAGGGCTGCACTCTCAGCATATGAAGGTTCCCAGGCTAGGGGTCTAATTGGAGCTGCAGCTGCTGGCCTATGCCACAGCCACAGCAATGTGGGATCCGAGCCGCATCTGCGACCTACACCACAGCTCATGGCAACGCTGGATCGCCAACTCACTGAGCGAGGCCAGGGATTGAACCTGCAACCTCATGGTTCCTAGTCAGATTTGTTAACCACTGAGCCACGACGGAACCCCAAAGAAGTCATGCATCAATATTACAAAAATCAATAGTTGAAACTATCAATCAAAATAGTTGGACAAATATTTTATTCATTTTAAGTAACTATAACTTCGGTATGATTGATTATTCCTAGCAGGATTTGCATCTGTGTAAATAGGCATATATTGATTTTTTTAAAAAAGAGAATATAGCGGTCTCATTATTTTCTTTTTTCTTTTGCTTTTTCTCCCATGCACACCTGCGGCATACGGAATTTCACCCCAGGCTAGGGGTCAAATCAGAGCTGCAGCTGCTGGCCTAAGCCACAGCCACAGAAACGCCATCTTTGAACCACATCTGTGACCTACACCACAGCTCATGGCAACACAGGACCCTAAACTCAGGGATCGAATCCACATCCTCATGGATATTAGTCAGGTTCATTACTGGTGAGCCACACAGGAACTCCTATTTTCTTTTTTAAATCAAAATTTTCCTTTTAAGGATTTTCTTCCCTCGATCAAGATAATACTGAAAAAGTCATCTGTTCTGCTCTAGTAAATCCTATCTTCTTATTGTAGAGTTGTTTTTCAATGTGATGGCATTTGCCTAGCTGATGTGTAGTGATTTATTTTTACTCATCTATCCATTCAACAACTCTGTATCATGCTTCAGATATGCAGTAGACATTGTGCCAGAGGGAGTGAGATTCAAAGGTGTACCCTAACTTAGAATGTAAGGTCCATAGGAGCTCTTGACTTGAAGCCTGGGGCCTAGAAGACAGTCAGTATTTGATCATATTATCAGAAATGCATTCATATGGATGTGGGGTGTATTTCTGTATTGATTTAACAATGGCAGCTTCTGGTGTGCCACGCTCGGCCTCTAAGTATTGCCTGTGACTCAAACATGAATTGAAGGCTTGGGCCTCTGTGCTTCTTTTCTTGATGACAGTTACTCCTCATAAGCCTAGGTTTAATGGTATTTATTTTTAGCAATTCACAATAAAATAATTATACCTGATATCAGTACTTTTTTTCCTCTTTTTAGGGCCAAACCTGCAGCATATGGAAGCTCCCAGGCGAGGAGTTGAATCAGAGCTGCAGCTGCTGGCCTATGCCACAGCCACAGCAATACCCAATCCGAGCTGCATCTGTGAACTATGCTGCAGCTCACAACAAAGCCAGATCTTTAACCTACTAAGCAAGGCCAGGGATCAAACCAGCATCCTCATGAATACTAGTCGGGTTCTTAGCTCACTGAGCCACGACGGGAACTCCTCAATAAGGTTTTGAAAGATGGTGCTGCCATGACACCCTGATACCATAGTAGACAATGAATTTGGTCCCTATTAGTTTACTAGCTTTAGTGGGTTGAATGGTGGGTTCCCCTGAAAAAAATGCCCACATCCTCAACCCTAAACTGTGAATGTGACCTTATTTGGAAACAGAATCTGCGCAGGTTTAATTAAGTAAGGATCTTCAGCTTAGATTATACTGCTTTGTCTGGTTAGTTAAGTCCAATGCTAAGTATAGGAGGGGAGGAGAAGACAATGACACAGCGAAGGCCATGGTGAAGATGGAGGCAGAGATTGGAACATTGTAGTCACAGGCCGATGGATTCCTGGAGCCACCAGAGGCTGAATGAGGCAAGGAACGATTCTCTCCTAGGGCTTTGAGAGTTGTAGGGACCTGATGACACTTTGATTTTGGACTTCTGGCCTCCCCAGAACAGTGAATGAATAAATTTCTGTTGTTTTAAGCACTAAAGTCTTTGTTAAGGGTCCTCAGAAAACTAATATGCTAGTTCATACCAGATATCTAATTAAGGATTCTGTTGTGTTGTTTTACTTCACAATAACTTGAGGAAATTAGTATCTCTACTCCAATTCTTTGTTTCCATCCAATGAAGACATTTGTCTCCATTGTGGTGCTGGGAGGATATTCCTCTAGGGAAAAGATTCCGTTTGTAAAGTGCCACAGGTTGGCCAAGTGGCTGGGTCAGGAGGCAGGGAGGGAGACATTGCTTCTGACCTACCCATCTTTGGGCTACCTTCTCTTTATGTCTTGGATGCTTTTTTTCCACAAGGATGTTGGGCAAATTCATTTTTAGAGACCTTTGAAAGTTAACCATCCACCCAATCTAGAGCGGTCCACTCCACTTTATTCTTTTTTCCTTACCCGGTTGGTTTCCTTTACATCACCCACAACAATGTATAATTATATGAATATTTGCTTGTCATAACTCCAGGTTCAAGGAACATAATAACTGCACCTAGCATATTGTCTGCACACAGTAAGTTCTCAATAAAAATGTATAAATAAATACATACATAAATCAATGAACATTTTGAGTGGAAAGCAAAAAAATGCTTATTACTTTGGCTTTGGAATTAGACTCTTCAAGGACGAATTTTTTTTTTTCTTTTAACTTACTAGGGCAAACATCATTGAATTTAAAGACAAAGAGAAAGTGGTCATTTAGTTCAAGCCTTCACTAGAACCATGAGTGCCCTCTTCAGCCTTCCTGACAAGAATGACCCAAAATGCCTGGCTGGCTGAAACATCCTTGGCGACAGGAAACTCACTACCTCAGTACTTTTGGTCTTTTCCATTTAGCTTTCCTTCCTCACTCCTCCCAGTTATTGCAGTCTATATTTTAGCATTTTGCACACCTGACGCAGCAGAAGCCTGGAAGTCTAGAAGTGGGAGGCACAGAGGGAACCCCACTGCCCATTCCAGGTCTGAGACCCCGGCTCAGGGTGGGCGCGCCTCGCCTACAGCTGGGTAAAGTAGCGGCGTCACCTTCCCGCTGGGTTCGCCTTGGTTCTCGGCTTCCCCGCGGGTAGGGGGTCCTCCTTCCCAAACTCCTCGCATTTCCTCCGCGAGGCCCGCCGCCGCGCGCAGCCGCATCCCTGCCCCGCCCCAGGCACCTGCGTGGCCACCCGGCGGCTCGAGGGCCGCTCCTCCCGCCCCGGAGCGGTGGTGGAGGGCGCGGGGCTTGCGGGAGGCCACCCGGCCCTCCCTTCCCTTTATTCTCCCCCCTCCGCTCTTCCTCAGCCCCTCCTCCCACACTCTGCTGCCTCCGCTCTCCTGGGAGTTGCCTGGCACCTTCCGCGACGAGTTTGGAGCCGCCCGACCGCAGAGCCCACTGCCCGCCGAGCACGAGCGACGCAGGTGCCCGAGCCCCCGCGCTGCCGCCATCTCTGCCTTTGCCAAGGTGGGACCTCGGCTTCAAGGTGGGACCCAACTCTCCTTCCTGCCCCTTACTGCCCCCTTTTCCCGCTCCCGGCCACGCGAGGAGCCGGACGCAGGGTCCGGAGTCCGCGGACCAGCTGGGGACCAGGAGGCCGGGGCCGTTCCGGCGGCGTCACTGGAGGGGCCCGCGTCTGGCGGGAGGGGCGGCGGGGGCTCTCTCTCGGCTACCCGGAGCCAGGCTCTCGGAAGGCTCCCGGGGCGAAGAGCATGAGGGCGCGCGGTCCGGGGCAGCCAGCCTAGCCTTGGCGCGCACCTGTCGGGCGCCCCTGAAAGGACGTGCCACCTGGCCAACTTCTTTTCCAGGTCTTCTTGCTACTTTGGAAACTAAAGGAACTGCTACGGAAACCAGTAAGTCCTGGGGCCCTGAGGAACTGTTTGTAGGCTTGGATGACAAAAGAAAAAAAAAAGTGCTCTAGGGGTCGTTTAGCCCGGAGCTTCTGTTACCCCTTCTCCCGCCCCAAGCAAATTAATGAAATAAAGCAGAACAAGGAAACTCAACCCCAACCAAAGCACATATTTAAAAGAGCTTGCAGGGATGAGGGAAAGAGACCTAATCGATGAATCACTTTGGAAATCCCAGGTAGGAGGAGGCCCCTTTGGAACAGTGGGTTTTGGGGGGTGCTATTTCTAGGACTTGGGTTTGCCAGCAGAAGAGGAGATTGACTCTTGTAAGCCCAAGGGGGTTCCTTATATTAAGGGGCTGCTTGGAGTGTCTTCTGTTAACTTTCATTTCCTTAAGTGTTAAAGTATGTTGAAACAAATACTCTTTCAGATCTCTGGACTTGGAGTCAGGACATCTGGATTTTGGTATGATTTGCCATTTACTGTGACAGCTGTGGTTAGTTTAACCTCTCGGCCTCATTTTCCTCATCTGTCAAGTTAGAGGCTTGGATGAAAACTCTGAGGGCCTTTTAATAATACCTAAGATGTTTCCCAACTTAAAAATTATTTAATTCTTTAACTTTTCAACATGTTACAAACATTGCTAGATTTCATAAAATTTAAAAAATCTGTATTGATCTTGGCATCTTGTTTATATGCGTTTATCATGTATACTTTTAGGGTTTTCCAACCAAAACTTAAAGAGAAAATCACTTCTAAAAGAGCTTAGAAATATATAGTTTATATGTAAATATTTAGATCAGTCTTTTAGTCTAGTTTAAAGAATCATGTTCAACTTTAAGTTAATATTTGCAACACTGACAAAAACATGTGGCTTTAGTGTAGTACTTATTCTCTTTCAGTATTGTATATTTGGAGGAAATAAAAATCTTGTTTTGGAGGAAAACAAAAATTGCACCCTTCCTATCAATTACTATTCTTAAACAGTGTTTGCTGCTTTTTAGCGTGAAGTTGTGTGCAGAATATAAAAAAATGGTTTCAGGCCATTTTAGAGAGTCTCTTAAATTAAGCTCGATAGCAGAGATGCCAGTTTTAGTAATGCATTTTAGTTATTTGGAATGAATCCCAGAAAATAGCAGAGGTTAACTGAACAGATAAGTCAGAAATTAGGAATTCACACACACACACACACACACAGAGTTGTACAGGAAGTGAGTACTATAAAGTGTCAGTGAACTTTTTATTTTCTTTTGATAAAAACAAACCACTGTTGGCTTGTTTAAGCAGACAGAGAACGTTAGACTAGCTTTTGTTGTTCCTTGTACTTCAAAATTATTTGAGATTAAGTCATCTGTAGTTGGGTAGGTTTAGAAGTGTCTTTGCCTCTTTGGGGTCTTTGATCTATAGTAAAATAATGTGTTCCCACCCAACATATGCTTTGTATTCCGTTTGGGAGAGTGGAATAGGTTTGAAGTACTCTTTTATGAATACACTGGATTGATTTTTCACTGCTTTTTAACCTGCGGACTGGAAGTGTCATCAATCATTCTAGCATTTGGCTTTCCTCATAGTCCCTGGTGAAGTAGGTGATCATCTTCTTTGAAAGAAATGCCTAAAGAGTTAAGGAAATTGGTTGTTGAATAAACAGAGAGTACTACAGCTCAAACATCCTGGCTTCCAGTCTCTTGCTGGAAAACTAACTGAAAACAGTGGGTGGATCTGACGCCCAGGGTCCAACTCATTCATGGCTTAGGAGAGCCATCACGGTTGGCAGAAGCTCTATTCCTCTTTTGTCATTAATTCACCGACAAAAAACACTCGTGTCTTCACAGTTAGATCACTGTTATATAACTTAGTGGTTTGTGTTTATGAAGTGTAATATCCCAAGGGGGTCTTAGAAATAAAACTTAGCAAATATCCAGAAGAAGAAAAGAATTGCCTTGGCAGATATTATGCTGCATTTTTCATACTGAGAACCAAACACATTCTAAAAAACATGTCCTGTGGAGTTAAAAATGAAGAAAAGGGCTTACAGTCTGCCCTAATTCTTAAGATTTTATGTGATTTACAAATTCCACTTCTAATTAAATCAGAAAGGCACAAATGTTCGCCTGCTGGCCAGTCCTGGCATTTCAGTTCTAATTTAGTCTGCTTATAATTTGAAATATCCGTTCTCAAGTATTTTTAAACACTTCTATAACTCCACAGTGTTACTTCCTGTTGGCTTTTCACACACACATGATCTTATTAATCTTATTTTTTTTGGTAACACTTTGAACTATGACATATAGAAGAAGAGTTCTTAAAACAAATGTACTGGTTGACAAATAATATACCAGATCTTTATAACAGATAATTATAAGGCAAATACCCCATTATTCGCCATACAAGAAAACATGCCAATACTCAGAAACTTCTTGCTCGTTCCTTCTTAATCACGTTTCCTTTTACTTTTAAAAAATTGTATGAACATAGGCATTCTTTTTTTTTTTATTTTTTATTTTTTGGCCACCCCATAGCATCTGGAGTTCCCAGGCCAGGGAACAGGTTCTAACTGTGGAAATGCCAGATCCTTAACCCACTGTGCTGGGCCAGAGACTGAACCTACATCCCAGAGTTCCAGAGATGCCACAGGTCCTGTTGTGCCACAGTGGAACTCCTTTCATAGATTCTTTTGCTTAACACTGTGTTTGTGGGACTAAACCATTTCTTATTCTTTTTAAAGCATAAACTTTTTTTTTGTATAATGATTTTTATTTTTTTCATTATAGCTGGTTTACAGTGTTCTGTCCATTTTCTACTGTATGGCGTGGTGACCCTGTTACACATACACGTATAGATTCTTTTTTTCTCACATTATCATGCTCCATCACAAATGACTAGGCATAGTTCCCAGTGCTATACAGCAGTAAAGCATAAACTTTTAAAAAGAGTTGTCTGTAGTCCCTATCACCAATTCTTTGCTTCACATTTTCTCTTAAATCTAGTTCTATCACACTTTTGTTTTCAAAAGTACTCTGCCTGGTATGGTCACTGGTGACATCACCTTTCCTAAACCCAATAGTCAGTTGTCACCTTTGATTTTCACCAGTTGGTAGCATTGTCACTCTCTGCTCTTTGTAATATTTCCTTGTTGACTTCTAGGATACCATGTATTCTTGATTTCTCTCTTATCTTCACTCAGCATTGCTTTCTGTCCCTTTGGCTGGTCTTTCTTCCTCTCTCAGAGGTTTTAAACTTAGAATGTCTTTTGATTGATTTATTTCCTTCCTTCCTTCCTTCCTTCCTTCCTTCCTTCCTTCCTTCCTTCCTTCCTTCCTTTCCAGTCTTTTTAGGGCCAAACCTGCACCCACAGCACATTGAAGTTTCCAGGTTAGGGGTCACATTGGAGCCGCAGCTGCCGGCCTACACCACAGCCACAGCAATGCCAGATCTGAGCTGTATTTGTGACCTGTGCTGCAGCTTGTGACGTGTGCTGGATTCTTAACCCACTGAGGGAGGCCAGGGACCGAACTTGCATTTCATGGATACCAGTTAGGTGCTTAACCACAATGTTTTTGTTTTTGGTGGTGGTGGTTGTTTTACAGCTGCACCTGCAGCATATGGAAGTTCCCAAGCTAGGATCACCAGGTCCTTAACCAAATGAACAAGGTCAGGAACTGGATCCACACCTCACGGACACTATATTGGGTTCTTAACCCACTGAGCCGCTACAGGAAGTCCTTAGAATATCTTAATCTGTAGTCCTTGGGAGTTCTGTTCTATCTACACCCTTTGATGATTTCATGCAATCTTTATATTTGTACAATGATGGCTCCAAAATGATAGCTCAAGCTTTGAGTTCTTTTTCTGAACTTGAGATCTCTAAATCCAATTGCCCGCTCAGCATTTCTGTGTGCATGTCTAGCAGACATCTCCACTTTAACATCCTGCAAATGTAATCTTCATCATGCCCAAGCCCACCCTACCCGCAGCCTTCCCCATCTCCATCCTTCATGTTGCTCAGGCCCCAAACCTTGGAATCACCTTTGATATCTCCCAATTCCCTCATACCTTAGTTGTAATGTGCCAGCAAGTCCTCTTTGCTCTATGTTCAAAATAATTTCTAAATGTAATTACTTTGATCACTGTCCTAGTCTGAGCTGCCGTTGTCTTCTGCATGCATTATCGCAAGGATCTCCTAACCAGTCAAACTCCTTTATCCTTTGCCCTCCGTAATCCATCCTCAAAATTGCAGTCAGAGCCCCTTTCTTACAACATATGACATATGTCAGATTATGTCACTGTTTTCCTCCAAAATCTCCAGTGCCTTTCTGGTTCACACAGAGTCAAATCCTAGAGGACCAAAATCTGTAGAAACTCCTTCGAAGTGCTATGAGATTCCCTCCACCCTCACTTTAACCTATCTGTTCTCATTTCCTGCTGTTTTTCCCACTCATTGAGTTCTAGTCACACCAGTCTCTTTCTGTTCTTTGAGTATATCAGAGACACCTTAACTCTGCTCGAAAGGCTCTTCTTCCAGGTATCCCCAGGACTTTGTTATTTTCATTTCCTTTAAATCTTTGTTCAGTGGTCTCTTTATCAATGAGACCTACTCTAATTATCATATTTAAAATTGCACATCTTACCTGGCAAAACCACTTCCTCTTTCCTTTGCTTTGCTTTTCCTCTTAGTGCTTACCACCTTTAAAAATACTTCTTGCAAAAAAAAGAAAATACGTTTTGCTAATCTTTTTTTACCTGCCTTTTTAGAGTGTAAACTTCATTAGGATGGATTTTTTTTTCCTGTTTTGCTCATTGTTGCACCCCTAGTGCATGAAGTAGGGCCTAGCATATAAGGGGTGCTCAGTATTTTTTTTGTTGATTGAATGCTTTTGCTGACAGTGGCTTTTGTTTGTTCATTTTCATTATTGGGTATGTTTATTCTATGAATATGATACCTTTACTTTTTTTGACCAACTCTGATTAAGGATAATTGGGTCATTTCCATCCCTCTTTTCCTCCCTGCCTTCCTTCATTTCTTTCTTTCACTACCTAAATAAACCATCTATGATTCTTCTGCACATATCTTAGTGCACAGATGCAGGTTTTTTAAGTATAAAACTATTGATCAAATTATGCTTTCACAGAGCTTGCAGATATCAGCTTTATTAGATAATATCACACTTGTCCAGTGTGGTTCTACTAACTTATATTTCTGCTTTCATTGTTCTGTATCTCTGCTAAAATTTAATATTATCAAAACCTTTAGTTTTTGCCCGTCTGGTAGGGTATGTATATCTCATTACTGTTTGTTTCTTTAATGACTAGTGAGGTCAAGCCTAGTATCTGTAAAAATAGGCTAGGTTACAGATAATCCCCAAAACTTATTGACTTAGTGCAATAAAGGTTTATTTTTCATTCATGCAAAATTTCCTATGGCTTAAGGCAGTTTGGAGAAATTCAAAGGTTTAAATTCAGGGAACCTCTATCGTTCTGTTGCTGTATGGTCTGAACACAGGACGTTCCCAGTTGGTGTAGTATGAGAAAAGAGTGTGGATAATCATGAACTAGCTTCTTCTTTTTTTTTTTTTTTGTCTTTTTAGGGCCGCACCCGTGGCATATGGAGGTTCCCAGGCTATGGATCGAATTGGAGCTACAGCTGCTGGCCTACACCAGAGCCAGAGCAATGCCAGATCCTTAACCCACAGAGCAAGGCCAGGGATCGAACCTGCAACCTCATGGTTCCTAGTTGGATTCATTTCCGCTGCACCACGACGGGAGCTCCATGAACTAGCTTTAACTGCCTAAATCTGGAAGTGACTGAATGACTTGAGAAGCAAAAGAAGTCATGCCGTATGCCTAACATCAAGGAAGTAGAGAAGGTTAATCCTCCCCTGTGCTAAAAGAAAAAAATAAACCTGGGAATACTGGGGAGCAGCAATGCTTTAGTTATCTATTGCTGTGTAACAAATTGCCCCCAAATTTAGTGTTTAAAACAACAAATATTTATTATTTTCAAATATCGAGAGTTAATATGTGTATGGTCTATTTCTGGGCTCTGTATTTTTTCCTTTGTTTTCTTTCTGTAATTACTACAGATTTATATTAAGTCTTGCTATCTGGTAGGTGGGGGGAGCAAATCCTCCCACTTTGTGCAATTTTTTCAGGAGTAGGGTAGCATTTCTTGGTTCTTTTCCTTTCCATATACATTCTTTGAATTGGCTTGTCAATTTCTAAAAATAAAATTTTGTTAGGGATTTAATGGAGATCATATTGAGATTATTTTGAGTATATAAACAGTTAAAAAGAAATTGAAATCTTTTAAATATTCAGTCTTAGGATTCATGACTCCAATATATTTAGGTCTTCTCTAATATGGTAAATGTAAGTATAGCCTAATATTTCCATTAGGAATCCTTGAACGTCTTCTTGTTAAATTTATTCAAAGAAACTGCATTTTT
Source organism: Catagonus wagneri (assembly GCA_004024745.2). NCBI lineage: Eukaryota > Metazoa > Chordata > Mammalia > Artiodactyla > Tayassuidae > Catagonus > Catagonus wagneri. The sequence continues at coordinate 9,118,548 of PVHT020000066.1, read as the reverse complement.
TGAAATTATTTAAAATGATATTTTAAAAATTTATTGTCTTTGTTACTGCCAAATGGAAATAAATTTGACCTTTGAAAGTATTTAAAAAATAGCTTTATTGGACTATAATTAGCATGTCATAAAATTCATCCTTTTATAGTGCACAATTCACTTTTTTGTTTGTTTGTTTATTTGTTTGTTTGTTTTTTGTCTTTAGGGCCTGCGGCATATGGAGGTTCCCAGGCTAGGGGTAGAATCAGAGCTGTAGCCACTGGTCTACGCCACGACCATTGCAACGCAGGATCTGAGTTGTGTCTATGACCTACACCACAGCTTATGGCAACGTTTGATCCTTAACCCACTGAGCAAGGCCAGGGATTGAACTGTATCTTCATGGATACTAGTCGGGTTCGTTACTACTGAGCCACGACGGGAACTCCCAATTCACTGGTTTTTAGTGCATTAACAAAGTTATGTAACCATCACCACTATTTTTATCACTCCCAAAGAAACCTTATACCCCTTAGCATTCATTTCCCATACCCCTCCTCTGATCCCTAAAAACCACTGATCTACTTTCTGTGTCTATGGATTTGCCTATTCTGGATATTTCATATAAATAAAATCATGGGGCCCTTAGTGACCAGATTCTTTTATTCAGCATACTATTTTCAAAGTTTAGCCATGCTATATCATGTGTCAATACATCTTTCTTTTTATGGCCAAAGAATATTCCATTATATGGATATACCACATTTTGTTTATTCATCAGTGGATGGACATTTGAGTAGTTTCTACTTTTGGGATATTTTGAATAATGATGCTTCTAACATTTGTGTGCAGTTTCGTGTAAGTGTATGTTTTCATTCTCTTGGGTATAGAGAGAGCAAATCTAGGGGTAGAATTGCTGACATATGGTAACATTATGTTTAACATTGAAAATCTGCCAAACCGTTTTCCAAGGCAGTTTTCCTCATATTCTATTCCTATCATCACCATAGTGGGGTTCCAAACACTCCACCTCCTTGTCAACACTTGTTATTGTCCAGACCTTTGAAAAAGCAATTGTAGTAGATGTGAAGTGATACTCATTATGGTTTTGAGTTGCATTTTCTGATTACTGATGATGCTGAGCATCTTTTTGTGTGCTTATTGGCCATTTATATATCTTTTTTTGAGAAATGTTCTTTGCCCATTTATAAATTCGGTTGTCTTTTACTGCTATGTTGTGAAAGTTCCTTATATGTAGATAATAATTCTTTACATTATACAGAATTTCAAATATTTTCTCTCATTCTGGGTCATTTTCTCAGTTTTTTTATGGTATCCTTTGAAGCCCCAAAGTTTTTAATTTTAATCAAATCCAGTTTATCTATTTTTGCCTTTAGTTTTTGTGTCATATCTAAGAACCCGTTACTTAATTCCAAATCATGTAGATTCACTTCTGTGTTTTACTTGTAAGAATTTTATAGTTAGTGTTAGTTTTTACATTTAGGTTTTTTTTTAATTTTTATTTTTTTATATTTCTTAAATGATTTTTATTTTTCCATTATAGCTGGTTTTAGGTTTTTTTTTTTTTGCCTTTTGTCATTTTATGGCCGCACCCGCGGCATGTGGAGGTTCCCAGGCTAGGGGTCTAATCGGAGCTATGGCCACTGGCCTGCACCGCAGCCACAGCAACGCAGGATCCGAGCCGTGTCTGCAACCTACACCACAGCTCACGGCATCGCCGGATCGTTAACCCACTGAGCAAGGGCAGGGATTGAACCCGCAACCTCATGGTTCCTAGTCGGATTCGTTAACCACTGCGCCACGGCGGGAACTCCGGTTTTAGGTTTTTGATTACTTGCAATACATGGAATGAAAAAGGGACCAACTTAGTCTTTTGCATGTGAATGTATACTTGTCTCAACAGCATTGTTGAAAAGACTATTCTTTCCCCATGTCTTTTCAACAATCAATTTGTCAAAAATGTAAGGGTTTATTTCTGGAATCTCAGTTCTATTCCATTGATCTATACTTTTATCCTTACTCCAGGTACTACACCGTCTTAATTACTATAGCTTTGAAACAAGTTTTGAAATCAGAAGTAAATCCTCCAACTTTGTTTTTTTTCAATATTGTTTTAGCTATTCCCTTGCTTATCCATATCAACTTTAGAATCAACTTGTCAATTTCTGCTCATTGAATATGAGGTTAATTTAAGAAGTATTACTATCTTAATAAAATTGTCTTTTGATCCATGAACATGAAATATTTTTCCATTTATTTAGGTATTCTTTACTTTCTATCAGTGATATGTTTTAGTATTCGGTGTACAAACAGTTGCACTTCTTTTGTTGAAGATATTCCTAAGTATTGTATTCTTTCTGATGCTATTGGAAATGGAATTATCTTTTATTTCAGATTATTCATTGTTAATGTATCAAAATATAAATGATTTTTGTATATTGATTTTGTATTCTGCAACCTTGCTGAACTTATTTATTAGGTGTAACATATTTTGTAAATTCCTTAGTATTTTCTTATATAAGTTCAGGTCACCTGAGAATACAAATCATTTTACTTCTGTCTTTCTAATCTGGATGCCTTCTATTTCTTTTTCTTGCCCAATAACCCTGGCTAACCTCCAGTTTAATAGAGAGTAACAGTTAATAACTTTGTCTTGTTCCTTATCTTAGCAGGGAAGCAGCCAGTCTTTCACCACTAAGTATGATGTTAGCTATAGGCTGTTCATATGCAGCTGTTACCAAGTTGAAGTTATCTTCCATTCCTAGTTGAATGTTTTTGTCCTAAAATGGCATTGGAGTTTGTCAAATGCTGAATGATCATGTCTTTTATTCTGTTATTGCTGTTGATTGATATGTGGATTGATTTTCATATTTTAAACCAAACTTTTATTCCTGAGTTAAATCGTACTTGGTTGCAGTGTATAATCCATTTAAACATTACTGGATTTGGTTTCTTAATATTTTTGCATCTATATTCATAAGGGATGTTGCATTGTAGTTCTCTTTTATTGTGCTGTCTTTGGTTTTGATGTCAGAATAGTACTGGCCTCATAGAATAAATTGGGAAGTATTTAAAATGCTGTCGTTTCATAAGTTATCTTTTTCACCAGCAACCTTGCTGAATTTTGTGATGAAGTTAACAAATTGCCTATAGATCCCTTGGGACTTTCCACCTTTCTTGTCATTTATGAATAATGACAGTTTTGTTTCCTCCTTTATAATCCTTAAGTTTTTTTCCACTTCCATTACTGTCTTGACTAGGACCTCAAGTATAATGCTGATTTGAAGTGATGACGGAAAATCATTTCATATAAAGAATGATGTTTGCTTTGGATTTTGGTAATATCCCTTTATAGAAGTAATACTTTCTTTCCATTTCTAGCTGGCGATGGTTTTTTTAAAATCATGAATGGATATCAACCATTATCAGATGCTTTTTTATATTTGCTGATATAAGCAGATGCCTGTTCTCCTTCAGTATATTAATGGGATGAATTATATTAATTGCTTTTTAAAACCGTAGTGTTCACCTCACCCACTACCCTCAGTGTGACAGTCCTACTCATTCTATATGAGCATTTTATGCCTTGCAGAATTCCATTTGCTAATATTTTGCTAAGGATTTTTGAAAGTCTAAGATAAGATTAGCTATAACCTTGTTTTTTTTTCACATTGTCCTTGTTGTGTTTTGGTATTAAGTTATATTAATTATAGATCTGAGTTGGCAAATGTTGACTTTTTCTAGTCTCTGGAAGGGTTTCTGTTGATATAAAATTGTTTGTTTTATTCTAAAACCTTTGGTGGAACCAGATTTTTGATCATGGATTGAATTTTCTCCTGGTTACATGAACTACTCATGTTTCTTTATTTCTCCAACCCTCCCTTTATCTCTTTATCCTTTTCCTTCTTTCTATTGAGTCAGCTTTGGTAAATTATATTTTCTAAGAATTTTTCCATTTCATCTAAAAGTTCAAAATTATTTGGCATAAAGTTGGTCGTGATTAATTCTGCATTTATATCTCCCTTTCATTGCTGATACTGGTTATTTGTGCTTTCTCTCAGTCACCTCAGAATTGTATTAATTTTACTTGTTCTTCAAGACACCAATTTTATATTTGTTGGTTCTCACTTTTGCATGTTTGTTTTCTGTTTTGTTAATATCAGCTCTTTAGTATCTTTAGTATTCCCTCCTTTTTGCTTTCCTTGATATTCTTTTTTTGCTGTTTTATTCTAACATTTTAAAATGAATGATAGCTCATTAATTCTCATCCTTTCTTGCTTTTTTGAAATATTATTTATTTCTGACTTTGAATTTTTCTCTCAGTACTGCTTTATCTGCATGATATAATTTAAGTTTTGAGATGCTTTTTTTTCACTACCATCAATTTAAAATACATTTTGATTTTCATTATATTTCTATATTTCATTTTTTGCCCAGTGGTTTACTCAGAAATTTTTTCTTTTCAATAATGTCCTAGTATACGGCATTTGTGTAGTTATATTTTTTCTATTTTTTCCCAACTTAAAAGCACTTTTAGGAGTTCCTGTAATGGCTCAGTAGAAACGAATCTGACTAGTATCCATGAGGACCCAGGCTGAGGACTAGGCGTTGCCAGGAGCTGTGGTGTAGGTCGCAGATGCAGCTCAGATCTGGCATTGCTTGGTTGTGGCGTCTGCTGGTGGCTATAGCTCTGATTTGACCCCTAGCCTAGGAATCTCCATATGCCGAACAAAAAAAAAAAACAAAAACAGTTTTAGAGAATGTAGTGAGTATGATTTTAGTCTTTTGGATTTATTTGTAATTTGCTTTATGTTTTCATATATGGTCAGTTTTTATAAATGGCCCACTGGTGACTAAAAATAATGTGTAATCTATAGTTTAGGGGACCAGAGTTCAATGTATGTCAAATTCATTAATGTTTTTGTTTCAGTGTCACTTGTTAATATTGTTTCGATCTCATATATCTTCACATATCTGTCTCTGCTGTTCTATTCATTCTTTAGGAGAGTGTTTTAACATTTTCTACCATGTATGTGATTTTCTGTTTTTTTCCTCATAGTACTCTGAATTTTCATCATATATGTATATATTTGAAGCTACATTATAATAAGCATATGCTATTTTGAGGTTATATTATAATATATGTATACATTTAAAATCAGTATATATTCCGCCTAATGGAAGCTCTCTCCAATTTGGAGTGATTCTCTTGAATTATATTTATGTTTCTATAGGGTTTCATTAAGGGGGTAGTATTTTAAAATATCTGTTTATTTGTTTAACAACCTTTTTCTTTTCTTTTTTTTTGTCTTTTTTAGGGCCGCATCCACGGCATATGGAGGTTCCCAAACTAGGGGTCTAATCGGAGCTACAGCTGCTGGCCTAAGCCACAGCCACAGCAATGCTAGATCTGAGCTGGGTCTGCGACCTGCACCACAGCTCATGGCAATGCTGGATCCTTAACCCACTGAGTGAGGCCAGGGATTGAACGCTTGACCTCATGGTTCCTAGTCGGATTTGTTTATGCTGTGCCATGACGGGGCTTCTTTAACAACCTTTTTCAATAGTTCTGACCTATGATTATCATAAACTTCCTGTTGGCTTCAACCTGAAAACCAAAAATATCCATTTTTGTAACTCTTGAATCTACACTGCTGACATGCTGAGTTTAAAGAAGTGCTTAATGACTTTGTAATATTTTAAAATGAGTTTTAATAATGTTTGTAAGAAATATCAGACACAGAAATGCTGACTGTGTAGAAAAATCACTGTGAAATTTAAAAGCCATGTACTTGGAGGTTTAAAATCTTTCCCAAAATGTGAACATGCAATATGTCCAAGATAGGCTATGTGAAATTTTTGTGGATATTGATTCTCATTGAATAGAAGTTAGCAAGCCATTCATTCTTCCATAAAATTAGTAGCTAGATTCTTCCCACTTACAATTTTACGGTACCAGCATCGGGTCCCCAGTAGTTAATAATGTCCGTTTTCAGTTAGTATTTGCCTGGCATTGGAATCTTTGGGTGATCCAGCCCTCTGGGTTAAAACTGTGGCTCTGCTTGCATAGCATGGACACTGGCTGAGGGGAGAGTGGAGCTCTGGGAGCCATTGTCTGGGGACTGTGGATTGTCTTTGAGGAGAGTCAAGGCATTTGAGAACTATTTTTATTAAACTTAAATTTTTTTTTACTAAGGTACAGTTGATTTATAATGTCCCAATTTCTGCTGCGGAGCACATTGACCCAGTCATACACACACACACACACACACACACACACACACACACACACACACACACACACACACACACACACACATGTCTATGTGTATACACATTCCCTTTCTTTCTTTCTTTTCTTCTCTTTCTTTCTTTTTTTTTTTTTTTTTGTATTTTTAGGGCCGCACCTGCGGCCTATGGAAATTCCCAGGCTAGGGGTTGAAACGGAGCTGTAGCTGCCGGCCACAGCCACAGCCACCACAACACCAGAACCAAGTCATGTCTGTCTGTGACCTACACCACAGCTCACGGCAATGCTGGATCCTTAACCCCTGAGGGAGGCCAAGGATTGAACCCACATCTTCATGGATATTAGTTGGGTTCGTTACCTCTGAGCCACGATGGGAACTGCCTATACTTTCCTTTTCTTATGTTATCGTCCATCATGGTCTATCCCAAGAAAGTGGATATCGTTCCCTGTGCTATACAGCAGGACCTCATTGCTTATCCATTCTAAATGCAAGTTTGCCTCTACTAACCCCAAACTCCCAGTCCATCCCTCTACCTCACCCTTCGCCCTTAGCAGCCACAAGTCTGCTCTCTATGCCCGGGAGTCTGTTCCTGTTTTGTAGATAGGTTCATTTAGAGAACGATTTTAATGAAATTTTGGGGTACCCTTTGGGCCTCTTTAAATCAAACTGGAGTACCATTGATTAACAAATGGAAATGACTCAGCTGGAGACACTCCAAAAGGGCATGTGGCATTAGTATTAATTTTAGAGTCTGCCAATTAGAGGGGAAAATCCAGAAGATAAAGAGAGAAGGAGGAAGGAAGGGAGAGAAGAGAGGGAAGGAAAGGAAGGCGAGATAGAGAGGGAGAGAGAGAGGAAGAGGGATACTGACTACTCATGGGTCAGTAATTTCTGTGAAGTTTATGGGAAAGTATAAGTGTTTTATCTGTTTGTATTAGATAATAGCTAAGTGTTTGAGCCAAGTAGAGCTTCTCACGAGCTTCTGTAATAGTATTATAATAGGCTTTACAAATGTGAACTCATGTTTAAGAACAGCTGTTACCAAATAGCTGTTTCATGAAGGCGGGGGACAACTTAGTTTTTCTCAGAATTATATTTTCTCATTTTACTTTAACTAGCAGCTGTTATTTGGATGTCTAAACTAATGAGATAATCAAGCAATTAGATTTCTGTATGCACCAACAAACTGGTCAGTGTATAGGAGATGGAAGAGAAAATAAATCACACACATATGTGTGTGTATGTGTGTGTGTATGCATAAACAGAGAAAACATACTGGCACATACATAATAAGCACCTGCTAATTGTAGTATTATATTATTAAGATGCTATCTCTTAGGATTATGACATATTTGTCATATTGGACCTACCCAGGAGGTAGCTGAATATTTCTGTAGTGATCTGGGTGTCTTGCAGTAAACACTGCTGGTCACAGGTCTGATTGGGGGGAAGAAAAGGTTTTCACACAGAACAATCAGGATGTAATAATGTTCTTTCCATAAAAAGCAGTCATCTGGGCAAGTGGCTTTTTGGTCTTTTGACTAATACTGTTGTGAACTTGCAAATTAATTCTTAGTCAGTTCTTACACAGGAGTTCCTATTATCTTTTATTGATACCTTTTGACTGGTCTTTGTTTTAACTGATCATAGGTTTTGTAGGAAAATCTTTTTTATATTACTTACCTCATGCTTCATATTCCTCCCCATTCTTCAAGGGATAGTTAACTCTGCACGCCTCTATGGAATATGTTCTGCTTTATCCAAATTAGAAATACTCTCTCTTATTTTACCAAGTTAATGCTCTTTCTAGTTAGCTGAAATTCTTTCAATCTAAGACATCATGGATTTTTAAGATATACCATTCTTTTTGTACTGGTAAGAAAGAAAAGAGTCTACCTATTTATTTTACAGTGCTTTCTCATGAGAGAATTTTTGTTTCATACCTGCTAAAAGGGCTGTTTTAGAATTATTTTGATAAATGTTTTTGTTTAAATCATATTACTCTCATAAGGAAAGTGAAAATCAGAGAAATCAATTAAGGGATTCTTTTCATATTCAGAATCTGATTTTTCTGAGTCACTTTTCAACTCAGTGCTGTTGATGTCCATAGTTTCCCAAATGATATCATACTCTGGGTTATCATGAATATGTGTGATATGTCACTTATAAAAGAATTCTTCACTATTTTCTTCACTTTATTTTTTCCTTTTTTAAAAGTTTTATTGAAGTATAGTTGATTTACAATGTTGTGATAATTTCTGCTGTACAGGAAAGTGATTTAGTTATACATAAACACACATTTCTTTTTCAGTTTCTTTTCCAGTATATATAATCACAGAATATGGGTAGAGTTCACTGTGCTATACAGTTGTTTCCCAGATTTTCTTTTAAGTTGGTTCATGTTGCAAATTTTATGCTGACTCTATACTGCTCTTACCAAAAGATGTCCACAGAAAGTTTCAGGCAACACTCAGAGCTCATAATCCTTTCTTCCTCTAATGGTCTTTAAATAGTTTGTTAATCAAAATATTGATGGCTTAAAATTGTCCAGTCTGTCATTAAGAAAGTGCTCCAGTTTGTGTATATGCAATCAATGACAACTAGATAACAGCTGCTACCAGGCCATCAGTGGTTATAAGATGACATTGATTTTTAACATGATTTTTAACAAAGATCCTGGTGTCAGAGGTGTTAAAGTATTGTGAATCTTAAAATAGAAGAAATATAGCACTACTCTCTTCCTTTGTGTTTCTTGGAGTTCAACTAGTATTTCACTTCTGTGAATCTTTAATTAGCCCCTAGAACTTTGTTAGTAGCTATTTTCTCTGAAATCCAATCTCACTTAATTAAAAGGACAAAATGAAAATTTTGTGTGGCAATAATCCATGCACATGGTTACAAAAATCTGCTGTAATCAAATTCAGTCATCATTTGTCCCACTACCCTTACTTTGTTATCCCTGACTTTGAGAATAACTAACTTGAACCATTTCTGGTTTTAGTTCTTCCAATGGCTACCTCTGTAGGGCGAAATAATATGTTTATACTGACTTTCTTTTCATTTATCAATTTTAAACACATACATGGTAGGAAAGAAGTTAGCTTACTAATTTCACCTTCTTCTCTCTCCCTTCTCCACATATAGTGATTATTTATACATTTATAATTCCACCATCGTTTCTTGTTTATTCACTACGGGTAGTTTCTCTTTCCTACCATTTCTTCTCATATTACTATACCACCCAAATTTTGACAACTGTACGGTGAGAATATTGATAATATTTTATGATTAGTATTTGTAATTAAATATTTCATTTTTATCTATTGGTTAGGCCAAGAATTTGAAATCAATGAATAGCAGTGTTAATGTTATTATGACTTTGTAAATATTATACATTGTGGAACCAAGAAGTGTTCTAGGATTATTTCGTTCAATATGACTCCTCAGCCACTCAAAGCGGAATGTTCCTAGAATCAAGGTAAAGGATAGTAATCAGGCTTTCCTGGATCCTGAATTCTTGAATCCCTTTTTCTTGGTTTCCTCTTCATTTTGGTGGAAAAGTTTGTAAAATTACTTCTAAGGAAAAGATTCACAGGATATAACTTTTCTAAGTCATTGCATTGTTGAAAAGATGTTTATTTTGCTCTGTTATTTGCTTGATTGGCTAATAGAATTTTATTTTATTATTATTATTTTTTGCACTTTTTAGGGCCACACCACGGCATATGCAGGTTCCCAGGCTAGGGTGGAATCGGAGCTGTAGCCACAGGCCTACGCCACAGCCACTGCAACGTCAGATCTGAGCTGTGTCTGCGACCTACACCACAGCCGATGGCAACGCTGGATCCTTAACCCACTGAGCAAGGCCAGGGATTGAACCCACAGCCTCATGGTTCCTAGTCAGAATCGTTAACCACTGCGCATGACGGGAACTCCTAGAATTTTAAATTGTAAATAATTTTCCATCCATCATTACTGGCTTGATTTTTAGAATTCAATTTTATTCCTTTAGTGATTTTTTTCTTTTCTGGACACTCTTTCTTCTCCTCTTTGCTCTTCTGTGGTTTTCTTTTTTCAGCTAAGTACTTTTATTTTATTTTTTAAAGAAATTGTTGGAGTATAGTTCACTTACAATGTTGTATTAGTTTCAGATGTACAGCAAAGTGAATCATATGTATAATACATATCTCATTCTTTTTTCCCCATACAGATTATTACAGAATATTGAGTAGTTTCCTTGTACTATACATTGGGAATGGATTTTTTTCCCCATGCCTCCTCCTTGGAACTTGGTAGATTTTTTATTTTTTTTCCACTTTGAAGACTTATGTCTCTTATCAACTCTGGGAAATTTTCTTATATTATTTCACTGATCATTTTCTCTTTATTCTTTTTTTCTCTGGAAATGCTACTGGTTGGATATGAATTGCTTGACTATCGCCACCTCCCATCTTGGGGAGGAATTAATTATACAGGTGTATTTTCCAAAACTTTCCATTGAAAGAATTTTTTGCAATATGCCTTTAATTTTCCAAAGCTCACTCTTCCTCTAATATTCCTTTGTCAGAACAATCTTTGAATTTATGGATGCAGTCTTTTGATCTGTCACTGAGGAGACTCATTAGCATTTGTTAAAATTACTTTTCATTCTCTGATTTATCTCTGTGTCACCCTTGGAAGGTTTTCTTTCTTCTGTCTTTCTTTTTACAAAATGTTCCTGTTATGCTGAAGACTTCCTTCGTGTCTTAGTTCTTGTCTCCCTTCAGTATGGCTGTTAATTGAAGAAATAAGAATCTGAATTCTGTGTGTATGGGTATTATTTGCATCTGACAGGCACCTGGGTAAGGAGCTGCCATTTATGCTCAAGGCCTGTCACCTTAAATGTCAGGACGTGTAAGGTCTTGACCATGTTGGTCCGAGACTGCACTAGAAGCCCAAGTTCTCCTCAAATAACTTGTATTTTCCCCATCTTTATCATATAGAAGTGTAAAGGACAATTATTTCTTCTCTTTGGACACTTTATTTGTGTTTGGGGAATTCCCCACATTTAAATCCATATTTTCCCAAGTTTTCTGGCTCTCTGCACATAGACTGTGAACTACACTTTACCACTTGAGGTGCTCATGCCAGATTTTAGGTCAGAAGTGTGGGACATGAGGAGCATGTGAACTCAGAGAACTCAGAGGTAGCGGGCATTGTGGTTTCAGTCAGCATACAGTGTCCTGGTATGGTGTCAGAGCTGTCTTTTCTAGAGTAATTATTATTTTTTTTTTGGATTTTTTTTTAAAATAATGGTTTTTATTTTTTACATTATAGTTGATTTACAGTGTTTTGTCAATTTTCTACTGCACAGTGAGGTGACCCAGTCACACACATATATAATACATTCTTTATTCTTACATTATCACACTTCATCACAAGTGACTAGACATAGTTCCCAGTGCTATACAGTAGGATCCCATTGCTTATCCATTCCAGAGGCAATAGTTTGCATCTATTAATCCCAAATTCCCAGTCCCTCCCATTCCCTCCCCTTCCCTCTTGGCAACCACAAATCTCTTCTCCACATCCATGATTTTCTTTTCTGTGGAAAGATTCATTTGTGCTCTATATTAGATTCCAGATATGAGTGAAATCATATGGCATTTGTCTTTCTCTTTCTGACTTACTTCAATTAGTATGAGAGTCTCTAGTTCCATCCATGTTGCTGCAAATGGCATAGTTTTATTCTTTTTTACGGCTGAGTAGTATTCCATTGTATATATATACCATATCTTCTTCATCCATCCATCTGTCGATGGACATTTAGGATGTTTCCATGTCTTGGCTACTGTGAATAGTGCTTCAGTGAACATGTGGGTGCATGTGTCTTTTTTAAGGAAAGTTTTGTCTGGATATATGCCCAAGAGTGGGATTTCTGGGTCATATGTATAGTTTTCTAAGGTAACTCTATACTGTTTTCCATAGTGGTTGTACCAATTTACATTCCCACCAGCAGTACAGGAGAGTTCCCTTTTCACCACACCCCCTCCTGCATTTGTTATTTGTGGACTTACTAGTGATGGCAGTTTTGATTTGCATTTCTCTAATAATCAGTGATGCTGAGCATTTTTTCATGTGCTTGTTGGCCATCTGCATATCTTTGGAGAAATGTCTCTTCACGTCTTTTTCCCATTTTTCCATTGTGTTGTTGGCTTTTTTGCTGTTGAGTTGTATAAGTTGTTTGTATATTTTAGATTAAGCCCTTGTCAGTTGCATTGTTTGCAATTATTTTCTCTCATTCTGTAAGTTGTCTTTTTTTTTTTTTTAATGATCTCCTTTGCTGTGCAAAAGCCTGTCATTTGATTAGGTCCCATCAGTTTACTTTTGCTTTTACTCTGTTGCTTTGGAAGACTGACCTGAGAAAACATTTGTAAGGTTGATGTCAGAGAATGTTTTGCCTATGTTATCTTCTAGGACTTTGATGGTGTCTCGTCTTACATTTAGGTCTAAGCCATTTTGAGTTTATTTTTGTGCATGGTGTGAGGGTGTGTTCCAGTTTCATTGATTTATATGCAGCTGTCCAGTTTTCCCAGTACCATTTGCTGAAAATACTTTTTCTCATTTTATTTTATTTTATTTTATTTTGCCTTTTGTGATTGTAGGGCCGCACCCGCGGCATGTGGAGGTTCCCAGGCTAGGGTTCTAATGGGAGCTGTAGCCACTGGCCTACGCCGCAGCCACAGCAACACAGGATCCGAGCTGTGTCTGTGACCTACACCACGGCTCACAGCAACGCCGGATCCTTAACCCACTGAGCAACGCCAGGGATTGAATACTCAACCTGATGGTTCCAAGTTGGATTCGTTCACCACTGCGCAATGACGGGAACTCCACTTTTTCCCATTTTATATTCTTGCCTCCTTTGTCGAGGATTACGACCATAGATGTCTGGGTTTATTTCTGGGTTCTCTGTTCTGTTCCATTGTTATGTATGTCTGTTTTGGTACCAGAACCTCACTGTCTTGATTACTGTGGCATTGTAGTTTACTTGAAGTCAGGGAGAGTTATGCCTCCTGCTTGGTTTTTGTTCCTCAGGATTGCTTTGGCAATTCTGGGTCTTTTGTGGTTTCATATAAATTTTTGGGTTGCTTGTTGTAGTTCTGTGGAAAACTGCAGATAGGGATTGCATTGAATCTGTAGATTGCTTTGGGTAATATGGCCATTTTTATAATATTAATTTTTCTAACCCAGGAGCATGGAGTATCTTTCCATTTCTTTGAATTCTCTTTAATTTCTTTGATTAATGTTTTATAGTTCTCAGCATAGAAGTCTTTCACCTCCTTGGTCAGGTTTATTCCCAGGTATTTGATTTTTTGGGGGGTACAATTTTGAAAGGTATTATATTTTTTATTCCTTTTCTAGTATTTCATTGTTAGTATACAGAAATGTGACTGATTTCTGAATGTTAATCTTATATCCTATTACTTTGCTGAATTTGTTGATCTGTTTGAGTAGTTTTTGAGTTGAGTCCTTAGGGTTTTCTATATATAGTATCATGTCATTTTCATATAGTGACAATTTTACCTTTCTCTTCCAGTTTGGATACCTTTTATTTCTTTTGTTTGTCTGATTGCTGTGACTAGGTTGAATAACAGTGGTGAGAGTGGGCCTCCTTGACTTGTTCCAGATTTTAGCAGGAAAGCTTTCAGCTTTTCTCCACCAAGTATTATATTTGCAGTGGGTTTGTCATAAATTGCTTTTATTATGTTAAGGTATGTTCCCTCTACACCCACTTTGGTCAGAGTTTTGATCATGATTGGATGTTGGACTTTGTCAAATGCTTTTTCTACATCTATTGAGATGATCATGTGGTTTTTGACTTTTCTTTTGTTCCTGTGGTGTATGATGTTGATTGATTTGGGTACATTGAACCATCTTTGTGAACCTGGGATGAATCCTAATTGGTCATAGTGTAAGTTTGTTTTTATATGTTGTTGGATTTGGTTGGCTAAAATTTTGTTGAGGATTTTTGTGTCTATATTCATCAGTGATATTGGTCTATAGTTTTCTTTTTTGATGGTATCATTGTCTAGTTTTGGTATTAAGGTGATGGTGGTGTCATAGGATGTGTTTGAGAATGTTCCTTCTTCTTCAACTTTTTGGAAAAGTTTAAGGAGGATGGGTATAAGTTCCTATTCGTAGGTTTGGTAGAATTTGCCTGTGAAGACATCTGGTCCTGGACTTTTATTTGTAGGAAGTGTTTTTTATGACGTATTCAATTTCGTTTCTAGTGATTGGTCTTTTCAGCTGATATTCTTCTTGATTCAGTTTTGGCAGGCTGAAAGATGTCCATTTCTTCTAAGTTGTCAAATTTGTTGACATACAACTCTTCGTAGTGTTCTCTTATGGTCTTTTTTATTTCTGTAGTATCCATTGTGATTTCTCCTTTTTCATTTCTTATTTTATTTGGGTTTTTTCTCTCCTCTTCTTGGTGAGTCTGGCCAGAGGTTTGGCAATTTTGTTTACCTTTTCAAAGAACCAGCTCTTGGTTTTATCGATTTTTTCCATTGTTTTTTGAATCTCTATTTTATTGATTTCCTCTCTGATCTTTATAGTTTCCTTCCTTCTGTTGACTTGAGGTTTCATTTGTTCTTCTTTTTCTAATTCATTTAGGTGATGGGTTAAGTTGTTGATTTGAAATTTTTCTTCTTTTTTTTCTTCTTTTTTTGAGGAAGGCCTTTATTACTATGAATTTCCCTCTGAGCACTGCTTTTGTGGCATCCCATAGATTTTGAGTGGTAGTGTCTTCACTATCATCTGTCTTGAGGTATTTTTTAAATTTCCTTCTTGATTTCCTCATTGACCCATTGGTTTTTTAGTAGCATATCGTTTAGTCTCCATGTAGTTAATTTTTCTCATTTCTTTTCCTGTGATTGGTTTCTAGTTTCATGCCATTATGTTCAGAGAAGATACTTGAAATGATTTCTGTACTCTTAACTTTGTTGAGGTTAGCTTTGTGCCCCAGTATGTGATCAATCCTTGAGAATGTTCCATGTGCACTTGAGAAGAATGTATATTCTGATTTTTTTGGATGTAATGTCCTGAAAATGTCAATTAAGTCTAACTTTTCTATTGTGTCATTTAGGATCTCTGTTGCCTTATTGATTTTCTGCCTAGAGGATCTGTCCATTGAAGTGAGTAGGGTGTTAAAGTCCCCTACTGTGATTGTATTCCCATCTATTTCTCCTTTTATGTCTGTTAGTATTTGTTGTAGGTATCTGGTTGCTCCCATATTAGGGGCATATATATTGATGATTGTACTATCCTCTTCTTGAATGGATCCTTTTATCATTAAATAGTGTCCTTTTTTGTCTTTCTTTATGGTCTTCATTTTAAAGTCTATTTTATCTAGTATGAGTATTGCAACTCCAACTTTCCTGTCTTGTCCATTGGCATGAAATATCTTTACCATTCCCCTCACTTTCAATCTATATGTGTCTTTTGCCCTAAGGTGAGTGTCTTGTAGACAGAAGATGGTAGGTTTTTGCTTTTTAATCCAATCTGCCACTCTGTGTCTTTTGATTGGAGCATTCAGTCCATTGACATTTAAGGTAATTATTGATAGATATGTATTTATTGCCATTTTAAACCTTGTTTTCCTGTTCATTCTATGTTTCTCCTTATTTCCTTTCTCTTTTTGGTTGGATGACTTCCATTTACTTTATACTTGAGTACTTTTCTTTTTAGTTTTTGTGAATGTACTGTTTGGTTTTGCTGTGTTGCCCTGTTTTTTTAAGTATGTTAACCCCTTCCTATATCTGCTTGCTTTAGCCTGATAGTCACATAGCCTCAAACACATTATTAAAAAAAAAAATCTATATTTTCTTACTTTCCTTCCCCACATTCTATGGTTTTGTAATCTTTTCTTAACATCTTTATGTTTGTCCTTTTGCTGTTCCTTGTGTTTATCATCGCTTTTACAGTAGTTTTTGTTTGTTTGTTTCCTCTTTTAGATCTGTATACTGGCTTATTTAAATGATTGCTTTCCAATTGTGGTTTCCTCCATCCTGTTTCTTCTTACTTCTTTTTTATTTAAAGAAACCCTTTCAGTATTTCTTTTAGAGTGGGTTTAGACTTGCTGTACTCTTTTAGCTTTTGTTTGTTGGAGAAATTCTTTATTTCCCCTTCTATTTTAAATGATATGCTTGCTGGATAGAAAATTCTAGGCTGCAACTTTTTTCCTTTCAGAAGTTTAAATATATCTTGCCACTCCCTTCTGGCCTGTAGTGTTTGTGTAGAGTATCAGCTGATAGCCTTATGGGGGTTCCCTTATAATTAACACTTGGTTTTTCTCTTGCTGCCTTTAGAATCCTCTCTTTGTCTTTAACTTTTGCCATTTTTATTGTAACATGTCTTGGTGTGGGCCTATTTGGGCTCAACTTGTTTGGGGGCCCTCTGTGCTTTCTGTGTCTTGATATCATTTTCCTTTAGATTTGGAAAGTTCTCAGCCATAATTTCTTCAAATATATTTTCAATCCCCTTTTCTTTTTCTTCTTCTTCTGGAATTCCTGTTATGTGTAGACTGGCCCACTTAATATTATCCCATAGATCTCTTATATTGCTTTCTTTCTTTCTTTCTTTTTTTCATTTGGTTTTCTGTCTGCTGTCCTGATTGGGTGATTTCCATTATTCTATCTTCCAAGTCACTAATTCATTCCTTTGCAGTATTCATTCTGCTCTTTAGTGCCTTTAGCGCAGTTTGTGTCTCTGCAAATGAATTTTCTATTTTTTTGTATTCCTCCTTATATTTTCTAGTTCTCTTCTAAAGGAATCTGTAATACTTTTTATCTCCCCTCCTAATTCATTGATATTCAGCCTTAATTCCTTCAGTGTTTTCACTATCTCCCTTTTGAACTCAGTGTCTATCAGACTGCAGAGGTCTGTTTCATTGTTTATTACTATAGGTGATTTCTCCTGTTCCTTTAACTGGGAATGCTTTCTGACCTTCTTCATCTTGCTTATGTTGTTCTTTTTCTGTGATTTTAGGGAAACCAAACTGTAGTCTTGGTGGGCTACTTCTATGCAGGAGGGCCCCTTTGTATTTTGTGTGTTGGGGTTTACTGTTTATTTTTCACATGGGAGTTTGTATATTTGCTGTCCCTTTCTTTGGTGTGAGCAGGCTCTTATCCCCAGTGTGCTGAGTATGTTTCTGCGGAGAAGGAGGCAATGGGTAGGGCTAGTAGTCAGTGCCTGGCTTTTGGGCTTTTAACAACAGCAAGGACCTGCAGGAAGGTGCCACTGGCTACTCCTAGTTTCAGGTACCTGGGAAGTGGTAATGAGCCTTATGCAGATTGACAATGTGCCCAGAGCATTTGGCAGTGGCAGCAGCAGGAGGGTGTGTGAGCTCCCAGGGGAGTGAGAGCAACAACAGGTAGTGTTCCATTGCAATGCCCTCCTCTGAGGTGATTGGAGCCACAAGTGGTGCCTGTTCAGGGATCCCTAGTGGTAGCAGGCCATACCAACCCCTGGAGTCAGTGATAACTGCGGTGGTTTGCCCCTGCCACCTGCAGACCATGCAAGAAGCACCCCGTTTCACCTAGCCCACACAGGCTGTGCTACACAGGCTGCTCCTAGTTGCGGCACCGTGGGAAATAACAGAGATCAAGTGTATAGGCACTGCCTGGAGCGTTTGGCAGTGGCAGCAACTGTGCTGGTGTGCTTCCAGGAGTTCGAGAGCAAGAACAGGTGGTGTTTGGTCATAATGCCTTCCTCTGTGGTGCCCTTGAGGTAATGGGGGCCGCAAATGGTTCCTGTTCAAGGACCCCTCGTCGTGGTGGGCCATGCCCACCTCTGGGTCATTGATAACTGCAGTGATTTGCCCCTGCCACCTGTAGACCATGCAACAAGCACCTTGTCCAGCACAGGATGTGCTGCACCAGCCACTTCTAGTTGTAGGTTCTGGGGAGGGACAGTGATCAAGTGTCTGGGCACTACCCAGAGCATTTGGCAGTGGCAGCAGCTGTGCGGGTGTTGCTCCCAGGGGAGTGAGAGCAATAACAGATGGTGTTCTATTGCAGTGTCCTCCTCTGTGGTACCCTCTGAGGTGATGGGGGCTGCAAGTGGTTCTTGTTCAGGGATTCCCAATGGTGATGGGCTTCGCCCACCTCTTGAGTCAGTGATAACTTCAGTGGCTTGCCCCCACTGCCTGCAGACTCACAGGAAGCACCCTGTCCCACTTAGCCCACGTAGGAGGTGCTGCATCAACTGCTCCTAGTTGTTGGGTCTTGGGAAAGGACAGTGATCAAGCGTCTGGGCACCACCCAGTGTTTGGCAGTGGCAGCTGCAGGGTGAGTGATCCTAGGGGTGTGAGAGCAACAACGTGTGGTGCTTCGTAGCAGTGCCTTTTTTTTTTTTGCAAGCCCCTGAGGAGACTGGGGCCACAGGTGGAGCCCACTCACAGGCCCCCAGTAGTAGCAAGCCGCGCCTCCCTCCAGCCTCCAAGAAGACTGCAACGCAGTCTGTCTCTGCTGCCTGTAGATCCTGCAAGAGACACCACATTGCACTTAGCCCCTGCTACCCCCAGCCCACACAAGAGGTGCCTGGTCACCTGCAGCCCGCACAAGAAGTGCCCAGTTTCCCTTAGCCCAAGCAAGTGGCTTCTTGCCACCCGTAGCCTGCACCATAGCTGCCCTGCCCTCTGAGAGCCCCGTGCATGTGTACATGAGTGTGCACACAGGGAGATTCCTATGGCAGTCTTCCCCTTCTCCTCTTGCCCTCCCTAACAGTGGTGCCTTGCTTTTCCTGTGGGCCCAGATCTTCTCCTGGGTTCCCTCTGCTGTGGTGTTCTGCTGCTCTGCCCATGGCACACTGCTCCTTAGCCCCTCAGGCTGTCCCCACACAGCCAACCCCAGTCCTTTCCCTGGGACTGATCTCCAGAGCCTAAGTCTGAGTGCCCAGCTCCTGCCTGATTGTCTCAGGCTGTGGTGTCAGGGCTGGTGGTTCAGATGATCTGTGTGGCTCTCACTCTACTTTGCCCTCCTCAGTCTAGCTGCTTGCACTTTTCTCAGCAACTCTGAGGTCCCTCTGTCTTGGCTTATCTCTTTGTGGTTAGGTGGCTTCCCAGGATGTGGGTTCCTTTTCTCTTTCACAGCTCCCTCTCAGGAAGGCTATTCCGGTCCTGATTCCTTTTCTGTGTCTCTTCTTCTTTTGTTTTACCCAGTTATGTCAAGAGTTTCTTGCCTTTTTTGGAGGTTTAAGTTCTTCTGTCAGCATTCAGTAGATGTTTTGTGCGAGTCATTTTACATGTAGATGTGTTTTTTGATGTGTTTGTGGGAGAAGGTGAGTGAGATATCTTACTCCTCCTTCATCTTGATCCACCTCTCTAGAGTAATTAACTAGTTTAGATTTTGGGTGTAGTTTTTGACTGTGTGCTTTACTGACTGGGTTCGCTGACAGGCCTTGCTGATGTTCTGTGAGATACTCAATCTTTAATAAGACTGAAGAAAAATGCACAACGTGAGAATTGGGAATTAAGTTTTATTGGGGGCAAGATGCGGACTGTGGGCTGGGAGACAGCCTCTCAGATAGCTCTGAAGAACTGCTCTGAAGATATGGGGACTTTGGTGAAGCAGGCTGTTTGCAATCAAGCATACATTTTGGCAGAGGTCTCCATTAATGTTTTTAGTGCTTTTCTAGATATGAGAAGTTTCAAGAAATTGGGCTCATCAACTCTTCTCCTGAAAATATCTAATTATCTGAAAGCCTTTTTTGGTAGTTTTACCCAGAGCACAGAGTGTCTCATTCTTGATCTCTGTCCTGAACTTGTTTTAGGGTATGTTGAAGGTTGGTGACTGCAGTGGCTAATGATTTCATTCCAGATGGCAAATGACGGTTTTTAGTTGGTACTACTTAAACTAGCCAGAGTTGGTTTTAGTTATAAACCTCTCCCCTGACCATTACAGGGAGCTAAATTTGGCTGTTTATGAGAGGATAAAGAAGTCAGACATGACATATACAGACCAAACCATTCAATGTACAGGGTTCCTCCAAGAAAGTTTGTTTCCTCACTGATGCCTGCACCTTACTCAAATATCCTAGGTAGTTACTTCCTTCATTCTACTTCATTAGTCTTTCCTTCATCTTTCATAAATTTGTTTAAATCTCTCTTTTTTTTTTGCTGCTGACCCCCTCATTTTCTGTTTTAAGTGGGTTGACTTTACTGTAACTCAAAAGGTATCTCAGGAGGAAGAGAATATCAGTTTGTTTAGTTTGCCATTTTGAATCTGAAATCCCATGGCACTTTATTCATACTGATATTGTAGTACTTTGTCATATAAAGAAACCATAAAATAATGTTATTTCTTTAAAGGAAGTCTAATTTCTTAATTTCTATCTTTCTACCTTTGTAACAACTTATATTTTACCAAATATTCAGTTAATACTTAAATTACATGTAAATTTTAAGTTACTTTGTATATAGCTAAGATTCTGGCTCAACTGTGTTGACTTTGTTACCTAGATCTATAAACCATAACTTATTACTGGAATTTCAGGTAATTAGTTTACAACAAAAACACACAATTAGAGTAATATCAGCAATTAAAGTACTTGAAATTATGTTTTCAGAGGGACAAATGCTTATACCAGAATAATGGAAGAAGTTTATTTTTTAATTAAAATATAATTTAAGCCTGTAACAGCTACTTGATGGGAATAAAATGATCAATTTCTATTGTAAGTGAAGAAATGAGAGTAAACATTCTTAAAATGATGAGGTATTAGAAATAGACCAGGCTATATTTGTTAAATTTTGACACTTCTAAAAGTGCTAAAATAGTGTTTTTCACTTATATTTAAATAAAATGCTTAAATACTGTTATTTAAATGAAAGATGCATGGCTGCTTCTCTAGCAGAAAGTAAAAGCAAAACAGATGGAGCTCATTGTCTTTGTTCATCAAAGCAACAGAACTGACAGAATTGCTTTTCTTACTCATAAACTTTTCTACAAATCTAGAGACTTTTTGAAACCATTGGAGCAAGTTGTAATTAATTTCCTTTTTGTCCAACCACTCATTCAAGAGCTAATTGAGACTTCTGTTTATATTTAAATAGAATATGATACATAAAAATAACACAAAAATTTTCAACAATAGATGTTAAACAGTCTGATAATATAATTCTGTAGAATGAAGATTTTGATTTTTCCTTTTGTTAAAGTTTAGTAATACCTGAAGAGTTAATAATATGTTTAATATGCTTACTGTGTTTGGTATATTATGCAAATGAAATTATTGTCTGTACATCCACTTGTTGTGGATGTAGCATTTATTTATTTATTTATTTAGTTTGCTTTTTAGGGCTGCACCCACGGCATATGGAGGTTCCCAGGCTAGGGGTCTAAGCGGAGCTGCAGCTGCCGGCCACAGCCACAGCAACACCAGATCCAAGCCACATCCGCGACCTACACCACAGCTCATGGCAATGCCAGATCCTTAACCCGCTGAGTGAGGCCAGGGATTGAACCCACAACTGCATGGTTCCTAGTCAGATTCGTTTCTGCTGCGCCATGATGGGAACTCCTGGTTGTAGCATTTAGAACATTCTATGGGTGAATCTTTATATACTTTATTGAAGATTTCTTCAGATATTAAAGGGAAGACATTACTCCCTTTAACTATCAACATAGAACGACTGTGTTCCTGGAGAAATATTAGCACTATTTTCTGAAGCTCCCCAGAACTTATTGTCTATCAGTGACTCAATTTGTAGAGCTGTGGTTATAGAGGAATATGATTTCCATTTATCTACATTTGGAATTCTTAATCTGGGATCTTTGGATAAATTTCAGAGAGTTTATTAACCTCTTGAAATTATAGCCCTAATATTAGATGTATGTGCCTCCTCTTGCCAGTTGGTACATTGCCCTCACCTAATTCTCAGCAAGGTCAATGATCCAAAAATAATTAAAAATCACCATTCTGAAATTCTCTCTGGTATTAAGACAGATTCTCAAAGAGCTATATCTGTATCTTTTATTTATTTATTATTTGGGCTGTGCCTATGGCATGTGGAGGTTCTTGGGCCAGGGATGGAACCTGCGCCACAGCAGTGACAACACTGGACCGTTAACCCACTGAGCCACCAGGGAACTCTTCTGGAATACCTCTTTTAAAGGTTGCTTTTATTCTGTTTTGTTTTGGTGGGATATCACCAGCCTTTTTCAAAGAGTATTTCAAGAAAGAGATCTTGCTACTCATTTATTCATTCGTTCACTTAATATATGTGGAGCCCCTTCTTGTTTGAGGGGGAGGCTTCTATGTGTGAAGGATATTATGAAAAGGAAAGAGAAAAAAAAAACTCTTGGTCTAGTGGAGTTCATATTCAGGAAGAGTTAGAAAATAAATAAGAAAAATAAAAAATAAATAAAAATAACAAATCATATTCATGTTAGCCAGTGTTAAGTAATAGAAAAAAATTAATCGAAATAGCAGGTATGTCATGGCGGGCGGGGTAGGGAAGGAGCTGGAAGGCTCCTCAGAAAAGGTGCCTCCAGCAAAGGACCAAGCAGTGGTTGATGAGGTCAGAGGGGCAACAGAGATCTAGGACCTTGCAGTTTTGCACAGAACTTGAACTTTTATTCTGAGTGCCTTAGTGAAAAGACAAGCACTGCAGTTTTGGAGTGACATGGTCTGACCCATATGACTACTCTAGCTGTTGCTTTGAGAATAGACTGAATTGGGGAGCAAGGGCTGCAGCTGGGGGACCAGTTAGGAGTCCCTTCTGATCGTCCAGGGAAGAGCTGATGGTGGCTTAGAGCAGGGTATTGGCAGAGTAGGGGGTGGGAAATCATTGAAATTTGAAATTTCCATGAAACTCTCGTGCTATTAGGATGTTTATGAGGTTGTTACTTGTTATCTTATGAAATTACTCCGGCAAAATTTTCTGTTCTTAGTGTTAAGATTATTCATATGTTCCCCCTAAGCTATTGGATTTCATTTTAAGTACTCTGAATTTATAATTGAACAGTTGGACCGTAAAAAAGCTTAAAACAAATTAATAACTGATCCTTAGGAAGTACATTTGAATTAATGTTTTGTATATTACACTTATTTTGGTCACCTCTTTAATTTTCCCTTTGCTTATTATTTTCCTCAAGTTTTAGAATTCCGTCATTTTCCCTTATTGTCTTTTTGTAAATCTCCTTATATTCCTTTCTGGTATAATTCAGAGAGAATATGAATATTTCTTTCTTTGTATCTATGTATCATCTTTCCCAGTCTCTTCAGTGGTGCAGCTATGCCCTCTTCACACTTGTGATTGCTTCTCTGTTATATAAGCATGAAATCTCACTATAAGAATTCAGACCAAAGAATAGTTTATGTTTGCATGGAACATTAAATAAAAGAATGATTGTCTTGTGTAAGGAAGAACAATATGGTCTATTTGGTCACTTGACTCAACAGATCAATTGCGTTACAAGTCGAGTCAAATCAGTTGTTGGACAGAGTCACTAAGTCACTAGTGGGTTCAGCTGAAACACTTAGTCTAGTGACATGTTATATTTATGACACATCCTGATTATAAAATTGCCCACGGGTTTATTTTATGAGAAAATACTGTATCAGAAATGATATAAAAAACCTGGGAGGAATTTGCACACATTTCATACTCTTTGATAATGAAGATTCCAAACTGAACTGATTTGAGGGTCCTAAGGAAACATTGTGATGTCAAGTGTGTAAAGAACCAAAATCATGATGAGAAACTCAGTTGGACAAATGAATTTACCAGACTACAGAAAGGTCATGCTCATTCATTTTCTTTCTAAGAGTCATGTTAAGTTGTAAACTAAACAAACATGTTTTTCTGTTTAATCATTTCACACGCTACCAGTTCTCAGATATGACTTGTGAGGCATGTTTTTCACTTAATGCTTTGTAACATGCTTTGTGCTCACGCTCTGTTTTCTGTTTTAAACTAAAGTCTCTCAGAATCATAGGCAGCTTCGAAAGGGGTCATAGAGCTCATCCTTCAGTCTGATTTGTAGATGAGGAAACTGAAGTCTGGAGTGTTGACATCCCAAGTCCTACAACTGATTAGTTCAAGAGCCTTGTTTGGTACCCAAGACTCCTGACACCAGATCAGTTTTCATGTAGTGACCTGAATCCCTAATATAAGATTAAAAAAAAAACAAAAAAACTGGGACATCAAAAGTCCTTAGTGTTTCATTGTAAATCTAAGCCCAATATATTAAAATTATACTACCACTAGAATTCATGAAACAGTAGTACAAATAGTCTTATTCATGATATATTTCAAATTGAGTATAATTCATGGGAAAGCTTCTCTGAAGTCATCCCTCTCATCTGCGTGTATGAAGTCATCAGATTTTCCTTAGATTACTGATAATTCACCAATGTGAATATTACCTCACTGGCAAGTGAACAGGGGGTTTCCAGAAGCATGTTGGAAAATTTCCTCCTCTTTATTTGAAATAAATAGGCCGTTTCACATTACCTATACTATAATTGTTTGGCTTTGTAGATCATAGTAAAGATAAAGGCTTTAGGAAATAAGAGAAGTTTGAGGATTGAAGACAAAAAAATAAAAACTGTTAAACTAATAATGTTAGGTCAGCTATACATATTTAGTTAATTTCATGAGTACTTCTGATTAGGTAAAAAATCTAGTCTTATCCTGTGATGCCTGTCCTGGTTTGTCATGTCATAAAGGAACATCGCCAGTTTTTTACTAAGCCATGTATGACTATATCACTTATAATTTAACTATGTAAAATAGCATGTGCACAGAATGAATCTGCAACTTAACACTCTTACCTTAATGTGAAACACTGATATTGATCCAAAGTATTACAGAGGATTAAAATTAAAAGAATTCTTAATTATAACTTTTTCCTTATATATTTTCCACAGACAGCTTGTATATATGTCAATTTTTTTTTATGTGTGTGTGTATTTGTTTTAGATTTTCTGGTGTACTTCTCTGAAGTAAGATGATTTGTCCAAAATTCTGTGTGGCTTTGTTACATTGGGGTAAGTTATTTGCCTTTTAAATGTCCACATATGAGACAGAGATTTTGTACTTAGAGATGCTATTTCCTTTAAATGGCTAACCACATGTCCTGTTTCGGTTAGGAATTCTTTTGCATATGATTAAAAATGCAAATTAAATAAAAGAGTAAGTGTGAAAATGAAAACTCATTCCAGCTTCCTAGAAACACCCTGATATATATCCTTCCAGAAACATAAGACAGACAGGCAGACAGACAGACAGACACACACACACGCACTCATGCTCATACCTCTAGTTGAAATTTAGAATTGGTCTATATGTTTTGCATTTTTCTTTTATCCACTTAACAGCTTTTCAATTTATTGTCACAACTTTTCTTGTCAGCGTTTACTGATGCACTTATTTATGTAATGGTTGCATGACGATGAACTGTTTGTACTTTAAATCATTAATTTATTTGAACAGTTCCTCATTGGTAGATATTTCTTTTTCTGTAACAAATAATGCTGCGTTGAAATTTGTATACATAGGAGTTCCTGTCATGGCTCAGCAGTTAACAAACCCGATTAGGATCCGTGAGGACATGGGTTCAATCCCTGGCCTTACTCAGTGGTTTAAGGATCTGGCATTGCTGTGAGCTGTGGCTCAGATCCTGTGTTGCTGTGGCTATTGCGTAGGCCGGTTGCTACAGTTTCAGTTAGACCCCTAGCCTGGGAACCCCATATGCCACGGGTGCGGCCCTAAAAAGACAAAAGCCAAAAAAAAAAAAGAAAAGAAATTTGTATGCATATATCTCTGTGTTTTGGGGAGAGTATTTCTATAGATTAATTCCTAGAAGGAAATTTCTGTGTTGAGTAGTAAACATATGTTTGAATTTCATAGATACTGTGAAGTCTCCACAAGTTCTGTGCCATTTGCAGTTCCAACATGAGTATATGAGTAGTATTCCATTGCATTCCTGCCAAAGATGCATATTATCTATGATTCTTTTACCCTTTTGCCTGTCAGATAAGTGAACTATGACATCTCATTTTAATTTTGTTTGCTGGGTTATTTGTTAGATTGAGCACTGTTTAGTGATCACGTCTGTTTTTTATGTGATTTTCTAATTCACATACTTCGTTTTGTGGTTGGATTTTACTGGTCTTAAGTTGATTTTTAGAATTTTCTAATGTGTAGATATTTAGCTCTGTATAGTCAAGGTTCTCCAGAGAAGCTGGTGATAGGATTTATATATGTCTAGAATGAGGTTTATTGTAAGGAATTGGCTCACATGACTATGGAGTCTGAGAAATCCTGAAATTTGCAGTTGGCCAACTGGAGACCCAGGAGAGCTAAAGTTGATGATGCATCAGGTCTTGTCCAAACACTGGCCAGGTTGAGACCCAGGAGAAACGAAGTTTCAGTTTGAGTCCAAAGGAAGGACAAGACTGATGTCCTGGTTCAAGTCAAACAGCAGGAGTTCCCTCTTGCTCTGTCTCTTTGTTCTATTTAGGTTTTCATTTGATTGGATGAGACCCATCCCCTCCCACTGGGGAGGGCCATCTGCTTTGCTCAGTTTACTGATTCAGCTGTTAATCTCATCCAGGAACTGCCTCACAGATTCACCCAGAGTAATGTCTGACCAAACGTCTGAACACTTCTTGGGTCTAGTGAAGCTGACACGGAACATTAACCATCACAAGTCCTAAGAATTTATTATGTGTTGCAGATTTTTTCTCCTTGCCCATCATTTACTTTTTAGCTTTGTTTTCTTCTACAGTACAGAAGATTTATATATACACAGTAATACACATACGTACTTGGAAACAAGATACAGTAACATTTAGATACTTTTATTTAGTAAATGCAGCATAACTAAATTACAAATATGTATATCAGATGAGGTATCAAGGAGCAGTTTACTTGGTGACAATATTTAAAATAAATGGTTATGGTACAGAATAACAGATTTATTCCAAAATGGGAGGGAAATGTCATTTTAAATAGTATTCCCCATTATGAGTCTGGTAAACAATGACAAGATAATGTTATAAGAGGATATTAACAAGAAATGATGTATTCTTTGGGAATTCCCACCTCAACTACACCCAGAAGAATGCTTTCAAAGATTAAATGTGTACTGTCTTCCTCCTATCTATTGCAGGAATATCCTTAAGAGAAAGAAAGCTTATACACATTCTTTTAAAATCTTGTTGCTCTTTAAATTTCTGTGAAGGCTTTTGTTTGAAAGTAGTCATACAATGACTTGTATGTGTATGACTTTTGAGTATATAGTTGACCCTTGAAGAGCTTAGGTTTGAAATATGCTGGTTCACTTATACTCGGATTTTTTTCAATAGTAAATACTCTAGTACTGCCCCATCCGAGGTTGGTTGAGTCTGCAGATGCAGTGATGCTGCATATAGGTAGGGCCAACTATAAGTTATGTGCAGATTTTCCGTTGCTCAGAAGGTCATTACCATTAGCTCTTGTGCTGAACTAGTGTCACTTATTTCTTATAGCGTTCTAGAGATATTCTGATTTTTTTTTGAAAAACTCAATCTTCTAATTTCGGTTGTGTTTCAAGTTTTTGTAATAAAGTCAAGCTATCTTTAACAAAACTCATTTTCTATAGCAACCATTACCCGTGTGTCAACTAGTTCTGAGCATTTCTTTGGCTACTCTAATCTTTAAAGTTGCTCCTAGGAGCTTTCCTATGAGTCTTCCTAGTGGTACATTCTGTTCTTTGTCATTGTAGCCATCTATGAATTTACAGAAAATATCCAGAATAATGTCACAGATTTCAGAAAAACTCTACCATGAGGGACTATCAAAGAGTAGTAACATTTTCTCTTACATTCTCTATCCAATTTTTATTAGGCTACATCCATGGTAATGTTTCACATTGACTTTCCAAAAGGTTTGCGGTTTGGTTAGGTTTTGCGAATCAGAAGAGGTCCAGGGCCTTGATATCTATGTCTGTGATACTTATTATTACATTTTAAATTTCAAATACTTTGAGGATTTTAGGCTAATTTCGATTGAGTTGCATATATTTAAACTGTATGGATTAGTACATTTGACATATACCCTCCTGAAACTATCACTGCAATGAAGATAGTGAACATACCCATCAGCTCCAAAAGTTTCTTTGTGTCCCTTTTTAATTTATCCCTCAATGAGGATTCACTTTTGGTGATGCTGTAATACCTAATTGTTATTGGTATGGGAAGTATAGTGTTAGTCATGTTAATAATTTTTGCCTTAATTTTTGCATCTGTACGTATTTATATTAAGTAATATTTATAGAAAATTCAAGATTCCAAATTAACAGGCATTAAGTATTTGAATATTTTTGCATGTTTTGCATTTGTAATTTAGAACAATATGTTTGTGAATTGATTTTTAAAAATTTCTGTTTTCTTACATTTTTCCATTTACCGTAATCCTTCCAAAGTCTCATTGCATACACATCCATGCAAAATTCTCAAAATTCTCATTCTGCATTACTTTGGGTATATGAGGCAACCCAGCTGTTGGATCATTAGGGTAACTTGCAAAAGAGAGAATTAAGGAGAATTACTTATCTTATTTTCAAATAATTACTTATTAAAAAACAAGTATCACTTTTGAGAATTTTGGGGAGGGTACAAGATTATAAAATGTTCTTAATTTTATATGTCTAAGAATTGATAATTGTCTTTAATTAGCAGTGGAAGTTTCCTGTAAGAAGTCTGTCATTGTGCATCAGTTTTTGGAGAGTGCATTAAGGACATATCTTATATGATGTCATATCTCTGGAGGATCATGGGCAGATTCAGGAGATCATCTGGCTGTCCTGAGGTTGAAGACAACTCTTTCTAAAAGCACTCAGTTGGAGTTCCCGTCGTGGCTCAGTGGTTAA
>PVHT020000066.1:9032665-9088405 GCA_004024745.2 Catagonus wagneri | reverse complement strand
ATATATATCTATACATGAGTGTGTATATATATATTTATGATGTTATAGTAATGGAAAAAATGAAGCGTGAATTTCTAAAAAGGGGTGCTAAAGAGTGAAGTTATCTCTAAACGTATATGCTTACTTTTAAGTATAACACATTAGACAATGGAAGAGCTTTGCATTAGACACTGATTGAGCACTTGGAAAGTTAAATAATTACTGTTGAGCACTACGTGTTTTAATCTTAGAAAGTTCCTATTTATGTCTTAGTCAAAATGATTAATTGCTTTGCTATGTGTCTTTCAAATGTCCTAACAGAATTTATTTATATGATAACTGCATTTGACTTGGCATATCCAATTACTCCTTGGAAATTTAAGTTGTCTTGCATGCCACCAAATACAACATATGACTTCCTCTTCCCTGCTGGAATCTCAAAGAACACTTCAAATTTGAATGGACATGATGAAGTAGTTGTTGAAACAGAACTTAATTCAAGTGGTACCTACTTATCTAATTTATCATCCAAAACAACTTTCCACTGTTGCTTTTGGAGCAAGGAAGATAACAACTGCTCTGTACATGCAGACAATATTGCAGGGAAGGCACTTGTTTCAACAGTAAATTCCTTAGTTTTTCAACAAATAGGTAAGTATTTTAATATTCCAAGCATTAGCTGTTACTTAACTGTATTGAACAAAATGTTTTCATTCTCTGAAACTTTTGTGAAATAGATGCCATATGGATATGATTCTGAGCACACATCATCATTTGATATTACTAATAAAACTGAGAATCATCATGTGACCAAACTAGTGAGTCCCCAGTTATTTTATATCCCATAAAACGAAAAGAAAAAGGTAATTAAGGAACTTTTTAATCTTAGAAAACATTTCTTGTAGTCTTCTAAATTTACTTTAAATTAGAAGAAGCACGCCTTATTTTTGTTAAAAAGATAAATATCAAATGGCATATAGTACTGCTGAATTAGTTGATTTTTAAGGCAAATAAGGTATTGCTCATTAACCAATACATACATATATTTTAAATAAAGGTCTTTTGGTTGTTATTTAAGTATAATACATACTGAGTGTAGCTAGTGTAGTTAATAATTTTGCATCTGGAAATCTAAACAACAAATTATTTCCAAGCCTTCTGGAAAAGCTAAATAGGACAGAGGCAATTGACATGTCACTATAAAGAGAACTATAGTATGAAAGTACAGATGTATATAAATACTGCACTCCTATGGAGGTTAATCAGAATTTCTCAGTCTCAACACTCTTGACATTTTAGGCCAGATAATTCTTGGATATGGGGGCAGCAGAGTGGGCTGTTCTGTGCATTGCAGGATGTTTAGAAACATTCTTGACTTCTACCCACTTACCTGCAGTACTATAATACTCACTCCTCAGTTGTGATGATCAAAATGTATCTCCAGACCTTGCCAGATGTCCTTGGAGGACCAGATCACCCCTGGTTAATCACCACTGATTAGCTGGAAGGAACACTCAGTTTGCTGAATGTGCAAAATAAAATCAGAGTTTTAAAACAAGTTAGAAGTAGTAACTCCCAGTGTCTCCCACTGAGTCTATGGGTGTTTAATTTTCAATGAAGCACTTTTTTAATTTGTAAGGAAATGTAGCCATTCCAATGATTATTAAATATATTAAGAATGAACTTAAAATTTTAGGGTCCTTGTGATGAGCCTGGAAATGATCAAAAAATGTTAGTACTTTTATCAGCTATCAAGTGAAATGATTACGATGCTACAGATTTTAATTTTATATATAAGGATAGGTTAATAACTAGTTACTTTTAAGTTTTTGTAACTAAAATTACTAAGTAAGGGTTGCTGAGGATTTCCATTTACCATTCTGCCATGTAGGCTATTTGCTTCCTAGGGCTCAACATGCGAAGTCCCTACTAGCTAGAAATCTTTTAGACAGGGAAACATGTTAGCATTGCTTAAAGACAGTCTTAATATTGTCTTGAGTTAGTCATAATTTCCAACTATTGCTATTTTTGCTTTTCTGAATTACAAATCACCAATAGTATGTCATTATCAGGTGAGTTTTTCAGTGTGCTGTGAAGTGTATGCTCATCAGTTATATGTGGGGCCAATAATATTACAAATAACAAGAGTTTAAGACATGCATCTTAGTTCCAGCATGAATTCCCATGCCTTTATTGCTAAAGCAGACACATAAATACTGCCCCAAATTTGCTTGTACCTTGGTACTTCCTATTCTCTCAGCTCTTAGAAAGTGAGGATGAACTGAACCAGTGAGTTTTGGGGTCTTTTGTCCTATTTATGTGGTTCAAGATAAAAAAAAAGTTTGAGAAACAATCATTGTATTTATTCTCTTACTTTACGAAAACGGAGACTGAAGGCCAAAGGGAATAACTGACTTGGGCAAACACACACTCCCAGTTAGAGCCTGCATCAGAACACTGATAAATTTAATTTAGCTCTTCTCTTTCACTGAGTTGTTCAGAATGTTTTTTCAGATTTAATTTAGTTTATTTTTAATTCAGGTGCAAACTGGAACATACAGTGCTGGATGAAAGAGGACTTGAAATTATTCATCTGTTATATGGAGTCATTATTTAAGAATCCTTTCAAGAATTATAACTTTAAAGTTCATCTTTTATATGTTCTGTAAGTACCAAATAAATAATTTTGGACATTTCCATGACACAATTTTTTTGAAATGCAGGAGCTTCCATATACAGAAATCGATTCTGAAAGCTCTTCTATCCCTATATTTCGTTTTATATCTATGTACATTTCTGTATTTTTTGTACAACCCTCTTTATTAGGCTTCCTCTTTTCTCCTGTTGGTTCTGGTCACAAGGCCAGATATGGATGGGCATATATTCTAAAAGAAGTCTGGAAATTCTGTGGTGGTCCAGCGGGTTAGGGATCTGGCATTGTCAGCATTGTGGCTCAGATCTCTGCTATGGTGAGAGTTGAGTCTTTGACTGGGGAGCTTCCACACGCTGTGGGCACAGCCAAAAAATAAATAAAATAAAATAAGATGTGAACTCAATTCAAGGGTCTTAGATATTTGTGTGGCGGAAGGGAAAAACCTTTATATTTCATTTTCAGTTGGACGTTTCTCTCATGTTTGATCTTTTTATTATCTTAAAAATATACATGCTTAATATTTACTTGTGTTAGATAGAGAGCCAAGACGGTGCTTTCAGTTAGTCACACACACCTCTAACGGCTAACATGTCGCTCAGGTTTTCTAATAATTTCAGTAATAATACTTACCGTTTCTGTTTGAATTTTAACTTTCAGTAATTCCTTCTTGCTTATTATTTTATTTGGTGCTTAAGGAGAATGTGACTCACCCTCCCTCAGATCATACAGTTGAGATCATACAATTAAGGGGCAATTTGCTAGAACCTGTCCATCTAAAGGTAAATAGAGGCAGAAGGTAGAATGATGGCTATCAGGGACCAGGGAACTCTTGTTTAAATGGGTACAGAATTTCACTTTGGGAAGAAGAAAAGAGTTCTGAAGTTGGATGGTGGGGATGATGACCCCACGATGTGAATGTATTTAAAGTCACTGAACTGTACTTTTATTTTATTTTATTTTATTTTATTTTGTAGGGCTGCACCCATGGTATATGGAAATTCTCAGACTAGGGGTTGAATCGGAGCAGTAGCTGCTGGCCTACACCACAGCCACAGCAACATCAGATGTGAGCCACATCTACAACCTATGCCACAGCTTATGGCAATGCTGGATCCTTAACCCACTGAGCAAGGCCAGGGATTGAACCCATATCCTCACGGATATTCGTCAGGTTCTTAACCCACTGTGCCACAGGGGAAATCCTCTAAAAGTGTTAATAGGGGCAAATCTGTCATAATTGGATGCAGTTTGAGAAACATTTTCTAGTTTTTTTTTTCTTACCAATTTAATTGTTCTCTTCATTGTATGATTTGGTTAATATCTGTATTTTGCTAATTGGCACATGCTATCTCAGTGTTAAATTACATTTTTGTGTGCATCTTTGGGCAATATATCTCCAAATAATTTAACAAGACTTTTCAGATCAGTAGGAAGAGATGGCCAATATATAACAAATGAAACTTCAATGGAAGAGAAAATCCATAATAATGGTTACCATAGAAAAGTTTAAAATCAAAACAACCTTCTCTAGGCATTAGAGAATTCATGAGAGAAATCGTTTGAAGGCTTCCTCGTGTAAGTATATATTTAAAAGCAACTAAAACCTCATGTTTATAAGGGATTAAAAGCCCTATACCTAGGTCCCTTAAGGGAAAGTATTGTTTGAGCTCAGATATTAACGTTTGTCAGAGAACCTGAAGGAGAGGTACCATAGATATGTGCTACTTTGGAGTTTTCTCTTGGGCCTTGGAAGGAAACCTTATTCCTTTGTGAAGTGTCTCCTGGGCACACCAGCTGAGTATGGGGAACAGTGTTAAAGAACTCAGGCTTAGCCCTTGCCCTCCTGGAGTAAAGACCAAGAACATAACAACAAAGCTTGAAAATTCTGTAACATAATAAA
This sequence comes from Catagonus wagneri, assembly GCA_004024745.2. Taxonomy (NCBI): domain Eukaryota; kingdom Metazoa; phylum Chordata; class Mammalia; order Artiodactyla; family Tayassuidae; genus Catagonus; species Catagonus wagneri. The sequence continues at coordinate 9,083,873 of PVHT020000066.1, read as the reverse complement.
CACAGGGACTAAATATGCAGTGGAAACATAAACTACACATATCTGCCCAGTAACAAAGGGGCAGAGAGGAATGGGCCAGATAGAGTGCCCATTTGCAAAGGCCTCTAGTCCCATAGAGACATTTGAGGACTTGCATAGTTGTGTGCTTGGGAAGCTGGGACATGGTGGGAAATTGAGGTGGATGAAAAAACAACGCTCCTCCAGGGTGTTTGGACTTCTGTAATCACGAATACCTCATTTACTTTGTCTTTCACTACTCTTCTTGTCAGCATTCTTGGTGATTTCAACATCCACACCTGGATAGTCTTCAGTTTCTTGAAGTCTTTACTTTTATTCTTCTTTTGTTCACCCTGACTAGCTCATTCATTCTCATGGACATACTCTAGATCTTGTCATTACTGATAAGCTTGCTCTTTCTATAAGCTCAGTGTCAAGGTCCCCACTCTTTGAGCATCTCTCTTCCTATCCTCTCATGTTAGGCTTTTTTCCTGTATCACTTTGCATCTTGGCTTTGCTCTTTGTGCACTTGGTTGTCCCTCTGAGTCACCTTTCTTTTTTCATGAAATGTTGCACATCTTTGCAGTTGTATAATTTCTTAGCCTGCTTCTGGTTGGCACAATTTGGGGAGTTCCATGGCTTTGTTTCATTCTGTACCCTTCAGTGTTTCTGCAACTATAACTAGGCTAGCAGTGTTTCTGCAACTATAACTCACCCACAAGAACACATAGCCTCCTGGGAATATTACTGAGGTTCACTCCATTAGGTAAAAGCCCACAGATGTATTAAATCTGTGGCTTTAATCTGCTAATACATTTTCTGTCTTCTCTTTGATTCTTGCTTAGAAGTTGTTTCTTAATTTTAACATCCTTTGCCATCTGGAGAGGCTGGGAATGTCACAGTTCTCAAGTTTTGTTTTGTTTTGTCTTTTTGCCTTTTCTAGGGCCGCACTCGCGGCATATGGAGGTTCCTAGGCTAGGGATCTAATCGGAGCTGTAGCTGCTGGCCTACACCAGAGTCACAGCAACGCGGGATCCAAGCCGCATCTGCAATCTACACCACAGCTCATGGCAACGCCAGATCCTTAACCCACTGAGTAAGGCCAGGGATGGAACCCGCAACCTCATGGTTCCTAGTCGGATTCATTAACCACTGAGCCACAACGGGAACTCCTACAGCTCTCAAGTTTTAGTTTCTTCAGCAATTCTTTCCTCAATTAGTGTTTCTCCCCTTGTAGCAAGAAGGAACCAAGAGGTACTTTTAGGCCTTGTCTGGAAATCTCCTGAAGTAGATACATATTTTAGACATAGTGTTATTTAATCAAGAAAGTATGTGCAGGTCACAGTGCTAGACTCTGTGAGAAGTACACTTTCCATTCTTTTCCTCTTTCCTTTTTTCTCCTTCCTTCCTTCATCAAGATGGGCTCATAGATTATTATTTTATTTTGTAAGCTGTACTCAGTTACTATCATTAGGCACATTCTGTGCTGTTCACAGAACTGTAGATGCGTTCCTTAGCTTTCAGCCACTATGAAGAAAGATCCCCTTTCCTCCATTTTCCAATAACATGTTTCTCACTTCCTTTCGTGTCCTCACTGGCAGTGTCCTCAAAATGCAGATTTCTACTCACAGTCTATTCAAGACATCTTGTGCTTTCTCTACCATGCCCTTCTGAATCCTTCCACCTTCTGTCCATCACCTAGTTCCAAATCCTTTCCCACATTTTAAGGTATATGTTATGGCAGCATCCTTCTTCAGGTACCAATGTCTGCCTCAGCTGTCTATGCCCTATACTAACTTACCCCGAAGTTAGTGACTTAAACAACGTTCACTTATAATTTCATAATTTCTGTGGGTCAGGAATCTAGGTGCAGCTTCCCTGGGGGACATCCGCTTCAAGGTCTTTCATAAGGTTGCAATGCACCTGTAAGCTAGGACGGCAGTTATTTCAAGGTTCAACTTTGGGAGGATCTGTTCCCAAACTTGCTTCCTGGGTTTCCAGATTTCCTCATGGGCCAATGGACAGAGTCTGAGTTCTTCCCTGGGTGTGGCGGGAGGCTTCTTTCAATTCCTTTGGATTTCTCCAGAGGGCACCGTCCAGCAGGGCTGTTGGCTTCCCTTAAAGGAGCCAGAGAGGCTCACTGATGACCTTGCTTTTGATTTTCACTGGGAAATGGGAGTGGGAGGGAGTTCAGTTTTTGCTTTTCTCCCCAGAATCTACCAGCTGGCTCATGTTAGTGCCCATGCTGTTTCTTTGTCTTCTTTAATTGATGATGATTTCTCTGTGTTCCAATCTAAAATGAACCCTTGCTTTTTTAATTTTTTTAGGGCCACAACCACGGCATATGGAGGTTCCCAGACTAGGGGTCCAGTCAGAGCTACAACTCCTGGCCTACGCCACAGCCATAGCAACGCCAGATCCGAGCCGTGTCTGCGACCTACACCACAGCTCACGGCAATGCTAGATCCTTAACCCACTGAGTGAGGCCAGAGATTAAAACCGCATCCTCATGGATCCTAGTTAGGTCCATTAACCACTGAGCCATGAAGGGAACTCCTAAAATGAACCCTTCCTTATGTGTTTTGAGTTCCATCCCCTGTTGTCATTCAAGGATTTTGTTCTTGTGATCATCCCTTCTCTTTCCTGCATCATCAAGATTTTCTCTCACTAATAACTCCCACAGATTTCCTTGTTCACACATTTCCATTAAGTAACAACCCCATTTCACTACTCCCTTTAAAGAAAACCAAGTTCGGAACTATGTGAATATATATTTTTAGAAGTTAATATAAAAAGTCAAAAAAAGTGTCTTCTAGCCATGAAGGAATAATAGGTTCTGGGATTTACTCTTCTGTTATAAACAACTAGAAAACTAGATAAAAGTAGAAAACATCTCTTTTCAGATCCTGGGCAAAGACAGAACAGAACTGTGATTCCTGAGAGAAGGAAACAAAGTAAATTCTATATTACTCAGGTTTTCTGGACTGGAGGCATTTTCCAGGATATGATACAAGGCTAGGGAACCCAAGAGAGCCCAGCAATATTGCTGAATTGAGGAATCAGCGAGAGGAGTTCAGAGAGTGAAAGGGCACTTGAATTCATGGGTCTGAGTATTTGAAGCAGAAATGTACGCAGAAGTTAGCATTGGGATCCCCTTTGATTCTTTCGCTGAATCTCTCCATGATCTTTGTAAGAAAACTTCTAGAAAGAAAACAATTACCAGAAGCTGTAAGCCAAGCAATTCCTAGAAGTCACACAAGGCCAGGAATAATTAATTTTTCCAACAAGCCAATTGGAGAGACCTTACTGAATGTCAGTGACATTCAGTAGAAACCCTATATTAGCCATACTTTAAAAGTGGGCCCAAGCACTACAGTCAAGGCTATTATATACTTCCCCTAAAAGAGCTTAAAAAAAGCTTAAATGGTTCATTCTGGTTCCCAAGTAGCTTAACTGATTGCCAGAACAAAATCCAGCATTTTTTTAAAGGTTTTATTGAAATATAGTTGATCTGCAATGTTGTGATAATTTCTACAGTACAACAAAGTGCAAAATCCAACATTCTTTAATGCAAAACAACAATCCAACACTTAAAAATGTAATATTCACAATATCTGGAATCCAGTAAAAGATGCTACATGTATGAAGAAACAGGAAAGTGTAGCCTGTAATCAGGAGAAAAAGCAAAATCAATTAGTCAATAGAAGCAGTTGCAGAAGTGGCAGAGATAATAGAATTGGCAGGCGAAGATATTATTAATGCCCTCCACATAGTTGAGGACATAAAGGAAAACATAATGAGGAGAGAAACTGACAAAATGAAAAGGAACCAACTGAAATTTTTAGAGAAGAAAATTCCATTATTTGTAAAATAAAAAAATATATTTGGAGTTCCCGCTGTGGCACAGCAGGTTAAGAATCTGACTGCAGCAGCTCGGGTCACTGCAGAGCCTGGGTTTGATACTTGGCCCTGCATAGTGGGTTAAAAGGATCCAGCATTGCCGCAGCTGTGGCATAGGTTGCAGCTGTGGCTCAGATTGAATTCCATATGCCATTCTCATGACCATTAAAAAAAGGAATATGCTCAGTGACATTTTAGACATAGTGTTATTTAATCAAGAAAGTATGTGCAAGTCACAGTGCTAGACTCTGTGAGAAGTACACTTTCCATTCTTTTCCTCTTTCCTTTTTTCTCCTTCCTTCCTTCATCAAGATGGACTCATAGATTATTATTTTATTTTGTAAGCTATACTCAGTTACTATCGTTATTTGTTTTATTGCTCACACTACCCCATATTTGGCCAGTGGAAGCTTATTTAAGCTGGCCTCTGTGTCCTTTTTTTTTTAAAGTAAGACTTGATTTCTAGCACCACAAGATGTTTATGCTTTTCCTGCTCTAACACTGGAATCAGCTATTTCTTCAAGGAGGCCTGATTCCTTTCAGTTGATAATCATGTTTACAAAGCAGTATCTGGGGGATAGATGCTCATGGGTACTTGGTATGGTTTCTAGGCCCTCTCAGCTACAGAGCTATTATATGTATGGATACACATGATATAGACACACAATGTGTATATGTAATACACACAAATCTATATTTTTATAGCTCTCTGTATAGATACATATTAAAAGCATGTGTTTGGCAGTTCCCTTTGTGGCTCAGCAGTTAACAAACCCAACTAGGATCCATGAGGATGCGGGTTTGATCCCTGGCCTTGCTCAGTGGGTTAAGGATCTGGTGTTGCTGTGAGCTGTGGTGTAGGTCACAGCCGTGGCTTGGATCCCAAGTTGCCGTGGCTGTGGTGTAGGCCAGAGGCTATAGCTCCGATTGGACCCCTAGCCTGGGAACCACTTTATGCCACAGTGTATCCCTAAAGTAACAACAACAACAAAAAAAGGCATGTGTTCATACTAATATCTCTTGTTCTAATTCAAAACAACAAAATCTATTATAGCCTTCTGCTTTCTTTTCACTTCATTTTTCTTCTCCTCCTCCTCCTTCCTTTTTTTTTTTTTTTTTTTCCTAGCAGTGAGAAATCTCACTTCCCTTTCCAAATATATATTACCTAGTGCTCAGTCCTAGAACACACACAAAGTAGTTTTGGAATAGCTAAGCCATACCATTGTGGAAAACAAACAGGGTGACTAGACGGCAGTGTTTGTTTAGATTCATTCTGCCTTTGCTAAGACTAAAGGTTACATGATCAGAATATTATAATCTGAAGTTAGTTAGGCTATCCCCTGCCCTGCACCCCTTGTGGTTATATTGTTAACCTGATATACATTTAGGTCCATTTGTTGTTGTTTACATTCCTTTTTAATTTTTTCTTTCTCTCACCTTTGTTGATTTTCCACTTGTTTGGTAATATTTTACATCTGATGAGTACTTAGTGTTTTACAAAATGCTTCTTCAAATTGTCTCCTTGATTAAATTTAAATCAACTTCTCACCTGGACGTAATTCATGAGGTCTGGGTTGGATTTGCACTTCTGTCAAGTTCCAGATGATGCTGATGTTACTGGCTTGGGGACCATACTTTGAGAATCACTGCTCTTTGACATCTATTAGAAACAAATTCCTTGGCCCCAGACCTACCGAATTCTCCATGAATGGTCCAGGAGTCTAGATTTAACAAGGCTCCTGATGATTCTTATGATGAGACTTGTCTGGGACACTAACCTGTTCTTCACAATTACTTGGGATTGGTAAAGTAGATTTTGGGGGATAAGGTTTGTATAGATTACCAGACTGAGGTTTAAAACAATGGCCTAACTAAATTATACACAAAGCTAATGCTAAATTTTCCAGTTCCAGTTATTGATTTGCCCACTATATTTTGTTCTCAGTTTGTGTCACAATCAAGAACTTGGGTGGCAGCCATTTGGTGTTATTCCTATCATAATTTAGTATGGAGCTTTGCTTAGAGAAATTTTAATATACTCATAGAAACATTTTCTGGGAACAAGTAATTTGACCAACAGCCAGAGGGTAGAATGTGCTTTCTATAAACCACTGTGGCTAAAAAATAAAATTTCAGTACTAAATTTATATATATCTAACTTCTGAGTAGAAAAATTGCCCAAATTGTGAAATATGCAAAGAATCCAAATTTAAAATTTATTTGACAATTTTTTTTAGTATTTTCTCTTGCAAGTAAAGTTTATTCACATGTAAATTAAATGAATAATAGCACTGAATTTGTGTGTGTGCATATGTGTTGGCAAGGCATAAACTGTTTTGCTGCATAAACATTTTCCAAGAATTCAGAAATTCTTAAGTTTTGGTTATTTTAAGCCAGTGTATCCCATTCTTGTTTTTAAAATTTGATCATCATTTTAACTTACACAATGTTAAAATTTTGATAAAGTATTTTAATAATTTTAAAGAGGTATTATCAGAATTTTAAAGTATTATTTGACATTCATTAATACTTAAAACTTTAGAGAGTATTTTGGAAGGTAAAAGTTCTTATGCTGACTTTGGCAAGGATCAGGGCTGGTGTTTTTTCATACAAACTTGGAAAAACTTCTGCCCTCATAAATAGAAATATCATGTTTTCCTCAAGGAAAAATAATTTGAAATAATTCTCTAATTCTTTAGTATTCCGATTTGTAAAAATATTAACATGAGTCAGATTATAATTCTTTAGTTGTGGCCATTAAAGTCTTTATTAATTCCCTAAATAAAATGACAGTGGTGACAGTGAAATTTATTTTGTGGTGATAAGGCATCTTGGGTGTAATGAAATGAACACTGAACATGGGAGCAGGACATTTTAGATGAGTTCAAGGTCGACGTTTTCTCTGAGTCTCAGTTTCTTCTTTATAAAGTAGGTGATATTAGTTCCCTCATGAGGTGGTTTGAAAATTAACATTAGTGATCCTCAAGGTGTTTTAAATTGTAAATATGTTATATAATGAAATTTGATGGTATAGTTAATGTAGTGTCTCTATTTTTGTGTCCTTTGCCTATCAAGTTTCACAAGTATGGAGGACAAAATGTTTTTGGCCTACAGCTAGGATAATTTTTTTCTTAAAGGGTCAGATAGTAAATATTTTTGATTTTGCCCACCATACTGTCTTTATCAGAACCTTGTGACTATGTAACCAAATAAGCATGACTGTGTTTATGGACATTGAAATTTGAATTTCATATAATTTCCATGAATCATGGAATTTTCTTCCTCTTTTTTTTAATTTTTTTAAACCATTGAAAAATGTAAGAAGCCATTACCTCACAGGCTGTACAGAAAAAGGTATATTTGGCCTGTGGTTTGTAATTTCCTCACCTCTGTTTAGAACATTTGAAAATTAGTTTTAGATTGATTCTTAGAGTTTCATGATGGGGTTATCTGTTGGAATGGTTTGAGAAATTACTGAATGGAGATTTTTTTTTTTAAAAACCCACAAATTATGAATTACTGCTGTATATTATATGGTAAACACACTATATAAGATATTATTGTATATATTCATTATCATGAATATATAATATTTATTTTCTTTTCCTTGTATGTACTGAAATTATAAAGAAAATGAAAATGAGGTTGATTAAATAGAACACAACAGTGAAGTAGCAGAGAAACCACAGAGTTAATCTAACTGGTAATCAGTCCTAGTCTACAAATATCCAGTGTATTTAGGAAAAGATGGCAGTGGTAAAGCCATCTAAAGTAAGACAGTGAGGAGTTCCTGTTTTGGTGCTGTGGAAATGAATCCGAATAGGAACCGTGAGGTTGTGGGTTCGGTCTCTGGCCTCACTCAGTGGGTTTAGGATTGGGCTTTTCCGTGAGCTGTGGTGTAGGTCACAGGCAGGGCTCGGATCTGGCATTGCTGCGGCTATGGCATAGGCCAGTAGCTGTAGCTCCGATTAGACCCCTAGCCTGGGAACCTCCAAGTAAGACAGTGAAATTCTAACTTTTCTTTTTTGTTTTAAAAAGTATCAGTAGAATTTCCCATCCTTTAAAAATGTGTCTTGTCTTCTGTTCAGTTCTATTTTTGCCTTAAAATTTAGGAGTTCTTCAGTCAAAGCATAATGCAAACTGCAAGCATATTTCTGACATAAAATAGCGCCATTTACTGAATTTGTTCCATACTCCTTTGATAAAAGCTGTTGTTTTAATATTTGAAAAACATAAAAGGCATGGAATGATATTAAAAAAAATCACATTTCACTGTTTTTGTTTAAAGATTTAGTTAAGTTGAAAGTGCTAAGTCATTCCACCTCCAATTCAAAATGGTAGATAACACTTACAGTTTTAAAAAATGCTTGTATGGGAGTTCCCTTCGTGGCTCAGTGGTTAACGAATCCGACTAAGAACCATGCGGTTGCGGGTTCGATCCCTGGCCTTGCTCAGTGGGTTAAGGATCTGGCGTTGCTGTGAGCTGTGGTGAAGTTTGTAGACGCAGCTCAGATCCCACGTTGCTGTGGCTGTGGCGAAGGCCGGCGGCTACAGCTCCTGTTAGACCCCTAGCCTGGGAACCTCCATATGCTGTGGGTGCGGCTCTACATAAAAGGCAAAAAGACAAAAAAAAAAAAAAACTTGTATGTAATTATCTTTGGTATTCCCAGCAAGCTTATAAAGAGAGATGGTGCACACATTTTCTCTGGTTTACTGCTTAAAAGAACTTACTTGTCTATGGTCTTATAGCTCATAAGCAAACAGGAAAACCTGGTTTTAGGCTTTAGGTCTCCATGTTAATTTAGTGTGCTTCTTACAATAATATTATCCCTCCCGTAGTGCCTAGGAGATTGCTTTGCACATAAAACGTCTGTAAATGTTGTTTCCCGATTAATTTCTTTTAGGTCTAAAAGAATCCTGAAGTCTAGTTCAGGAAACTTGAATATCTGTCATAATTCAAAACATTTAGTACAAGTGAGGGGTGTGTAGGAAGGTTAGGGTCCACTTCTTCCGTGTTGTGTTTATATCTGAATGCTCATTCGTAGGCTAGTTAGTGTAGTTTCTAAAGCAACACTGTCTCCACATTGAATTTTTAATTAATTAGTGTGTTTACTTTTACAGTTTTTTTCTTCCTAAAGGACTACTAGACTTCTGAAGAGAGTGATCATGCCTAAATGTTCATACTCTCTCCCTATCCCCAAGTTCTTTAAAAAGCATGGAGTGGTTTGGATAGGAAGCAGCACGTGCTTATGGACAGAATGGGGGTAACTCAAGCAAGACAGGGGAAAATGAGGCATAGCTACCGCCCCCCATGACCTCCAGCCTACAATCTTCTCATTACATCAAGACTTAAACTCTCCTTAGGAGAGGACCCCATATTAAAAGACCCAACACTGATAAGTCACAAATAACAACTCTGTGTCATACATTTTACTTCTACCTATGTTATAAACCCCACGCTACATGATTATTATTTTTACTCTAATCAATCAATAAATATTTACCATTTTAATTAAATTTAATTTTTTTGTGTGGAACCAGACTGCCATCTGCTATCATTTTCTTCTTGCCTGAAGGACTTCCTTTAGCACTTTTTTTCTTTTTTTTGCCTCTTAGGGCCGCACCCACAGTGTATGGAGGTTCCCAGGTTATGGGTCTAATTGGAACTACAGCTGCTGGCCTATGCCACAGCAATGCCAGATCTGAGTGGCGTCTGTGACCTACACCACAGCTCATGGCAATGCCAGATCCTTAACCCACTGAGCGAGGCCAGGGATGGAACTTGCAACCTCATAGTTCCTAGTTGGATTCATTTCTGCTGCGACACGACGGGAACTCTGGAGTTTTTTTATAATGCAGCTCTGTTTTATTTTGAAAGTTGTTTTTAGTGGACAGAGGACTTAGGACTGCAATTTTCCTTTCCTTTCAGTACTTCACAGTTGCCTCACTGTCTTCTTGCTTCTGTTATTTCTGATGGCTAACCTGCTCTAACTCAACTTTGTATCTCTCCGGTAGGGTCTCTTTTTCTAGATGCTCTTTAAGCTGGGTGTCCAGAATAGCTTACCTCAATTTGAATTTTGTGTCGTATGTTCTAAATCTGTCCGGTGCTTTCCCATCTGTTAATGCTTGGCTCTTCTTTTTTCATATAGGCTTGAAGTGTTAGAAGAGTCACCTCTGCTCCCCCAGAAAGGCAGTTTTCAGAGTGTTCAGTGCAACTGCAGTGCTCGTGAATGCTGTGAATGCCATGTGCCTGTGTCAGCAGCCAAACTCAATTACACCCTTCTTATGTATTTGAAAATCACATCTGGTGGAGTAGTTTTTCAGTCACCGCTAATGTCAGTTCAGCCCATAAATGTTGGTAAGTTGTGCCTAGAAAAGGTACTAGATCTAAACATCAGTCACACAAACTGCCTACAAAATTTTTCACTCTCTTATCTCACTTTGACCAACCCTGTAAGGATGGTAAACGTAGTTCTAGGGAATCTTAAGAACAGCTTCTGGAATGATTCAACAGCAGTGTAGATATCTTTGCATAAAGATATCTACAATTTAAATTTAAATTATTTTTGAAAACAGTTTGATTCATTTAAATCCTGGATTGATCTAATGGATAGGTATTGCTTGGTTATTACTTTCTCACATCTGAGACAGCTATGTCTGAAAATAATTAAAAGCTTATTTTTAACCTGAATTTATGCTTTCAATAAATATTTCTTAGATGCTCATGTGTTTCAGCCCCTGATCATGGGACTGGAGAAACAATGGTGAATGAGACAGAGTTCCCGCCTCACAGAACAGGGGTGGACAGTAGTGGGCATAGAGAAACAATAAACAAGTAAACCAATGATTTGCTATACACTTGAGAAGAAAAACTCAAATAATAGGCAAGGGCCCATATTTTTGGTGCAAATATTCTTTGACTTACTTGAATATATAATTACATATATTCAGTGTATTCAATTACATTATTCCATGTGAATAATATAGATGAATGTTAAACTATTTATTAACTCAGTTTGGTATATGTATATTAAAGTATATATTACATGTGATATATAATTTAACAATGCTACTATTTTACATCGACATTTCCTGAAACAATTATACACAAACTCTTCATATGCATATCTGCATCATTGTTTTTGGCATCATTGGAACCACTTTTCAAGGTATTTGGCACAATTTTCCACACAACTTCATTTTCACTTGTTTTTAAGTTACTGAGGGTACAGAATTTTTTGAGTATGCATATGATATCATATTTATCACTAGGTCTTTTAAATAACTTGTCCTCTAGGGATATATTTTTGATCTCCACAACTTAATTATAATAATAACCAAGCAGTTTAGTCATTGCATTATACCACAGAGAAAAAATACAAAATCTATAAAATAGTATCATCTTCTTTTTAAAACCAGTTCTACCAGCTGATGTTTAGAAGCATTTAGAGCCAGCACTGAGTTAAATTTTATTTTTGATTTTTGTTTTTTTGTACTGCATCCATGGCATGTGAAAATTCCCTCCTTAACCCACTGCACCACAAGGGAACTCCTAAATTGTTTTTAAAAGTAAAGTAGTTAGGAGAAGGTTCTATGATACTTTGTAAGAACCTTAAAAAGAATTTTGTCTTATTTCAGACAAATTCCTTGTATTTGGATATATGTGATAATATCTAAAAATTGTAAGTTCTGTGAAAGAAATAAGTTGTGTGATGAACAGTGTTAGGTGTAGAGGCTATTATTTTAGCCATGGAGGTCCTGTTTCAGGAGACAGCATTTAAGCTGAAAGAAAAAGAGATAGCCATGCCAAAATCCAGAAAAAAAAGTGCTCCGAGATGGGATAGGCTCGGAAGTTGAAAGAACCAAAGACAAGACCCTTGTGCTTGAAGTGAAATGTAGTTAGAGAGTCATCTGGGTCCAGGTCATACCATGGGCCAGGTTACAGAGTTTGGATTTTAGTCTAATTGCAATGGGACCTTTTGAACCAGGAGAGCGACATGGTCAAGGGTGTTATGTGGGTGTATGGGTGTCCACGTGCACATGTTTAAAATGTTTGCTACAAGTGAAGAAGGAAATTGATGAGGAAGGGAGGAGGGATAATTGCCAGAGTGGAAGCAGAGGAATCAGATAGGAAGCTGTTGGAATTGTCCAGTTGGTTTAGGGTCATTGCAGTGGAAAAGTAAAGAAATGATCAAGCTTGGGATCTATTTGGGAGATGGTGCTGACCAAACGTTCCAATGGATTGGGTGTGGAGTGTGAATCAAGCCTAGACATTTAGGCTTGCATTTGGCGAAGGGCAGTGACTTGGTAAGAGTAGCAGTGAGAAGGGAGGCCTGAACAGAATAGGTTGACTAGGAAAATGGGATGCAAAATGGAAAGAAGGAGTAATGTCAGCTCTTTGGAGGGATTTTACTCTGAAAGAAGCAGCTGAAGATAGGGTCTGGGTCTGGGTGCACAGGGGACCCAGGCAAATATTTTAGATTTCTACTGTTAAGGCATATGTGAATCCAAGTAGGAAGTGTAAAAAGGTTTATAATTTTAGGATTTCACTTCTGTTTGGTGTCTTTGTTTTCTATGTTTTTGGTCATGAGAACTCAGTGAATTTCATCCAATGTTTCTAGACTTTAGTGTTCAGCGATCCATTCTTTAAATTAACCAAAATTTGGAGTTCCCACTGTGGAGCAGTGGTCTAGGAATCCAACTGTAGCAGCTTGGGTCATTTCAGAGGCAAGGGTTTGATCCCTGGCCTAGAGCAGTGAGTGAAAGGATCTGACATGCAGCTGTGGCGTGCATGGCAGCTGCAGCATACATCGCAGCTGCAGCTCGTATTTATTTCCTGGCCTAGGAACTTCCATATGCCATGGGTGTGGCTGTAGAAATAAATAAATAAATAATAAAAATTTGTAGTATGTCAAGTAAAGTAAAAAGTTCATTAATTTTGACTCAGGGAAAAGAAATAAAAATGTGACTCAAGTTTTGAAAATACGTAATATGAAAAATATTAATGTACCATCTTATTTCTTGAAAATGAAATGCAAATCAGTAAATATTTCATTGTAATAATGGTTTCTATCTACAAGAGTAATTCCTGTTAATTATAAAAATCTTGAAAGCATAGAGACACACAAAGAAGAAAAATACATTATTTTCTACCATTTTGGTATTATTTTCTTTTTTAATTCTTATTTACACATGTCCTTTTATTTACACATTTTAATAAATCAGGAACCCAGGTTTAGATGTTTAATAAACTTTAAAAACTAACAATATTGGAGTTCCTATTGTGGCTCAGTGGTTAACAACCTGACTTGTATCTATGAGGATACGGGTTCGATCCCTGGCCTTGCTTAGTGGGTTAAGGATCCAGCATTGCCATGAGCTGTGGTGTAGGTTGCAGACTTGGCTGGGATCCTGCGTTGCTGTGGCTGGCAACTGTAGCTCCGCTTTGACGCCTAGCCTGGGATGCTGCGGGTTGTGGTCGTCCTAAAAAGAAAAGAAAAGAAAAAAAATCCAATATTAAACATTTTCACTATTCTTCTCCAGTATGATTTTTAATGGCTACATGCATTTCCCCAAAGGGATGAGCCATTATTTATTCAATTAATCCTTTATTGTAAAATCTTTATTTTGTTTCTACAAATAATTTAAAGGCTATATTGTATATTTAAAACCACACGCACACTCTCCATATATATATATATATATATATATATATATATATATATATATATACACACACACACAAATGCATATGCATACATAAAAACACACATATACATATGAACTCAGAAATTGTATGCTGAGTTAAATACTGCATTAGGATGAGAAACTCCATCCCCATTTCCGGTGACAAGTTAGGGCCTGCTAATGCTGTGTTTACTGCACATAAATTATGCATTCAATGGGTTATTTGAATGAGTTTGTCTGGATTGTTGTATTTCAAAATTAATAAATTTACTGAATTTTGTGTACATATTTACATGAATTTATACGCATATGTACGTTGATTTTTGCATGCAGAATTTACATACATTTTCCAAGCAGTGCTCTGCAAAATATTTTTTGTCAATCACTAAAACAGTGGTGTCAGGGGAGGCTTCAAATAAGTTTGGAAAATGCTAGGTTAAATAAAAGTGAAGCAGGCTTTTTTTGCAGCAGGAATTCACATTTATCACAATAATATCATTTGCTGATTTATAGTCTTTACCACCTAGGGAGAAGGAAAAGAAGATACACGGATTGCTATGGTAAGGTCCAAGAGTAGAACCAATATTTTGTTTCCATAATTAGCCTTTGAATAAGGACAACTTTTACATAGTTGAAGAAGAAAATATGCTAAAAATGTACTTTGACTTCATTTTGTGATTATCATGAAAATTACTTGACTTAAGTTTTTTTTTTTTTTTCTTAAGTGAAGCCTGATCCACCATTAGGTTTGCATATGGAAATCACAGACACTGGTAATTTAAAGATTTCTTGGTCCAGCCCAACATTGGTACCATTTCAACTTCAATATCAAGTAAAATATTCAGAGAATTCTACAACGATTGTGAGAAAAGTGAGTATATTTTAGTAAATGAAATGAAGAGTCGAGAAGCAGTTAAAGCAGAGGTGAGACCTCCTCCAAGTTTCATAGAGAATGTCTCTGATACCAAATGTGCATGCTGCTTCTGGGCAGAATCAGTCATCATTTAATTTCATGCCACTGGCTTTCGGTTAATGCCAGCATAAAAAATGAATATATATATATATATATGTATGTATATATATATATATATAGCATTTCTGCATTTCCTATAAAATGATTTTATAAAAATTGTTTGGCGTTACTCAGTATCTCTTACATGTGGATCCATGTTATATATTGAGGGGCATGGCAAATTCCTCCCAGAATTTAGTGCCAGAAAAAACTCCTTTTCCTAAAGTTTATGTATATTAGTTTAATTCCCTCTCTGTCTCTCTTCCCCCTCCTTCCCGCCCACTCTCTTCATCTCCCTCTCATTAACACACACACACACACACACACACACACACGACTAATGGCCACAGAAAGTCCAGATACAGAATTCTCAAATTCATAATTATAATATTTTCACCTAAAGACCTTCTCTGGTTTCTGATTTTATGTGTCATTTTTTTCTTATTACACAGTATATTTGTTTATGTGCAGTGCATGCATTTGTACTATATAGTGTGTCAAATTCTTTTTTTATTCTTTCAGTAAGTATCGAGCACCTCCTGGGTGCCAAGAACTCAGGCTACACTGGGGTAGCAGAACAGGCTAAGGGGAGTTTGGGAGTGCAGGTGAGAGATGGTGGGTTGTATTATGACATGGACGTAGGGGAAAGTCCATTGAGAAGGTGATATCTGAGCAGGGATTTGAAGGAGGTGGTGATGTAGATATCTGGGGAAACTGGGGTCTAAATAGAGAAAATGGCAATTCAGAGGCCTTAAGCTGGATGAAGAGCTGGAGGCCAGGGCAGTGAGTAAGGGGAAGAGCAGTGGTGGATGATTAAAAAGAGGCAGGGAGGAGGAAGAGGTCATAGAGAGCCTCTAGGGCCAGGCGAGGACTTTGGCATCTAATTTTTTTTTCTTTGCTTTTTAGGGCCACACCCGCGGCATATGGAAGTTCCCAGGCTAGGGGTCATATTGGAGCTGTAGCCACAGGCCTATACCACAGCCACAGCAATGCTAGATCCGAGCCACGTCTGCAACCTACACCACAGCTCATGGCACTAGTGGATCCTTAACCCACTGAGCGAGGCCAGGGATCAAACCTCCATCCTCATGGATCCTAGTCAGATTCGTTTCCACTGTGCTACAGCGGGAACTCTCTTGGCATCTTAATTTGTGAAACTAATTGTTACATACTTTACAGATAAAAATCTATCTTTTTAGGCCTGGGCTAAAATTCGAAGACTTTATATTCATCAAGAGCAGAATGGGAGGAGTTCCCTGTGGCTCAGTGGGTTCAGGATCCAGTGTTGTCACCGTTGTGGCGTGGGTTGGATCCCTGCCCTGGGAACTTCCTCATACCATGGGTTCCTCTGCCCCTGCCCCCTGAAAAAAGCAGAATGGGAGTCTGGTGTCATGTCTGGAACAAGCATGTAAGGCTTCTCTGGGCTTCAGCTTTCTCATCTGTTAAATGGAGATAACAGGAAGTAAATATAGGTAATCTGATACTGTTAGGTGCATTTGTGTTGCTTTTCATCATTTTTAGTCTCTGGTGACTCACAGTCTGATGTGCCAGGGAGCTCAATAGCTTTGGAGTACATCATTGGTTGTTTCGGGCAGTTAGGTCTCTCAGATGTTTTCCGTCTCCTTTGTGAACTGTATTCTGATTCACTGTGGCTTATCATCAGACTTGGGTTCTTGAAATTATTCAGATTCTCCTTCTGTGATACTTTCCTCTAAGAACATTTATGGTTCTCTGTCCACCCGCGCATCCTCTTCTACCGTCTGTGTCATAGATGCCAGCAGTAGTTGGACGCTTCCCACTGACTTCAGTTGTGTCTCAGATTTGGAAAGGTCAATATTCATTATCATTCAGTTAAAAATATATGCTGATTATCATTGTGATTTTTTTCCTTGAACTCATAGGCTATTTAAAATTTTATTGACTAGTGTCATGCAATGTTTGTTATTGGGTAATTGATCACTGTTGAATTCCACTGTGGCCAGTTAACTAACCTGTGAGATTTTAACTCTTTGAAATTAGTTGAGACCTGCTTGTGATCAATTTTGGTAAAGGTTTTACACTGACCTGATACTCTGATTTTTTTCCAATGATATTTAACAGGCTGATGAGATTGTCTCAGCTACATCTCTGCTTGTAGACAGTGTGCTTCCTGGGTCTTCCTATGAGGTTCAGGTGAGGGGCAAGAGACTGGATGGCCCAGGAATCTGGAGTGACTGGAGCACCCCCCTTACTTTTACCACACAAGGTAGGTTTTGTAAGGGTCACTTCCTTTTTTTTTTGGCTTTTTAGGGCTGCACCTGCAGCACATGGAGGTTCCCAGGCTACGGGTCCAATCGGAGCTACAGCTGCCAGCCTGCACCACAGCCACAGCGATGCCAGATCTGAGCCGAGTATGTGACCTACACCACAGCTCACAGCAACGCCCGATCCTTAACCCACTGAGTGAGGCCAGGGCTCAAACCCGCAACCTCATGGTTCCTAGTCAGATTTGTTTCCACTGCACCACAACGGGAACTCCAAGGGTCACTTCTTTTGACGATGAAATATGGTTCCTGAATTTACCTTTTGCATACTATAAGCGCCCTAAATTTTATGCCTGAAAACAAAAGAAAGAATACCATATTTTTAATTTAAATTTTTTTTTATGATTTTTATTTTTTCTATTAGAGTTGATTTACAGTGTTCTGTCGATTTCTATTGTACAGCAGAGTGACCCAGTCACACACACACACATATATATTTTCTCACATTATCCTCCATCGTGCTCCATCATAAGTGACTAGATATAGCTCCCTGTGCTATATTTCAGGATATCATTGCTTATCCACTCTAAATGCAATAGTTAAACCCAAAATCCCAGTCCATCCCACTCCCTCCCTCTCCCCCCGGCAACCACAAGTCTGCTCTCAGAGACTCTCATATTAACTTTTAATTTAATTTTTGAACAAGTGAACCTGTTAACGAAAATGAGGCTCCCAAGTTTATGCATATCCATAGCAGTGTCTTGATGAATTATTCTTTCTGATTCAAAAGACAGAGTTAAAATAAAAGTTCCAAATTTACACATTTAGAACACTACTTATATTGATGTTTCCTGAATTTACATTTGGAAATCAGATGTATTTATTTGCACGTATTTTAAATAATAAACATTTATTTGAATATTATAAATTCCTATTATATAATTAAATAATTCTTTTTACTCCAGATGCTTGCTTTTGAGAGCTTTCCCTTTTGATTTTTTTTTATAAAGTCACCATTTACATCAGAGAAATTGCAATTTATTCACAACCTCCATGCAAGGTTGAGGTGTCATGTTTTACATAGGGACAGGAGTTCAATAGTCCAGCAGTTTAATAGTCCTGGTATAGGTCAGGGTGTAAGCATAGGAAAACACTTCATGGTTCTCTGACTAGTTGTCTGATCTATTATATGGGCAAAATTTTTCCTACTCAGACTCACTCAGGTTGATTGTGATATATGGAGATAGCAAGTACGATGTAAAACACTAAGAAGATAGTCCATACATTTGATTAAATAAGTTTATTTATTGATGACTTAACTGTTTAAAAAGCACTGATTGTTAAAAAGTTAAGTAGCGTTAGTGGTTTTGGAGTCCGACAAGAGTTTGTAGACGTCCTGGCCCCACCACTTACTTGGGAAGTTTCTTAATCTTTCTATGCCTCAGTTTTCTCTTCTGTAAAATAGCAACTTTTTTACATGGATAGAAGGAGATAATGCACATAAAGTGCTTACTGCAGGACCTGACCCTTAGTGGCACTCAGAAACTAGTAGATCATAGTTTATAAATACCATAGCTTGTAAATCCACAACCTCAGTATTCAAAATCTCAAAGTCTAATGAAGATGAGAGACTGATGTAATAACTAATTGCTTTGCACAAGTAAGATTGTGAGAAGAGCTAAACTAAGTGCTAAGCACCGGGAGGAATTATTTCTCGCTGGAAAAGTTAGGAAACCTGTGTGAACAGACCTAGAAGACAGGAATTTCTCATCTCTATTCCTTAAACAATTATTGAGTATCATAAGGTGTAAAATATGATGCTGAAAATTCAACTTCTGTCTTTGTTGTTATTATTATTTTTCTTTTTAGAGCTGCAACCACGGCATATGGAGTTTCTCAGGCTAGGGTTGAATCAGAGTTGTAGCTGCTGGCCTTCACCACAACCACAGCAATGCCAGATTTGCACCCTATCTGTGACCTACACCACAGCTCTTGGCAACACCAGATCCTTAACCCACTGAGTAAGGCCAGGGAATCAAACCTGTGTCCTCACGGATACTGGTCAGATTCATTTCTGCTGAGCCATGATGGGAACGCCCTATCTGTAATTACATATCATCAATTAATAGGACCAGTTGTGAAATGTGTAGAGAGGAATGAATGAATGAACAAAGTCAAATTTCAATGAATGTCTTGTGGAGGTTTTTATATAGTGGGGTAAGGGGAAGGGGAGGGAGATTTGATAAAAGAGGTAGAGGCAACAGCCCTCGCTCTTATGGTCTGTGGCTTGCTCCTTTATTTAACTGTTTGTTGCAGCGGCTTTATTCTTTACTGTTTTACTTCTTAATTAAATTTGAGACCCTACCCTTCTCTGAAGAAAAGGGAAATTCTAAAAGAAGCATCATTGTTTTCAAAGTTTGTTTATTCCAATATTCAAGTTATACATTTATACCTGTATAGAATAATAATTCTCAGCAATGTTATGTATTCAGCTGAATTAAGATGAAAATTTTGAGCCAGGATAATGTAATAGCTACTTCTGTTACACTTCACATAAAATTTTGTTTTGGATTATTCAACTTAGGCTTTTAGACCTTTGGATAGGAGTATTTTCAGTTCTATTTTACTTTATTCAAAAGTTTTTCATACTTTTGTCATTTTCCTAGTTCATGTCGATACCTATTAGGATTAAATTTGCTTGGTTTCTTAACATGTCATATCATGCTTTTATGCTTTCATAATAATCAGATTTATTAACATATACTATAAGACACATACATACACATTTATATGTCCTTCCATGGGCAAATATTTAGTGTTTTGTGTACACAAAGCAACAAAGGTATGTTTTGTTGAAAAGAAACTTTGGCAGTTTACTTGCTTATGGAGTTCCTGTTGTGGCACAGCAGAAACGAATCCGACTAGTATCCATCAGGACGCAGGTTTGATCCCTGCCTGACTCAGTGGGTCAGGGATCCAGCGTTGCCATGAGCTGTGGTGTAGGTCACAGATGCGTCTTGGATCCTGCGTTGCTGTAGTGGTGATGCCGGATCCTTAACCCACTGAACAAGGCCAGGGAATCAAACCTGTGTCCTCTGATTCGACCCCTAGCCTGGGAACTTCCATATGCCGTGGGTGTGGCCCTAGAAAGTAATTTATTTGCTTGTTCAGTATTTGACAATATTACCATTAACAGCTACTCTTTTACTTATTCAACACAGATGTGTCCCTCTAGTGACTTTAGATACTTCCAAACAGAAAAACCTGAAAATAAGTAAGAAACAAATCTGGACAGTGAGTAAATAGCTGCCCCAAAGGGCAGAATTTGTTGATTTAACAATGAGTGTAAAGCTGAGGTTACTAACCTAGCAAACTTGTGTAGCTTAGATACCACTCAGTATCTCAATACCATGTGATTTTTAAGGGAAAGACAGAAACTTGTCAAATAGAAGGTGGACTGGGACACCAAGAATGGGGAGAAAAGCTAACATACTTTGGTATCTCCCAGGCACATTTCTCTGTTACATTATTGTCTGCTGTAATGATGTGCATTGAATCACAAATAAAAGGTATACGGAGGTTGGTAATTCCTTACAGAATAGTAATAATATTGACAATTATAGGGTGCTCCCTGTGTTTTAAGCACTTATCTAAGTGCTTGGCATATATTATCATTTTATCCTTTCAACAACCCTGGGAGATAGGCACTCTTATTTCTCTTTTATAGACAAACAAATTGAGAATTAGATAAAGTAACTTTAAAGGCTGACACAGTTATAAAGGAGCCTAATTCCCAAGTTCCTCTTTGTAACTACTAATTTGGCAAGTAAGTGCATAATGTATAATTATGCAAGATTTCTGGTAGCATTGAAAATCATTTCTCAAAGCTATTGAGCAGTAAGCTTAATTACATGGAGCATCTTAGTGGAACACCTCATTTTCTTCATGATTCCTGGTAAATGTGGTTTTAGTACTACTTAGGCTTTTTAGGTTTGCCGAGTTACATTATCAGCAATTTCCACATGTCACAGTGCTGACCCCACTTGAGGCTTATTCCCTGAAAGGTGTGCAATAGCAAAGTATGTCTCCAAACCCAGGAACTTCCTGTTCTTGTGTATAGGGATTTGAATCCTTCTCCTTTCAGTCCAGTTACTTAATATTATTAGATTCACCTCCATTGTTCACTGGTAGGTACTGTAATGGCATTCACCAAATGGAAACATTCTGTAAGACTGAACCATTACTTTATTTCGAATTAATTTGCACATCTGCTTTATCATTTCCAAACATTTTGAATTTCTTTTAAAGCACAGGTTGAATTTTTTTAAAGCACATTGCTGCATACAGAATGGTAATTCTCAGTACTTTGTAACTACCACTTTTTATTCATTAATATATTAAAGCTATACCTACCAAATGCACAGTTAATGAAGCACTGACTATTCCTACTTAGGGAATTCTTATGGATTCTTTTAAAAAAAATTGAATAGATTCTTTCTCTATAGCTGTTGAAACCTTGGATTTTAGAGGAAAACCCAGGACCTTACCAGAACTTATAAAGTATAAGAATATTGCAATTAAGTTATGCTACATACAAAAACAACTTTAGAAGTGCTGAATTCTTATAATGCCTTTATTAATGGCATTCTTGTTAACCACGCAAGAAGGGGAGAATAGATATTAATTTCTACACTTTTTCTGCAGCTCTTATACCAGGTTAGAGAAAATATTTTTTTCTTAAAGAAAAAGAGGTAATCTATTCCAAGAAATGAACAGTATTCTCTGGAGCTATGATAAAAAACACATTTTAAAGTAACTTATCTAAAATATTTTAATCCATGAGTTATGTTCTTTTGAGTAATTCACTAATATTTACCAAAAGGTATATGAAATTCATTAATGTAGATCCTGTAAAGGTATTGATACTCGGTCATGAGAAGAAAATCATTATTGTTTCCTTCTTTTACAAATTAAACATTGTGTAGCATCTCATATGAGAATAAAAGATATATTTATGTTACTTTGAAAACTGAATATTCAACATTTATCTAATGTCAATTCAATACATTTGTTCAGTGTTAAGTTTTACAAATCATTGGGTTTTTAATAACTTGTTTTCTTTTTTTAAGCTGTTTTCATTATGCCAAAATACTGTGACTTTAATTCTATTTCTCAATTAAGTCTTACTTAGGCATTCAATTTTGAAGTGAAATGCTTTGAGTTTTTATTACCTTTCAAATTAAAAGCTTCAACTTAATTTTGATATCTCATTTGTATTCTTTTTTAAAAAACTGAATTATTCTAAAACTTCTGAGGCAGTTGATTAATGAGACATGAGCATACTGAAGGTAGGTAAATGAGGTCACAGGTCAGTGGTAAGTACTTGTGTACAGTAAGTAATGTACCAGTGAAGCTTGAGTGCCACCCTGGGCGAGGCTTAGAAATCTAGTGGACTGTCTTCTGTCCGTTGATTTCATGCTCTTAGGCTTGGCTATAGACATACAAAATGCGAATGTCTTATATGGATTGTAAATATAAAGACACTGCAGCTTAGCATGCTACCACAGAAAAGAGAAAAATAAAAGCTAATGATTGGGGTTCAATCTGAGCTGTGGCCTCTGGCCTACACCTTAGCCACAGCGACACAGGATCTGAGCCACATCTGCGACCTACACCACACCCCACAGCAACGCCAGATCCTTAATCCACTGAGTGAGTCCAGAGATCAAATCTGAGTCCTCATGGATACTTGTCAGATTTGTTTCCACTGAGCCACGACGGGAACTCCCAGATACCCATATCAGCAGAGAATAACTTATCTTAAATTGTACAATTGAAATATATGTTTTTGTAATGCACTATGGCAGAAATAATTTATTCCTATATAAACATTCATTTTCTTTTATTCTGTTTCCAATAAAAAATATAGACAAACTATGTTTCCAGCAACAAGAGACTGAAAGAGTAATATGGAACCGTGTAAAGCATTAAAAATAATATAAAAAATATTGGTTCCCCTTGTCTTCAACCACAGGATGCTGACATTAAATAACTTAAATGATATCACAGAACAGTGTTTGTAGTTTTGCCTTCTGTAAATTGGTGCATTGCTGATTTTACGTTTCCTAACTAGTTTTCTATTTAAAGCTTATTTCTCTACTTTACCTGCTTATTTGAATTTTTCGGACCTCCAAACAAGACCATGGTAATCATCCTTTATTCTTCAGATCTCTTTTGATAGGGATTTGATTTAAGAACTTGCCCTAAGGTTCACTGATTCTGAAAGCAGAGTCTGATGGAAGACATATCATTGTGGAACTAGACTATGTTTCATTTTAATTAATTTGATGGCTATCAGCAGGTGACAGTTACTCACTAAAACGTATTTTATAATGGATAAGTCTCTGCATTTAGAAAATACTGAAGACATTTATGGACACTCAAGTCACTTGGGAATGGGAGTGCCTGGGACGCTTACTAACTGTACATGAACAGGCAGTTACAGTTCTGCAGTTTCCTAGCACACGCATTTTATTTTTGGCAGTGTAATCCTGAATGCCTTATAAATCTCTCTAACATGGTATCAATTATTTACGTGATGTTTTCTGTCCTCATCTGACATCTTATATGTCCTTCTTCATTGCAGACGTTATATACTTTCCACCTAAAATCCTGACAAGTGTTGGGTCTAACATTTCTTTTCACTGCATCTATAAAAATGAGAACAAGATTGTTTCCTCAAAAAAGATTGTTTGGTGGATGAATTTAGCTGAGAAGATTCCTCCAAGCCAGTATGATGTTGTGGGTGACCACGTTAGCAAGGTTACTTTTCCCAATATGAATGCAACCAAACCTCGAGGAAAGTTCACCTATGACGCAGTGTACTGCTGCAATGAGCATGAGTGCCACCATCGCTATGCTGAGTTATATGTGATTGGTAAGAATCCCAGGTTTTTCTTCATTTTGTTCCATAGGATACCTTTTTATTATGGACTCTGTATATATTACAGTTGAAGATGTTAAAAAATTGTATTGAAAATTTCATTTTCATTAAAAATGTTTTGGTGTCTTTGCTTTATAGTAATATTTTAATGTGTTTTAAATAGATGTCAATATCAATATATCATGTGAAACTGATGGGTACTTAACTAAAATGACTTGCAGATGGTCAACCAATGCAATCCAATCACTTGTGGGAAGCACTTTGCAGTTGAGGTATCATAGGTATGTATTATTTTTGCTGTTTTATTTTTTCTGTGGATATGGTGAGATAAATATTTCTTGGAAAAATACCACTATAGCTATAGTCTTGTAGATTTATTCCTGCAAGAGGAGGTAGAATATACTTAGGAAATTTTCGAGGGACTAAATAAATTGGTGATTCTTGAAAAACTTCACAGAAAAAGATTGTAATTTGTTTTGACTTCAGATTATTTTTTCTGATGATCAGTTAATTAAAATTGCATTTTGACTGTTGAATGAAGTCCAAGAAAAATTAATGTCTACACAATTTAATTTGACTTGGAGAATTGACTAGAAGAGGATATCAAGGATTATAGAAGCTTTGTATCATTTGCTGAAGATTTATGTTTTAGAAAAAAGCACAAATATTGTAGGAGATAAATGAATGGCCTTTAGAAGTAGGTAAGATTATTTAAAAAATAAACAATAAGGATTAAAATATTATAGTAAAGAGTAATTTGTGCTTGTTTTATTTTAACCTTCTGTGTTTTAAAAAGAATTCAGATCTTCCTGTAGTATTCTCTGTCTCTATATGAAGACTTTTATCTAAAATAATATCTATCTTGGAGTTCCCGTCGTGGCGCAGCAGAAACGAATCTGACTAGGAACCATGAGGTTGTGGGTTTGACCCCTGGCCTTGCTCAGTGGGTTAAGGATCCAGCGTTGCCGTGAGCTGTGGTATAGGTTGCAGACGCAGCTCTGATCTGGCATTGCTGTGACTGTGGTGTAGGCCAGCAGCTATAGCTCCAGTTAGACCCCTAGCCTGGAAACCTCCATATGCTGCGGGTGCGGGCCTAAAATGACAAAAGACAAAATAATAATAACAATAAAATAAAATAATATCTATCTTGATTAGGACAAGATAGATAGATTTTAATTTTTATAACATTCTTTAGTAGTTTTCAAGTATGTGTACTACTATGAAACACCCCTATCAATCTGTATTCGGACTTTCAATTTGTATAGCTTGTGCTCACTTTTTCTTAAAAATCTAAATCTTCTACTTGAAAAACAAATCTGTTCCCTTAAATACTATGTTCCAAATTCTATTCCTAATGCTACCAGTCTATTCTTACATAGTATTAGGAAGAATGGGGCAGTTTCTTTGCTCCTCACATGAGAATAATAGCTCTCTTCATTTTACCTGGTATGAGTACTTTTAGATGAATGGAACTTTCATGGTATGCCATTTTACTTTTGTAATCTGTCTTTACTTTCTTTCCATGGCATTTTCACATTAAAAATGGTGTTTGCAGACAACTCTTCTATAAGCATTTTGCCTCATTTATCTTACTAATAATTACAGAAAAACCATGAAAGTAGCTGTATGTATTAGGTTTTTGTTTTCTTTTCTTTTTTTTTTTTTTGCTTTCTAGGGCTGCACCCACGGCACATGGAGGTTCGCAGACTAAGGGTCAAATCGGAGCTCTTACTGCAGGCCTACACCACAGCCTCAGTAACACCAGATACTTAACCCACTGAGCAAGGCCAGGTATTGAACCTGCATCCTCATGGATGCTAGTCAAATTTGTTAACCACTGAGCCACGACAGGGCCTCTACGTTTTTTTTAACATCTCTAAGCCTAAATTTTCTTGTCTGTAAAATGGTATGAATATAAGGACTTGCAGAGTTTCTATGAGAATTAATGACATTTTGATTATAATTAAGTGATGTGATTTCTCTTGAAAAATTCAATAAATGGTTATTGCTCCCATGATGATAATGTGTTTTGTGCAAGGCCTTCGTTCTTATTTTTTATGTATGGATGACTCCTTGTCTCTCTCTCATGCAGTGATAAAAAATAATTTTCTTCCTTGAGAAAACAAGTGATATACCTGATTGTATTATTCATATATAAGTCAAGAACTGGTATTATTTTAATTATATTGCTTTGAACTAGAAATTATTAGGATGGGAGTTCCTTTTGTGGCTCAGTGGGTTACAGACCTGACTAGTATCCATGAGGACACAGGTTTGATCCCTGGCCTCACTCAGTGTGTTAAAGATCCGGCATTGCTGTGATCTGTGGTGTAGGTCACAGACGAAGCTCAGAACCCCAGTTACTGTGGCTGTGGTGTAGGTTGGCAGCTGCAGCTCCAATTTGACCCCTAGTCTGGGAACTTCCATATGCCACAGGTGCACCCCTAAAAAAGAAATTATTAGGACAGTGTCAATTAAGTTATAATTTACTATCGGTTATGTTTTCAATTTGTTGGGGAATTTAATCCTCATTTAAAGTGTAAGGATTTTATTTCTTTTCCATTCAGGAATGCCTCATAATCACTTAACGATCTGTATTATGAAAATTCAGTCACTTAAATATAATATTAGTGTAGCTTCCAAAGTATAGTAAGATCTATCTGTAATTGGATTCTTATTTCCTTGTTAGAACAATCATTTATTTAAATTGCATCCCTAGTTACCGTCTAGTGAAATATTTAAGAAGTTATTTTCTGCTTTTATAGAAAGGTTGTGATATACCTAGGAATTCAAAAATGCCTTTCCAATAAGAACATCTAGTTTTATACGGAAAAAAAAAACGGTCTCTTTTAAAAGACAAAGCAGAAATCTTAACTATTTTATTGCTTTCATCAATGCTGTATATTAATTGACTGTTTTTTGTATCTTTCAAGGAGTAGCCTTTACTGTTCTGATGTTCCATCTGTTCATCCCATATCTGAACCCAAAGATTGCCAGTTGCAGAGAGATGGTTTTTATGAATGTGTATTTCAGCCAATATTTCTCTTATCTGGCTATACAATGTGGATTAGAATTAATCACCCGTTGGGTTCACTTGACTCTCCACCAACATGTGTCATTCCTGATTCCGTGGGTATGTCAAAAACTATGTGTATGTCTTCGCTTTTGTTAGCAGATTTGGATTCAAATTGATTCAGGGTAACTGTTGAATTTTACCATTTTCTGATCACACTAGATTAAATTATTTTTCCCTGTTTACACTAGGATTGAAAAGATAATCAGTCTTAGAAAATTTTACAGTTTTAAGTTATTTATAGCACAATTTTTTAGCAATAAGAGTATTCTCAGCATACAATTTGATGAATTATATTGGTCACTGGAAATGAACTTTAGTAGTCATATTATTCTAAATAATAACTATGTCATATTTTTATTCCAGTGTATTTTTTATGAAACATTTGATATTTTTATTTATTTATTTATTTATTTATTTATTTATTTATTTATTTATTTATTTTTGTCTTTTTGCCTTTTATGTAGAGCCGCACCCGCGGCATATGGAGGTTCCCAGGCTAGGAGTCTAACAGGAGCTGTAGCTGCCGGCCTTCGCCACAGCCATAGCAACGCGGGATCCAAGCCACGTCTGCAACCTTCACCACAGCTCATGGCAACGTCAGATCCTTAACCCACTGAGCAAGGCAGGGATCAAACCCGCAACCTCATGGTTCTTAGTCGGATTCGTTAACCACTGAGCCACGAAGGGAACTCCGAACATTTGATGTTTTTAATCTAAAAGTTTAATTTGGATATTCTGATTTTTTTTTCTAATGGTAATCTGAAGTAGTCATAATCCAAGACTTTAATTCGTAAGGCTGTGTAGGAAGCAGAAGGAGTCAAAATACCCAAAGTGAAATAAAGAGAAAATAGACAAGGATGATTAACATCCATCACAGTATTTTAATCATCCTTTTTTAAGAGATATTTTTATTTCAAAGATTGAGAGCCCTTGGAAATTTGATATATCACTCTAAATATCCTTCTGAAGTCTTTGAGAATTGACCCATTTATGATTGTGCGGCAAAGGTAGAAGAGTGTCTTTTGATGCTTGATACTATTTTGTTGGGGAATTATATCAAAATTAATATTTGATTCATTATATTTTCAAATGTTTAGTACACATCTGATTCAAACCTACATTTTATTAAATACAGGGTAAAGTTTTTATAATTAAAATTTTTTTTTAATATGAAGTCCCAGTGAATTGATTTGTCTTCTCACTTCTGTCCTCCATTTAGTTTGGTTCCATTTGAAGTGATTTTACTATAAGAAGTACTTCTCTTATACTAAATATCCTAGGATAACAAATAACCCTTCTACCCCTCTACCCCACAAACATGCACAGATACGTCCTCACATGTAGTATATGACACCAGCAACATGGATTCAGTTCTACACCTGAACACATTTTTTTTTAAATTATTTCAATTTTTTTTTCCTTTATAGCTGGTTTACAGTGTCCTGTCAATTTTCTACTGTACAGCAAGGTGACCCAGTCACAGATACACATATACATTCCTTTTTCTCACATTATCATGCTCCATCATAAGTGACTAGATATAGTTCCCAGTGCTATATAGCAGGATCTCATTGCTTATCCATCCCAAAGGCAATAATTTCCATCTATTAACCCCAAATTTCCAGTCCATCCCACTCCATCCCTCTCCCCCTTAGCAACCACAAGTCTGTTCTCCATGTCCATGATTTTCTTTTCTGTGGAAGGGTTCATTTATGACATATTTTAGATTCCAGATGTAAGTGAAATCATATGGTATTTTTCTTTCTGTTTCTGACTTACTTAGTATGAGAGTCTCTTAGTTCCATCCATATTGCTGCAGATGGCATTATTTTGTTCTTTTATATGACTGAGTAGTATTCCATTGTGTATATATACCACATCTTCTTAATTCAATCATTTGCTGGTGGGCATTTAGGTTGTTTCCATGTCTTGGCTCTTGTGAATAGTGCTGCAATGAACATGTGAGTGCATGTGTCTTTTTCAAGGAAAGTTTTGTCGGGATATATGCCCAAGAGTGTGATTGCTGGGTCATATGGTAGTTCTATGTATAATTTTCTAAGGTACCTCCGTACCGTTTTCCGTAGTGGTTGTACCAATTTACATTCCCACCAACAGTGCAGGAGGGTTCCCTCTTCTCCACACCCTCTCCAGCATTTGTTATTTGTGAACTTTAATGATGACTATTCTGACAGGTGTGAGGTGGTACCTCACAAGACACCATCAAACTACTAAAAGAGAACGTAGGCAAACATTCTCCAATAGCAACCTTACAAATGTTTTCTCAGGTCAGTCCCCCAAGGCAATAGAAATAAAAGCAAAAATAAACCAATGGCACCTAATCAAACTGACAAGCTTTTGCACAGCAAAGGTAAGCATAAAGAAACCAAAAAGACAATTTACAGAGTAGGAGAAAATAGTTTCAAACAATGCAACAGGCAAGGGTGTAATTTCTAAAATATACAAACAGCTTATAGAACTCAACAGCAAAAAAGCCAACAACCCAATGGAAAAATGGGCAAAAGACCTGAATAGACATTTCCCCAAAGAAGATATACAGATGGCCAATAAGCACATGAAAAAATGCTCAATATCGCTGATTATTAGAGAAATACAAATCAAAAACAACACATTTTTATGTTTTTTTTTTTCAGTATAACATCAGGCATTTTAATTGGTCTTGTATTGCTAACTAGGTACTAGAGAACTGTGGAAATCCAACTTTGGGATCCAAATGCCAGCTCCACCTATTACTATCTTTGTAAACTTGGGGTAGTCACACAACTGCTCTGTGACTACTTTACCACCTACTAAATGTGGAGAGCTCCTCATACCTCCCTATCGTGGATATTATGGGGAACACCAACCACTGTACATCAAAGCATTCTTTCTACAAACTAGATATTCAGAGAATATATCCATGTGATATCCATATGATTCAGTCAATTGGCACCACAGATTTAATGTCGTAGAATATGTTGAACACCCATACTTCCTTTTGTGAGACGGAATAATCTCAAGACGTGAAATGTATGTCATCTTACTGGTTGGTGAAGAATAGCTTTTTGGCATATGAAGAATTGAAAAAGCACGAGGAACTCTATAGTAATGAAAAAGTTTAGATGTTTTGGTTGTCAACACTCTAAAGACGTATTGTTGATGAAGTCTGGATCTTCAGAGGTAGACATTGTTGTGTTTGGGCTTTGAGATGTTAGTTCCCAATTACATTGAGTTTATATATCATCATCTTTGACTATTTTTTAAATCTCTTGCCATTCTGGTCATCTTTGCCTCTATTTCTGCCCTTTAAAAAGCTTATTTTCCTTAGATTGTAGAGAATTAATGCTTTACTCTGCAAGAATGCCTCTGACCTTGACCTAAAATACTTAATAATAGTAGAAGAGTTTAAAACTCACACATGCAGAAGTGGATGCAATATATAGTTTTTTACCTTTAATGAAAGCTCTATGCAGAACAGAGTTTGCTATTGACATTCCTCTTGTGTTCAGTATGTTGTTTTTGCATGCGGAACCAATAGCTCCATTTCTGATCAGGTCTTACTATGCAGAGTGACTTGACAACATACTGATCTTTTTTCAGTCAAACTCTTTACAAAATAGAGATAATCCCTTTCTTATGTATCACGTAAAGTTGTAGGGGATCAAATGAGATAATGAATGAGAAAGTCTTGAGAAAAAGATGTTGCTTTATAAATGGAAGTTATAGAAGATAACACCAAGATAATGTTTTAAAAATATTGTTACTTTTAAATTGCTGTTATATAACACTTCAAAAAAAATTTCCTAGTGAAACCACTGCCTCCGTCCAGTGTGAAAGCAGAAATTACTGCAAAAATTGGATTATTAAAAGTATCTTGGGAAAAGCCAGTCTTTCCAGAGAATAATCTTCAGTTCCAGATTCGCTATGGTTTAAGTGGAAAAGAAGTGCAGTGGAAGGTACCTTTTACTTGCAAATTTATTCAGTTTGCCTCACTAAATGTTATTTCTTATAACTGTCTAAATTTTATTACATAAGATTTGTTTTATTGGCATAAAAGTGTATCCTCTATTCTGTTACTCTTTCTGCTAAACAGGTTGATCTAATTCTAACCCCTTTAAGGAATGAAATTTCCTACAATTTATTGTTTCCCAAAGTGTGTTTTATAGAACATTGATCCCATAAAATGGTTCTTGAAAAAGATTACATGGGTAAATAAAGTTTAGGAAACCCTGCATCACTGTATGTCCATAGTGTAGAGTCATCTCATATACTAAAGGTTTGGAGAAGCCCTGAATTAAGGAAACATTTGTGACTTTATTTCATCTTATGTTCCTCAAACTCATTTTACCAAAGACTCTTTTCTCCTCTAACTCTATTCTTTATTACATAGGTGTTCATTGGGACACATTTTGGAAGAAGCTACTTTTATCAATCAGAATCACACTTATAGTTGCAAGTGTTCATATGATGACTTGCTATGTCAGTTTTCTGATGGCAGTCCACAAAGACTTAGAAATAGCAGGAACTCTTAATTATGTCATTAGATCACAGTGACTTCAGCTGAAATGAATGTGACAGTTCGCTTGCTTATTGAGGAGACTATCAAGAGATTCTCTACAGAAGGCCCCATCTAACCACTAGTGAAAATTCTTAAAAGTCTTTGTGGATAGAGGATTAGTGAACAGAGATTAGCAATAGGGTTAAGAGAAATGATTGGGAAGTGACATTGCAAGTGAGCCAGTCCAAATCTTGTCACGAGATGGAAATAACAAGATGACTAAGGCAGCCCTTAACTCGAAGGAGCTCACATTTCAAGCCTAATAAGAGTATTTCTAAAGCCAGAAAATACAGTCAGTTCTCTCTTAATTTTGGATTAGTGTCAGAGTTTAAAATAAAATGCACTTCAGGCCCTTTAGCTACATGTGTTAGTAATAATCTAATGCTTTGATTTATTTTACAGATATATGAGGTATATGATGCAAAATTAAAATCTGCCAGTCTCCCGGTGCCAGACCTGTGTGCAGTCTATGCTGTCCAGGTGCGCTGTAAGAGGCTGGATGGACTGGGCTATTGGAGTAATTGGAGTACTCCAGCCTACACAGTTGTCATGGATGTAAAAGGTCTGTAGAGATTTTGTGAATGTGTCTTAAAAATACATCAGTGGAGTTCCTGTTGTGGCTCAGTGGGTTAAGGACGTTGTCTCTGTGAGGATGTGAGTTCGATCCCTGGCCTCGCTCAGTGGGTTAAGGATCTGGTGTTGCCGTGGCTGTGGCATAGGCTACAGCTGCAGCTCTGATTCGACCCCTGACTCGGGAACTTCCATGTGCGGCTGTAAAGAAAAAAAGAAAAGAAAAGAAAAAGAAAAAAATGCATACTTTTGTGCTTCAAATATGACTGAAAAATAATCCTTCCGAGAACACATGTACAACTTGGACTCCTTGTCATTTTGCAGTTCCTATCAGAGGACCTGAATTTTGGAGAATAATTAATGAAGATGCCACTAAAAAAGAGAGGAATATCACTCTGCTTTGGAAGGTATTTCTGATTTTTATGTTATTGTTAAGTTTTACTTCTATGCTCTTGAAAGAATTGCTTCATTGTAAAAAGATTTACTTCATAATTCTATCATTTTTAGATTCTGCAATCTCATATTTATTTCAGTTTGGAGATGTGATTCCACAGAGGTAGGATGTATAGTGGAGGAAGCACTGGCCTGGAGTTTGGAGACTTTAATTGTATTCCCATCTTAATATATTATAGTTGGGTCAGTGCTATTTTGACAGTCATTTAGACTCTTTAGCTTCGGTTTCCTCATCTGTATCAACATAAGATTGGACTAGATGATATGTAGTGTTCCTTCAAGTCCCAAAATTCTATTTATCTTTAATCTTAAATAAAGTAAACTTGGCTTTCCCTCCATACCTCAGGGGCATTAAGATTATTCTTTTCGTGTGATGGCAAATACACAATGGATATTTCTAAAAGCAATGAGTATATAGCTTAGCAATTTTCAAAGCATTCGCTTTCCCAGATAAATCAATTTCTATCCCAAGTGAATGTGTTTCTGGGGTCAGAATTTTGGGGAGACACAAACATTCAGTCTATAACAAATATCATTTGTCACTAGGGAAATGCAAATTAAAACCACAATGAGATACCACTACACACTTATTAGAATGGTTAAAATCCAAAAAGAAAAAAAAATGGCAATAAATTGCTGGGAAGGATGTGAAACAACAGGAACTTTCATTCTTTGCTGATGGGAATGAAAAATGGTACAGCCTTTTTGATACAGTGATACAAACCATCAGTATAGTTTGATAGCCTCTTACAAAAAATAATGGTGCTTTCACTAAATGGAATATTATTCAAAGATTAAAAACCTGTTTTAAAGCTACAAAAAGACATGGATGAGTCTTCATAGTTTTTTTTTTTTTTTAAAGTGCCTCACCCATGGCATATGGAAGCTCCCAGGCTAGGGGTCGAATTGGAACTGTAGCCTCTGGCCTATACCCCAGCCATAGCAATGCAGGATTCGAGCCACATCTGTAACCTATACTACAGCTCACAGCACCACCAGATCCTTAACCCATTGAGCAAGGCCAGAGATCAAATCTGCGTCCTCATGGATGCTTGTCAGATTCGTTTCCGCTGAGCCACGGCGGAAACTCCAAAGATATGGATGAGTCTTAAATGAATGTTGCCAAATTCTAGAAGCCTTCCTAGAGGGCTACATTATGTTTCCATTTATATGACATTCAAGAAAAGGCATAACTATAAAGACAACAGAGAGATCAGTAGTTTCCAGGGGTTTGATTGATGGGAAGAGGTTTGCATAGGTGAAGAGCAGAGGAATTTGTATGATGGTGAAAGTATTATGTATAATTATTTTCTGGTGAATATATAGCACTATTCATTTGCTAAAACTCATAAAACTTTAGAGCATAAAGAGCAAACCTTAAGCATGCAGATTAAAGATAAATCAGTAGGAGGCTGCAGGATCCCAGGAAGGAATCCAGCCTGTAACAGGAGAATCTAACTCTACTGCAAGTGTATGAAACAACCTTTCTGAGGGAGGTGGGGAAAAAAAGGTGCAGGTCTAAATAATCTTGTTAATGAGTAGATTCTAAACACTAAATCCATAAGAAACTGCACATAACCACCGTGTTCTAGTTGATAAAGTTATTTCATACACAAGTAATGGGTTAGCAACTCTTGTATCAGTAGATATGCAAACTGGAATTGAAGTGTTGGATGTATGGATGATGGATGTATGGATGATGGATATATGTTGTGAACCACATGGGAAGTCCTGGATGATGGATATATGGGTGATGGATGGCAAGGAGGACCCAGGTTGTTCACTATTGAATTGGTTACAGAAAAGCTAGGAGAAGGCCGAAATGATTCATGTGATAATGCTTTAGAGTTGGAGACATCAATATGAACTTAATATGAATACAGATGGATTTGTTTAGAAATTTTCATGGATATATGTATATACAAATATAGTACACACCTGAATTTCCTTAATCTGTAAGCTGAAAAAGCCATACTCCCATCATAAGAAACATTCCCAGATTTGTTTCTAATACTGCTCTCCAGTAAAAGGAACTAGGGCTCTTGAAAAAAATGCTTGGTTATAGGGCTAGGGTAGGAAATACACAAGATGAGCCTTAAGTAACTTGTAGTACTAGAAAGTAAGGAAGTTTATCATCACTTTTACTTGATGGATACAAAAAGAATTACTTGTATATGGAAACACTATGTTTTTAAAAAAACAAAATATAAAATTTGCATTATCTTCAAGACATTTATTTCTTGCGGTAACTGCTAGTTACAACCTACCTAGGTTATTTCAAGCCCTGCAGGGATATATTTTTAGGTGTTTATATTTATTTTTCTCAATTTCTTTCTCTTTTGGTAGAAAATGTCTCATTGACAGCTCAGAGCTTTAAAATAAATATATATATAGTATGTATATTATATATATATATATGTCTATATAAAACATTTCTGGCTTCTTCCAGTCTGAGTGGGTCCAGGTAGCTCCTTCCTGTAGGGGGCAGGGGAGAAGACTGTGGGTCACTGCCTATTTTCCCATAGGCACCAATGCAAAATAATTGAGAAACACTGTTCTAGTGCATTGTATAGAGACACACTTTCTCTGGGTTTACTGGGGATTGATAGCTCTTAAATCTTAACTGGAAATAGGTGAAGGTGATGGGGGAATTGAGGTATGTTGTTATATTCTGAAGAATGATAGCATAGAACTGGACCAATTATGTACTGTACACTGGAATCATCAGTGACGTGGTATGATTTTTTTAAACTATAGGTTGGAAATTATGGTGTGCCCTATACATTGACCTGTTACTTCGAGTCTCTGTTACTTGAAGTGGAGCATATCGGGAAGAAAAAAATGAATGACAAATCCTTAGTAGGATTAGTAGAAGTGATGCTTAGTATCCATTCAGCTCTTGTTGCTTTACAGAACCAGAATAACAGGGTTATTCAACTCTTTTATTTTTTAGATGAAGAAACTCTCAACTCCCTGCCAGTCTTTTCTTTCCTCTAGAATTAGAGTGAAACTTCCAGATAGAAAAGTGTCCTATTTATACCTGTACTTCTTTATCTTCAAATGATTTGTTCTCTGAGTCTTATGGAAAAAAGACAAAAGGGCGAACGTATTAGTTTTGCATGCCCCACTCCGACCCACCCAGCATCAGGGAGATGATAGTCAGAGCGGCCATCGTAGCTCAGTCCTGGATTCCGCAGTGCTTGCTCTGACCTGACCCCTGCCTACTAATGGGAAATGTGTAATAAGTTATATGAGCTCTGTTGATATAAAAAGCACTGTAGCTCTTAAACTAATTATGTTTACTACAGCCTCTGATGAAAAATGACTCATTGTGCAGTGTGAGAAGATATCTGGTAAAACATCATACATCCCACCATGGAACATGGTCAGAAGATGTGGGAAACCACACTAAATTCACTTTCCTTTGGACAGAGCAAGCACATTCTGTTACAGTTCTGGCCGTCAATTCAATTGGTGCTTCTTCTGCAAATTTTAATTTAACATTCTCATGGCCCATGAGCAAAGGTAAGAAAAGGTATGGGGTGGTAAATCTGTGCTTCTTTTAATAGCTAATCTTTGCAAACACCTCCCATTCTAAGTGATCTTCCAGGAATCCTCTGATTCTGAGTCAGAAAGTGTCTCTTTCACCTTTTATCTCTTTTTTGTCCAAAAATAACACAACGGTTTTTATCCTGATTGTGTAATATGGTCCTTAGTTTTTATGTAGTAGAACATCGTTGAAATCGTATTATAATAAAGGACATATTCTACTAAATATAATACTTAAACCTTTGGAGCAGTGGAGGTTGTAGGTAAATCAGTATCTTTCTCTCTCTCACCACCTATATATTTATATATACGTATGTGTGTATGTGTGAATGTATATACATACTAATATATAAAATTTTGTGAAATAAATAATGTACATGTGCCATGTATATTATGTATATATGTTATAGTATTACAGGTGATTATATGGATGCAAGACTTGAAAGTAACCTGAAATTCATTTAATATGAGTGATGAACCCTCTTATTAATTATATTTTTGATGGATCAGAGAATTGAGAACCACTT
Source organism: Catagonus wagneri (assembly GCA_004024745.2). Taxonomy (NCBI): domain Eukaryota; kingdom Metazoa; phylum Chordata; class Mammalia; order Artiodactyla; family Tayassuidae; genus Catagonus; species Catagonus wagneri. The sequence goes on along the minus strand of PVHT020000066.1, from coordinate 9,047,361 downwards.
TCAATAGGAGTTTCTAATCTTGACTATATAAAGTATAAGTTTTAATGGAAAGTCCAAATTTCCTATACCTCTATCAATCTCCTCCATGAAGGGTTTGTTGCTTTAATTAGATATGTCCTATCCTTTCTTAAAACTCAGTGCTTTTTACCTTTCTTGCTTTTTTTTATATCTTGCCTTATGATGACTTGTAAATATATACCATAAGCTTCATGTAAGTTCCACAGCACCTGTACAAAGTTTTATACTGAAAATAATTTCAGTCAATATCTAGAAATATTTACTATGCTAAGTGCTGGGAATTCCAAATGAGAAAAACCATAATGGTCTCAGCATTCACAGAGCCCAATAGATGAGAACAGACATCAAGCAAATAATCTTACAAGTTACTGTCTGTTTACAAACTTTTTTTTTTTGTCTTTTTGTCCTTTTATGGCCGCACCCGCGGCATATGGAGGTTCCCAGGCTAGGGGTCTAATCGGAGCTGTAGCTGCCGGCCTTCGCCACAGCCACAGCAACGCGGGATCCGAGCCGCGTCTGCAGCCTACACCAGAGCTCACGGCAATGCCGGATCCTAAACCCACTGAGCAAGGCCAGGGATCGAACCTGCAACCTCGTGGTTCCTAGTCGGATTCGTTAACTGCTGAGCCACGACGGGAACTCCTCTGTTTACAAACTGACATGAGTTTTCCCAGAAAAGGAATATAATTTTATGACAGAAAAGAAAATAGGAGCTTCATATGTTTTGAGGGTCTGAGAAGCTTTCTTGAGGATGTGGCATAGGAATTAGACTTCCCCAGAGGTCAGGGAAGAGTTCCTCTGAGAGAGGAACAATGTGACCAGAAGCTCTGTGGTTCAGGAGAGGACATGAAGGAAGACCAGGTTGGTGCTGGTGCAGAAAACTAGGAAAGGCCAAAGGTCATGCTGAGGTGTGACCCTCAGGGCCTTGTCCAGTTGTTAGGAGTTTCTCCATCACGGGTGGAAGTTCACTGGAGGCTTTTAAGTGAGACTCGGTCCAGAGGGTGTTAAAGTGAGCAGACTTGTGCTTTGAAAGCACCATTCCATCAACGGGAGAGAAGAGTTGGAGGGAATTAGGATAATTAATAGGCTTGCTCAGTGTTACAATGGAGAACACATTTTTGACTATATCCAAAGATCCTTTTTTTTTAATTTTAGATAAAATTTTATTTTTCCTCAATAGCATGTAGTCCCATATTTCTCTGCTTTTATGACTTGCAATACAAAAATAATTGCCATGTGTTATATTTATTTGCGTAAATGTCTACTTTCTCTTCTTCCTCCCTTTCCCCACTAGCATATATGTTCCTAAAGGCAACTAAGATCTTTTTGTTAATTTTGACTTTAAAAATAAATTTCCTTCTTTTCCCCTCAGTAAATATCGTGCAGTCTCTCAGTGCTTATCCTTTAAACAGCAGTTGTGTGGGTCTTTCCTGGCTGCTCTCACCCAGTAATTACAATCTGATGTATTTTATTCTTGAGTGGAAAATTCTTAATGAAGACAATGAAATTAAATGGCTTAGAATCCCTTCTTCTGTTAAAAAGTATTATATCCACGGTAAGCTTACTGTACCTTAATAAGTTTCTCGTCTGAATTAGTGTGATGCTGCAGATTATCAATGTACATAGCATAGTTAATGAAAATTTCAAAAACAGATGATAGCGCCTACCGGTTATAATTCTGTCACTATCACAAACATTTAATTCTATTTCATTTGATCATTTTTCGTTTAACTATTTTACATGGTTGTAATCGTATATATAACTTTTTTTCTGATTTGTTCCTTTGATGTATCACAAGCATGTTTCTATTTTGTCCCCAATCCTTTAACTATATTTTGAATGATTATATAATGTTTTATTCCAGAATCTACTCAAACCGTTTATTTGAGAACATTTATGTTGCTTACAGCTTAACTTAAAAAAAAAAAAAACTTTTGTAATGGCTTTTGACATCTACTACCAAATTGTTTTCCCAAATGTGTACCAATTTATAACGTCCCTAGCAATGATCAGGAGCACCAGGCTGAAGTTCTGGGGATCTAGGACCTGTTGACATCAGCCAGCATAGTCATCCAAAAGTACACAGGTTACCCCACAAGGTGATTATAAAGTCTAAAAGATAAGTGCACCATACAGACTCTCCAAGTCCAGGTATGAGGAGGGAAGCTAAGGATTGCCATGATCTGACTTATATCATCCCAAAGCTCATACTTTTTTTAATTCCAAAGACCCTAGAATTTAGCATCAGGGTAAATAGAAATAAATTATTGATAGAGAATTAAATCTAGTTCATAACTGTTGCTCAGGTATTTACTCTCTGCGCTTGAGAGATTTATCTCTTGTGGAATAATATCTGTGTGTTATTAGCATTTGTGAACATGATAGATCCATTTTGAGCTTGGCTTTGGAGATGGTCATCCTCCGTAGATCTAGACCCCTGGACATGTAAGGGGTTTCCTGGTCCCCACCCCCATTAACTTTGCATAGGATTTCATAAGACTTTAGTCTCCCAGCTGCCTTGAGTGGGGAAGCTAGCTAAACTACATTCCTATGAAAAAGAAATAGTGCTGGCTTTGGTGATATGAGAGAGGAGGTAGAAGTGTGTTGTCCTGAAAAGGGAATAAAACAATTTATAATCCCTGAATTTAAACAAACTGGCTATCACTGGATGATGCCTTTGAAAAATTGCGATCTTCTATTTCTGGATAAGATTTTATTTTGTTTATTTATTTATTTATTTTTGTCTTTTTAGGGCCTCACCTGGGGAATATGGAGATTCCCAGGCTAGGGGTCCAATTGGAGCTGTAGCTGCCAGCCTACAGCACAGCCACAGTAACGCAGGATCTGAGCTGCATCTGTGACCTACACCATGGCTCACTGCAATGCTGGATCCTTAACCCACTGAACAAGGCCAGGGATTGAACCTGCCTCCTCATGGATGCCAGTCAGATTCGTTAACCTATGAGCCATGATGAGAACTTCTATTTCTGGGTAAGATTTTAAAACATGATTTGGAAAATTATGGATATTATCAGAATTTGGAATGCTGAGATTATATTTGAAGCTGACTCTTTCAATCCATAAATAACATTATCAGTTTTCAGTCTACCAGTTTCAATCCATAAACTGTCAGTTTTACATCCATGGAAATTTCAGAGGGTCACTTAAATATTTTTACATAGAGTTTACTCAGTTAATTCATTGGAAATGTCTTGAAAATATTTTTTCTCTTCAGATCATTTTATTCCCATTGAGAAATATCAATTCAGTCTTTACCCCATATTCATGGAAGGAGTGGGGAAACCGAAGATAATTAATAGTTTCACCCAAGGTAAGAATAATTTACATTTAGTTTTTTTTTTTTTTTAACATGGGTGTGTGGTTTCCTCTTACTTAGCAGTAGTTCTGCCATCTGATTACTGATTATTCTCTTTCTGATGGAATCAGGGAAGAGTCCAGAGTCTTTTTTTTTTTTTTTGTCTTTTTGTTTTTTCTAGGGCCGCACTCGTGGCATATGGAGGTTCCCAGGCTAGGGGTCTAATCAGAGCTGTAGCCGCCGCCCTACACCACAGCCACAGCAACGTGGGATCTGAGCCACATCTGCAACCTACATCACAGCTCACGGCAATGCCAGCTGGATCGTTAACCCACTGAGGGAGGCCAGGGATTGAACCCGCAACCCCATGGTTCCTAGTCGGATTCACCAACCAAGAGCCACGACGGGAACTCCCAGAATCTTATGTAGATGTGTCATGGGTGACTGCAGTAAGGGTACATGGCTCCATGGTGGTCGTAAGAAGAATAACCAGGCATGGTGTTGTATTCTTGTGCTGGTAAGTAAAATTTTCAGTCTCAAACTGGGTAAAAAGTTGATGGGAACAAAATAAAGGGAAATGACCACCTATGCAACAAAATAAAGAGAAATGACCAGCTATACAATAATTTTTTCCATAAAAATTAATTAGAAAAATATTAACTTTCTGTACAACTAACATAAATGCATCTACCACTCCAATATGTTTTGACTCATATTTATGAATCTTTAAATTTTAATCACCTTCTAAAGGAATTTAAAAAAATAAAACTGGAAAGTTATAGAAAAACATTCACTGGGTGTCATATTTCTGATTCATCTTACTATACTTGAAGTGGAAACCATTTGCTTTTGCTATTACATTTCAAATAAATCATTTTCTTTTTCTTTCTTTTTTTTTTGTCTTTTTGTTGTTTTAGGGCCGTACCCACGGCATGTGGAAGTTCCCAGGCTAGGGGTCTAATCAGAGCTATAGCTGCCGACCTACACCACAGCCACAGCAACGCGGGATCCGAGCCACGTCTGCAACCTACACCACAGCTCACTCCAACGCTGGATCCTTAACCCACTGAGCAAGGCCAGGGATCGAACCTGCAACCTCATGGTTCCTAGTCGGATTCGTTTCTGCTGAGCCACGACGGGAACTCCTCAAATCGTTTGCTAATCCAAGCAACCCAGTAATGAGGTTTCAAGAGAGGAATAGTTTATCTGGTTTTATAATTCATGTAATTACAAGAATCCATCCATGGTTCAACAGATATGTACTGAGCACTGTTCTAAGCACCGTGGACTGAACAGTGAACATCAGTCTGTGCCCTAAATGGAGTTTAAGCTCTAGCACTCTAATGGGGGTGACAGGCAATAAACAAATCATGTGTAACATAATATCAGATAGAAATAAGTGCATGAAGCAAAATAAAAGCACAATGACAGGATGGAGTTAAAATGTGGTACTTTAGAAGGATGGCCCCAGATGGTCTTTTTCTCTATGAAGCCGCTATTTGAGTCAGGTTCCTCAGGAACAAAGGGGAGGAGCATCAGCAAAGGGATAGCAAGTGCAGAGGCCCTGAGGAGTACAAATGCTTGGTGGTTCAAGAAACAGCAAGGAGATCCCTATGTCTGGCGTGAGCAAGTTAGAGATTGGTGGGTATTGCAGCTTGCCTTCTCCAGGAGCCGATGCTGAAACAGAGTCATCGTAACAACTTTAGCTGACACTTAATAACCTCAGTGATCAGATGGCGAGAGCTGACAAATAATTTGGAAAGAAATTGTTAAATTATAATAAGCATAGTTCTGAATAAAATAATAATTTTATTAATGTGATTATAACCATATTTTTTATCTTTCTGATTTTTATATCTAAAGGTCATTTAATTTAGTTTGAAACAGAAAAGACTCTACAGAAAGATGTTATTTGCCTGAAGCTTCTGAATTGTGTGAATGTTTTTCTTTTTTCAGATGGTGAAAAACATCGGAATGATGCAGGTCTATATGTAATTGTGCCAATAATTATTTCCTCTTCAATTTTATTGCTTGGAACGTTGTTAATGTCACACCAAAGGTATCGTACTTGCTGTTGAAAATCTTGAATGTATTTAAACCTTGATTTTAAATCCAATTCAGAAACACTGAAGTATTCTAAATATTTTTGTGTGAATTTATTATACAATGAGATGACATAAAAAGAAAAGGCCTGATTTCACAAAACTATATTCCATTTTGCTAGTACACATAAGTCTTAGGAAAAAAATTAGTTTTTTTTTTAATGTATAGGCATTCATCAAATAACAAGCTTATAACAGGAGATCTGAGGCAGTATGTTCTTAGAAGTGGCAGGAAAGGCTTTATAATTTAGGCTGAGAACTTTTAGTGGTGAAGATTTATTTGGAGCAGTCATTTCAGTTATGGTCAGTAAGCACTCTGCATTTTAAAACATCAGCAATGCATGGCTCCATTCTGTTTGGCTTGTCCAGTGGCCTTATTTCTTGAATAGTTCTTTGGTCTGTGTCACTCTGTGCTGAGAGATAGGGCTGCTGAGGTTAGTTCACACGTCTAAATCTCTGCAGAAGCTTTTGTCCTCTAGCAAAAAGAGGAGGAGGGAAAAATGATTTTAGAATCTGAATTTATCTTTCAATCAAGTGAACTAATGGGGTCATATCTAGTGGAATTGTTTCTGAAACTCAGTTGATGGCCATTTTTAATATTTGTCTCTGAGGATAACCTGTGCAAAGTATTTAGCACAGTGTTTTAGTAAGTGTTGGTTACTTTTTTAAAATTAAAGTATAGTTGATTTACAATGCCAGTTTCTACTGTACGGCAAAGTGTCTCAGTCATATATATATATGTGTGTGTATATATATGTGTGTGTGTATATATATGTGTGTGTGTATATATATATACACATGTATATACATATACATGTGTATATATACACATTCTTTTTTTAATATTATTTTCCATCAGGAGATTGGATATAATTCTCTGTTCTGTACAGTAGGACCTTATTGTTTATCAATTCAAAATGTAATAGTTTGCATCTACTAACCCCAAACTATTTTTATTATTATACAAATCATTAACTTTGGTCCAGACAGAAGGTTGGTGGAAATCTTCATGGGAGAGCATATGAAAATGAAACTGATCCTACTAAGGCACAAATAGTCTGGTGGATTAATTTCTAGTTTGGACATTGATTAACTGTTAACGTTTTCAGTGTGAATGTTTTTCTCTAATTCTAATGCCTTGCTTGTCTTTTGTAGAATGAAAAAGCTATTTTGGGAAGATGTTCCAAACCCCAAGAACTGTTCCTGGGCACAAGGACTTAATTTTCAGAAGGTCCTTTTTTCAATTTTTTTTTTAACTCCAAATATATGAGATTGCATTTTAGATGCTATAGGCCTGTTAGAGCTTCAAATATTTTTAAGGTTTAAAATGTTTTAAATCTTATTTTATTTAATTCATTTTAATATGAGTCTGTTTAGTCTGTCACTTGTTTTTAAGAATAGCAGATGTAGGGATTTGAAACCAGAGCAAAACAAAATTCAGTAGGTAGTTTATCATATAACTTAACAATACACATATACATGTGTCACCGTATGTAATAAATCTTAGAATATTGGATGTATTTGATGAAGAACAAATATTTGTATATGCTTTTTTGGTATAAATTGTCTTTAGGAAAAGACTGGAATCACTATTTTTAATCCTAATAAGTGTCTCTATAATTACTTAGCTCAATTAAAAACTATATAAATAATCCTTTCCTCAAAGACTGCAATCTGAAAAATACAATTTTAAGGAATTCCCATCGTGCCTCAGTGGTTAACTAACATGACTGGTATCCATGAGGACACGGGTTCGATCCCTGACCTCACTCGGTGGGTTAAGGATCTGGTGTTGTCGTGAGCTGTGGTGTAGGTCGCAGATGCGTCTCAGACCTGGCGTTGCTGTGGCTGTGGCATGGCTGGCAACTACAGCTCCGCTTCAACCCCTAGCCTGGGAATCTCCATATGCCACAGGTATGGCTCTAAAAAGATCAAAAAAACTTTGTAATCATAAAGCTTATATTTAGGAAGACAGTTCCTTTCAAGCTAATGTATGAAACAGTTAACTCTAACAAAATAATTTGCACTTGCCTCTATGATAGAATTTCTCAGAAAACTCCAGAGTTTAATGAATATGTTATTAATTCTCATAATTTCCCCTGAAGCAAGGTTGGTTTTTCCACCCATAAAATTAGGAAAATAGAATTCGGTTTTCATATCAAACTATCTGCATGACATTTTGAACCATAATCCTATGGAGGTTATTATGCAGTCTCCATAACTGCATCATCATTAGTCACTGTTACAAGTCTTCAGTGGTTTCCTTTTAGCTGCAAGATCAAGTACAGTCCCTCTAAGCTAGTACTCAACGACTTCTTTCTACAGTCTGTTATCAACCTACGTATTCTAATTTTTCTGTCTGTGGGCCTTGGTCATGCCTATGCTATTCCCTTCACCACTACAGACCCCTCCACGTCAATGAAGACCTTGCTCTAGCGTCTTCTTTCCCCAAGCCTTCTGTGAACAAAAGTAATTCAGAAGAATTTCTCTCCTCTAGCATTTTATTATTTACTCTGAAGAGTGTTCCAGGTTCAAGGGCTGTGTTTAACCTATCACAAACATTATTAAACTTCTCCTGCTAAATCCAAAGTACTAAAGTCAGGATTCATTAAGGAACTGCTGATATTTCACAATAGTGTCCATTTATTTATGTGCAAATCACTGAGGTACATATTCTTACATACCTTAAGATTTTGACTTCAATTCTTAGTATCTCAGTTTCTTCTCCTGTATAGTGACGTTTAATAGAATTTAACTTATTGGGTTGTTTTGAGGATTAAAGAAGATGGTACTCATAACATGATAAAGTCTCAATAAATATTAGTTATTATTTTACATATTTACATGTTTTGCATTGTTAGTCTTTCAGTTACCCTGTGAGATAAGTGTTATCATCTCTCCATTTTACAGAAAAAAAACCCAAAGCTTAGAGTGATTAGGTGTCTTGTTTTAGACTCCAGCTTAGTTTACCAATTTGACTTTTGAGCCTGTTCTGTTAGTAACTGTTCTCTATAATGGTGACTTTAAATTTTTTCTTTTGACCATGATGCACAGTGAGAAATACACTTTACCTTGCAACCTAGTAAATGCATAGATACAAATAATAGGCAAAGCTGAAACAAAAATGCTCAAAACAATATTACTATTTGCAGTGCCTTCTTTTTTCCAAAGTCTATTTCATTAAAAAAATATTGCTTACAACCCTCTAAACTGACTTCACATACTAGTGAATATGATTTGCAGTTAGAAAAACATTGCTCTACAGCTTACCAGTGATTGAATGGGTAAACAAGTATGTAACATTATGAGCAAAACAATACAGAATGTCAAATTGTAATCTTTCGGCAGAAGAGACACTGCCATGTCTTCAGACCAGGTAGCAGTGTAGTTTTACAAGTGATCCTTTTCTTAATAGAAACGTCACTTTCCCCATGTCCATGCACTTCTCAACTATGCCATTACTTACTATAAGCCAGGAAGTCTCCTTTCATTAAAACAGAGCTGATGACTTTTTCAATTAATAAAGTATTTATTCATCTTTCTCTTCTGTTATGAATGCTCAAAGTGAACTTTAGTGTAGTGAAAGTAACATTTAGGCCAAATATATTTATTTAGCATCCATTCATTTATTCACCAAGCACATAATGAGTACCTATATACGAGTACTAGGCTCTGGGAAAACAAATTTTTAAGAGAATCTCCTTAACTTCTAGCTAAAAAGACAGACCGTAGAGGACTGACTGGTTTAAAAACAGAATAGAAAAAAACTTGTCTTCTTTTCTCTCTCCGAAATGGTTATTCATTTTAAAATTCAGTCATTAATTCATTCCATTCATTCATTCAAAGCTATTTATTGAACAGTTATACTATGCCAGTCACTATGCTGGGCCCTGGGATTAAAATGGTCTGAAAAACAGAAACTCTGGGAGTGTACGGTCTAGTGGGGAAGATAAGCATTAATCAATTTATAACTGAAATAATAAATAATGTATATTGTATATGTTGTAATACTATATTAGGTATCCTATCTTCTAATAATATTACAAATACTAATAATGATAAACTACGTTTTGTGAAAAAAACGGGGCCCAGTATGCTGAGCTTAGTGTGTGGGATGGGGGTGGCTAGGTAAAAATAGAAAAGGGACAGTTGAGCTAAGATCTGGAAGAGAAGTAGTGATTAACTAGGTTTTGTGGTGGAGGAGTGTAGTCCAGGCAGATCTACCTGCAAATACAAAGTCCTGTGGTTCGAAGGGCCTTAGCACATTCACACACTGAAAATAGGGACATTAAAAGACAGAGTAAGAAGGAGATTATTTTTCTTAAATACTAGGGTTTTTTCTTTTAATATGAGAGTTTTTTTGTGAAAAAAATCTAAATACCTATCCAAATAAAATTTTAAGATCTTTACCATGTCAGTAAATATTAATTCAGGGAATAACTATCTCACTGTCTCTTTAAAAGAAAATAAAACACTCTGTCTTCAACATGTTAAGCTCTCAAATCTTCCCTAGGTGACAATGGAACTGGTTTCTATGTGTTTATCAGGGCAGGGAGATGATCGGGCCCCACTTAGCAAAAGGCAGTTTGAATCTGCACCCAGTGGTTTTTTTCCCTTTTCTGGAAAATTCGTGACCCAAAGCAACCACTAGGTGGATATAGGTGAGTCAGTGACTGCAGCCTGTGAGCTGCTCCTCTGTCTCACTAGCTCCCTGCGGAGGAATGCAGTGCCGCAGCAGATCATCTGGCAGACACAGGCAGATCGAAACATCACATTTTTCCAGGTTCTGGTAAACTAAGGAAGTGGAAGAATTTTTAAGGTACAGTGAGTGTAAATTGTACACTTACAGTCTTATTGGCAAGACTGTTTTTAACCTTTGCAGATATTTGACTTTATAACTTTGTAAGATATTCTTTAAGCATAACTAGCTTTCAAGATGCTTAGCTTATTACCAGGGCTCAACAGATACACAATTAGGAATAAATAGGTTTTTGGAATATAACAGGGATATTTGCAGGGTAAAGAAGAATATATGATTTCAAAGATTTTACTAATGATAATAATCTAATCTTCTGGAGTTCCTGCTGTGGCACAGTGGGTTAAGAATACAACTGCATTGGCTTGGGGTGCTGTGGAGGCTCGAGTTTGATCCCCAGCCTGGTGCAGTGTATTAAAAGGATCCAGCATTATCACAGCTGTAGTGTAGGTCACAGCTCTGGCTTGAATTCAGTCCCTGGCCCAGGAACTTTCAAATGCTGCAGGTGCAGCCATTAAAAAAAATTTTTTTTTCATCTGAAATTCAATAACTGCTTAAAATCTCACCTTCTACTTTAATTTCCCAAATAATTAAAATACACGTTTTGGTCTTTTCTTTTCTTTTTTGGGCGTACTTCCAGCATGCAGAAGTTCCTGGGCCAGAAATCAAACCTGAGCCACAGTTGTGATGACACTGGATCCTTACCCCACTGAACCACCAGGGAATTCATAAAATACACTTTTTGGAGAAAAATAACTGTCTAATTCACATTATATTTCTAAAGAGGACAAAGCAAATTTATTATTTGCTGCATATTTTCATATTCATATTATTTTATTTAATTCTCTCATCGGCCTAATAGCCTTATTTTTTCTGATGACAAAACTGCATCTCCGTAGTTCAGTAGCTTGTCTTTATCTTCCAGCCTGTAGGTGAAAAAGAACCTTGATTAAATGCGGGTCCATCAGACTCACACCGATACCCTTGCCATCAATTCCGTATTAACAATGTATCACTGAATGTATTTGGGGCCACTCAGCTAGTCACTTAGAAATAGTTGAAATGGTACTCAAGATAACAGTTTACACTAGCTAGATGTCTATAATAAAAAAGATAGATAATAACAATTGGTGAGAATGTGGAAAGATTGAAACTCTTCTGCGCTTCTGGTTGGAATGTTAAAATGTCGCAGCCCTTTTGGAAATAGTATGACATTTCTCCAACAGTTAAATGTAGAATTACTATGTGACCCAACAATTTCACTGCTAAGTATATATCCAATAGAAATGAAAGCATAGATCCACACGAATGTTCATAGCAGCACTCTTCATAATGGTCAGAACATGGAAACAATCCAAATATTCATCAAGTGATAGATAAGCAAAGTGTGATAGATATTTCCAATTTTAAAACAGAAGGAAACAAAACCCCTACAATGGACTGCAAAGCAAGTGGCCTATGGGAGCCCACTGTTTTTAAAAACAATTCAAATACAGTATTGTTTAAATGAAGGTAATAATTTTTGCAGCATTTCCCTTAATTTGTTCTTCAAATTCAGATTTTTTATAGTGATTTTTATTTTTTCATTATACCTGCTTTACAGTGTTCTGTCAATTTTCTGCTGTATAGCAAAGTGACGCAGTCACACATATATGTATACATTCTTTTTTCTCACCTTATCACGCTCCATCATCAGTGCTTTACAGCAGAATCTCATTGCTTATCCATTCCCAAGGCAAGAGTTTGCATCAAATCTCCAGTCCATCTCACTCCCTCCTCCTCCCCCTTGCAACCACAAGTCTGTTCTCCATGTCCATGATTTTCTTTTCTGTGGAGAGGTTCATTTGTGTGCCATATGTTAGATTCCAGATACAAGTGATATCATATGGTATTTATCTTTCTCTTTCTGACTTAACTTCATTTAGTATGAGAGCCTCTAGTTCCATCCATGTTGCTGCAATTGGCATTATTTTGTTCATTAATTTGTTCTGTTCTGTTTTTATGGCTGAAGATATATATCACATCTTCCTAATCCAATCATCTGTCGATGGGCAGTTAGTTTGTTTCCATATCTTGGCTATTGTGAATAGTGCTGCAATGAACATGTGGGTGCATGTGTCTTTTTCAGAGAAAATTTCATCCAGATATATGCCCAAGAGTGGGATTTCTGGGTCATATGGTAGTTCTATGTATAGTTTTCTAAGGTACCTCCATATTGTTTCCCACAGTGGTTGTACCAATTCACATTCTCACCAGCAGTGCAGGAGGGTTCCCTTTTCTCCACACCCTTTCCAGCATTTGTTATTTGTGAACTTATTAATGATGGCCATTCTGACTGGTGTGAGGAGGTATCTTGTGGTAGTTTTGATTTGCATTTCTCTAATAATCAGCGATGTTGAGCATTTTTTCATGTGCTTGTTGGCCATCTGCATATCTTTGGAGAAATATCTCTACGTCTTTTTCCCATTTTTCCATTGGGTTATTGGCTTTTTTGCTGTTGAGTTGTAGAAGTTTTTCTTATATTTTAGAGATTAAGCCCTTGTCAGTTGAATCATTCGCAGCTATTTTCTCCCATTCTGTAAGTTGTATTTTTTTTTTATGGTTTCCTTTGCTGTGAAAAAGCTTGTCAGTTTGATTAGGTCCCACTGGTTTATTTTTGCTTTTATTTCTGTTGCTTTGGGAGACAGACCTGAGAAAACATTTGTAAGGCTGATATCAGAGAATGTTTTGCCTATGTTCTCTTCTACAAGTTTTATGGTGTCTTGTCTTACATTTATGTCTTTAAGCCATTTTGAGTTTATTTTCTTGCATGGTGTGAGGGTGTGTTCCAATTCCATTGATTTACATGCAGCAGTCCAGTTTTCCCAGTACCACTTGCTGAAAAGACTGTGTTTTTCGCATTTTATATTCTTGACTCCTTTGTCGAAGATTAATCGACTGTAGGTGTCTGGGTTTATTTCTGGGTTCTCTGTTCTGTTGCATTGGTCTGTATGTCTGTTTTGATACCAGAACCGCACTGTCTTGAATCCTGTGGCACTGTAGTTTTGCCTGAAGTCTGGGAGAGTTATGCGTTCTGCTTGGTTTTTGTTTCTCAAGATTGCTTTGGCAATTCTGGGTCTTTTGTGGCTCCATGTAAGTCTTTGGATTGATTGTTCTAGTTCTCTGAAATGTCATGGGTAATTTGATTGGGATTGTACTGAATCTGTAGATTGCTTTGGGTAGTATGCCCATTTTTACAACATTAATTTTTCCAACCCAGAAGCATGGAATGTCTCTCCTTTTCTTTGAATCCTCTTTAATTTCCTTGATTAATGTTTTATAGTTCTCAGCAGGTAAGTCTTTCATCTCCTTGGTCATGTTTATTCCCAGGTATCTGATTTTTTGGGTATCATTTTAAAAGGTATTGTATTTTTATATTCCTTTTCTAACATTTCATTGTTGGTATACAATAATGCAACTAATTTCTGAATTTAATATTTTATCCTGCTACTTTGCTGAATTTGTTGATCAGTTTGAGTAGTTTTTGGATTGAGTCCTTAGGGTTTTCTACATACAGTATCATGTAATCTGCATACAGTGACAATTTTACCTCTTCTTTTCCAATTTGGATACCTTCTATTTCTTTTGTTTGTGTGATTACTGTGGCTGAGACACAAACAAAATAACAGTGGTGAGAGTGGGCATCCTTGTCTTGTTCCAGATTTTAACAAAAAGGCTTTCAGCTTTTCTCCACCAAGTATTATATTTGCTGTGGGTTTGTCGTAAATGGCTTTTATTATGTCAAGGTATGTTCCCTCTATACCCACTTTGGTCAGAGTTTTGATCATGAATGGATGTTGGACTTTGTCAAATGCTTTTTCTACATCTATTGAGATGATCATGTGGTTTTTGACTTTTCTTTTGTTCCTGTGGTGTATGATGTTGATTGATTTGGGTACATTGAACCATCTTTGTGAACCTGGGATGAATCCTAATTGGTCATGGTGTATGTTTGTTTTTATATGTTGTTGGATTTGGTTGGCTAAAATTTTGTTGAGGATTTTTGTGTCTATATTCATCAGTGATATTGGTCTATAGTTTTCTTTTTTGATGGTATCATTGTCTAGTTTTGGTATTAAGGTGATGGTGGCATCATAGGAATGTCTTTTGGAGTGTTACTTCTTCAACCTTTTGGAAAAGTTTAACAATGATGGGTATGAGTTCCTCTTTGCTGGTTTGGTAGAATTCGCCTGTAAAGACATCTGGTCCTGAACTTTCATTTGTAGGAAGTGTTTTTTTTTTGTTTTGTTTTGTTTTTTTGTTTTGTTTTTTTTTTCATATTAACTATGAATTTTATTTCAGTTATAGGTGTACAAAGATCATAAGTCAATACGATAGATTTTGTGTCCCAAACCCACAGTGCATCCCCCCACCCCCCAGATTGTCTTATTTGAAAAACCAAGGTTTTCCAAAATCTGTGAGTCATTGTCTGTTCTTCAAAGAAGTTCATTGTGTCTCTTTAGTT
>PVHT020000066.1:8999805-9031665 GCA_004024745.2 Catagonus wagneri | reverse complement strand
CTTCAATGCCAGATGCTCCGGGGGCTCGTTCTCCCTGTGCCCGATCCCCAGGCGTGGGGTTTTGACGTGGGGCTCAGAACTCTCAGTCCTGTAGCTGAGTCTCTGTGATGCAGTTACTTTCCAGTCTGTGGGGCTTCCCAGCCGGGAGGTATGGGGTTGCTTCTATCGTGTAATCGCCCCTCCTACCTCTTGATATGGTCTCCTCTTTGTCTTCTGGAGTAGAATATCTTTTTTGGAAGTTTACAGTCCAGTTGGTTGAAGGCTGCTCGGCATTTGTTTGTAGTTTTGCTGTTTTTTGGGAGAGAAGTTTAGCTCCAGTCCTTCTATTCCGCCATCTTAATCCAATCTCCTGTAGGAAGTGTTTTTATGACATACTCAATTTCATTTCTGGTGACTGGTCTGTTCAGTTGATCTATTTCTTCTTGATTCAGTTTTGGCAGGCATTAAGTCTCTGTAGAAAGTTGTCAGTTTCTTCTACATTGTCAAATTTGTTGGCATACAATTGTTCATAGTATTCTCTTATGGTTTTTTGTATTTCTGCAGTGTCTGTTGTGATTTCTCCTTTTTCATTTCTTATTTTGTTTATTTGGTTTTTTTTTCTCGCCTCTTCTTCGTGAGTCCAGCCAGAGGCTTGTTAATTTTGTTTACCTTTTCAAAGAACCAGCTCTTGGTTTTATTGATTTTTTTTATATTGCTTTTCGAATGTCTATTTTATTGATTTCCTCTCTGATCTTTATGATATCCTTCCTTCTGCTGATTTTAGGTTCTGTTTGTCTTTTTCTAACTCATTTAGGTGGTGGGTTAGGTTTTCGATTTGAGATTTTTCCTCTTTTTCTGAGGACGGCCTGTATTGCTATGAATTTCCCTCTGAGCACTGCTTTTGTGGCATCCCATAGATTTTGAGTGGTTGTGTCTTCATTATCATTTGTCTCCAGGTATTTTTTAATTTCCTTCTTGATTTCCTCATTGACCCATTGGTTTTTTAGTAGCATGTTGTTTAATCTCCATGCAGTTAGTTTTTCTCATTTCTTTTCATGTGATTGGTTTCTAGTTTCATGCCATTATGTTCAGAGAAGATACTTGAAATGATTTCTATACTCTTAAATTTGTTGAGGTTAGCTTTGTGCCCCAGCATGTGATCAATCCTTGAGAATGTTCCATGTGCACTTGAGAAGAATGTATATTCTGATTTTTTTGGATGTAATGTCCTGAAAATGTCAATTAAGTCTAACTTTTCTATTGTGTCATTTAGGATCTCTGTTGCCTTATTGATTTTCTGCCTAGAGGATCTGTCCATTGAAGTGAGTGGGGTGTTAAAGTCCCCTACTATAATTGTATTCCCATCTATTTCTCCTTTTATGTCTGTTAGTATTTGTTGTAGGTATCTGGTTGCTCCCATATTAGGAGCATATATACTGATGATTGCACTATGCTCTTCTTGAATGGATCCTTTTATCATTAAATAGTGTCCTTTTTTGTCTTTTTTTATGGTCTTCATTTTAAAGTCTGTTTTGTCTGGTATAAGTATAGCAACTCCAACTTTCCTTTCTTGTCCGTTGGCATGAAATAACTTTTCCCATCTCCTCACTTTCAATCTATACGTGTCCTTTGCCCTAAGGTGAATGTCTTGTAGACAGCAGATGGTAGGTTTTTGCTTTTTAATCCAATCTGCCACTCTGTGTCTTTTGATTGGAGCATTCAGTCCACTGACATTTAAGGTAATTATTGATAGATATGTATTTATTGCCATTTTAAAACTTGTTTTCCAGTTGCTTCTATGTTTCTCCTTTCTTCCTTTCTTTTTTTGATTGGATGATTTCTGTTTATTTTATGCTTGAGTATTTTTCTTTTTAGTTTATGAGGATGTACTGTTTAGTTTTGCTGTATGGTTGCCCTGTTTTTTAAGTATGTTAACCCCTCCCTGTATCGCTTGCCTGGTAGTCATATAGCCTCAAACATGTTATTAAAAAAAAAGAATCTATATTTTCTTACTTTCCTTCCCCACATTCTATGGTTTTGTAATCTTTTTTTAACATCTTCATGTTTGTCCTTTTGCTGTTCCTTGTGTTTATCATCTCTTTTACAGTAGTTTTTGTTTGTTTGTTTCCTCTTTTAGATCTGTACACTGGCTTATTTAAATGATTGCTTTCCGATTGTGGTTTCCTCCATCCTGTTTCTTCTTACTTCTTTTTTATTTAAAGAAACCCTTTCAGTATTTCTTTTAGAATGGGTTTAGACTTGCTGTACTCTTTTAGCTTTTGTTTGTTGGAGAAATTCTTTATTTCCCCTTCTATTTTAAATGATATTCTTGCTGGATAGAGAATTCTAGGCTGCAACTTTCTTCCTTTCAGAAGTTTAAATACATCTTGCCACTCCCTTCTGGCCTGTAGTGTTTGTGTAGAGAATCAGCTGATAGCCTTATGGGGGTTCCCTTATAATTAACACTTGGTTTTTCTCTTGCTGCCTTTAGAATCCTCTCTTTGTCTTTAACTTTTGCCATTTTTATTGTAATATGTCTTGGTGTGGGCCTATTTGGGCTCAACTTGTTTGGGGGCCCTCTGTGCTTTCTGTGTCTTGATATCATTTTCCTTTAGATTTGGAAAGTTCTCAGCCATAATTTCTTCAAATATATTTTCAATCCCCTTTTCTTTTTCTTCTCCTTCTGGAATTGCTGTTATGTGTAGATTGGCCCACTTAATATTATCCCATAGATCTCTTACATTGCTTTCTTTTTTTTTTTTCCATTTGGTTTTCTGTCTGCTGTCCTGATAAATGCATATTTTTTTGAATATTTATTTTTACGAACATAATTTTCACATGTAGTTTCTACATCTAACCTGATTTATAAAATGTTCCCTAAAATTAATTTCTTCTGCTTTTCAAGCTAACATTTCCTTCCCTTTGGTTTATAGTAAATCTAATCCATACTAAACTTGTAAATATGTAAATCAAAGATGAAAAAAA
Source organism: Catagonus wagneri (assembly GCA_004024745.2). NCBI lineage: Eukaryota > Metazoa > Chordata > Mammalia > Artiodactyla > Tayassuidae > Catagonus > Catagonus wagneri. Next base: position 9,028,701 of record PVHT020000066.1, on the reverse strand, counting down.
TGAATGTTTTGAGATATTTCCCCCCAAGTCAAAACATTTGTTTAGTTAACTGCAATATGTCAGAATAGGATGATACCACGTGTGATTGAAAATCAGTTCTCTCATATTATTTCCCCTTGATTTTCTTTCTTTTGTGTGTTCCACTCCTTTTACCTTTCAAAATTACTTAAAAATAACATAGATACATAAAGTGGAATAATATAAAATACCTGTGTACTAACACAGTATCTTAAAATTGTCTTATGTTTGCCTCTTTTTTTATGTGTGTTTTTAGGGTCACACCCATGGCATATGGAGGTTTCTAGGCTAGGGGTTGAATCAGCGCTACAGCTTCCAGCCTGCGCCACAGCCACAGCAACTCCAGATCCGAGCTGTTTCTGCACCCTATACCACAGCCCATGTCAATGCCAGATCTTTAACCCACTGAGTGAGGCCAGGGATTGAACATGCATCTGCATGGATGCTAGTTGGGTTCCTTTCTTCTGAGCCACAATGGAAATTCCTTTACTTTTTTATTAATAAAAATTATAGATAAAGTTTGGCCAGCTTGTTGTCCTTACTAATTTTGTTCTCTCCTTCCCTTCCTAGGGCACCCACTGTCGAGAATATAGTTTGTGTTTGTCTAGTTTGTGGCTTTGTACTTTCCTACACCTGCATGTTTGTATCCATGGCCATTGAACAGTAATACATTTGGTTATTGTTTGTTTGTTTGTTTTGTTTTTTAGGGCGGCACCCATGGCATATGGAGGTTCCCAGGCTAGGGGTCAAATCAGAGCTACAGCTGCCAGCCTATGCCACAGCCACAGCAACGCTAGGTCCAAGCTACTTCTGCAACCTATACCACAGCTCATGGCAACATTGGATCCTTAACCCACTGAGTGAGGCCAGGGATTGAACCCTCAACCTCATGGTTCCTAGTCAGATTTGTTTCCACTGTGTCATGATGGGGACTCCACATTTGGTTATTATTTTCTTAGCATTCTTTTTGAGATATTTTCATGTTTAGATGGTTATTTTAGTTAAATCATTTGGATTGATCCAGAATAGTCCATCGTATGGACATATACTGTTACTCACATATCCATTCCTGTACTGATGGATATTCAAGTTGTTTGAAAACACTTTTCTATTCATCACAAAAAAATACTACAGGAAACATGGTAGTATTTGTCTCTTTGTTCTCTGGAAATATATGCCTTGATACGTCCCATTATTTTAACAAATAATTTTATATTACTGTATGACCAATGTGCATGATTTAATAGTGAACTAGGATGGAAGAACATTTATTGGAAAGTATAGTCTCCAGTTTGCCTTTAGTCTTGCTCTCCCAATGCCATTACTTTAAACTGGTTTGCTTTGAATTTTTCTGGCAGGTCACCACTACACTACTAAAAATAGTGTGCTTATGCCATTATGAAATGTACATATTATTTACTGATTTCTGTCTATAGTGAGTATTTACTCATACACAAACTTTTTCTCCCCTTTCTCCATGCTTCTACCGCATACTGTTTTGTCACTTTTTTCAGTTCCTTCAGTAATCACTCTGCAACCTCAAAAGAATCTTCTATTTTTTAACTTAATTTTTTTGTTTTTTACCTTTTTTTTAGGACTGCACCCATGGCTCATGGAGGTTCCCAGGCTAGGGGTCGAATCAGAGCTATAGCTGCCAGCCTATGCAACAGCCAAAGCAATGCCACAGCACAGCAATGCCAGATTTGAGCTGCGTCTGCAACCTATACCACAGCTCATGGCAACACCAGATCCTTAATCCACTGAGCGAGGCCAAGGATCGAACCTGCAATCTCATGGTTCCTAGTTGGGTTCATTTCTGCTATGCCACAATGGGAACTCCAAAAGAATCTTCTTAATGGAATCTTCATGGAATTTTTTATTCCATGAAATAGACACTTTCCTGGAGCTCCCTTCTCCTTACCATTTTTTTTTTTTAATTTTAAATAGAGACATTGGCACTCTTAGCCTTCCCTCCATTTCTGCCTCCACTTCCCAATCTCTGTCAACTATAACTTTACACTTTTACTTAAGTCAAGCTTGATAATATGTTCTGTTCTATAATTTGTCTGTGGGTTCATTAAAAAAAAATACACACACAGCAAATTGCATATACATTGTTATAAGTATGTAAATATTATTCTTTGTGGAACCAAGTAATATAATGTGATAATGCTTCTAGGTCGTTCCAGTGTCACAGAATACTTTTTAAAAAGACTAAAAACACTCCATCTATTTATCGAAACTGTTCCAAATTTCAGTTGGCTCCATTTTTAGTTTTTATGTTTTGTGTTTCTTTTTGTTTTGTTTTGCTCCTTCTAGAGTTTCTAATTGCTTCCTTAACTTGCTGCACCACATGGGAACTTCCTCTAATTGCTTCTTAGTTTTTTTTTTTTATATATACCTCTGTGTACTGCCATTATGTAAGCTTCTTCACTGGAAGACTTTTTCCCAGGACTCTCTGTCCAGGTTTCCTCTATCCTCCTACTGAAGTCTGGATTAGGACTTGTTTTCCAAAATAGCTGCAAGCCATCACTGAATTTTCTCTTAACTGGTTTCTAGTGATTACTGTTTTCTAGATTTTTTTTTCTTTCCTCTTCCTTGATTAACTATATCCTTTCATAACCTGCTAGGAAATGTTGTGTAAGTCAATCTCTGAATGCCTGAAATTCTTCCTGTTGTGCCTTTCTCGATTGCTTGTTTGGTGGAATATCAATTTCCAGGTTGAATAAGCCTTTCCAATAAAACCTTTCAAACGGTTCCTGCTTTAAGATCTAGTAGCCAGTCTTGCTTCTGAAAAGTCACATGCTCTTCTGATTTTTACTCCTCACAGGTTATTTTTAGTTTTTTCACTTTTAAAATATTCTCCCCATTTGATGATCTAAAATTAGTGATAGGTCTAGGGAGACGCTTTTTCATTTACCTTTGTCCTCATTTGAAGACACTTGCAATTCCATGTCTCCTGTCAGAGAACTCTTAAGAAATTATACTATTTTTTTGATAACTTTTCTCCTCTTTCTAGAATTTGTATTAAATGGATGTTGGACCCTCCACATAAATCTTCTATATTTCTTATCTCTTCTCGAATATGTTGTGTTCCTTTTTGTTCTACATTTGAGATCTTGCCAGTGCTTCTGTTGAAATTTTATTTGCCGTTATATTTGTAAATTTCCAAGTATTCTTTCTCAGTGTGTTCTGTTTTGGTTTTATGTGGGCGATATTTTCTTAAATCTTACTAGAAATACCAATTAGAGGACCATTGTTTGTTTTAAAAATTATTTTTTCTTCCGTTCCCTGAATTCTCTATTTTTTGCTAGGGTCATGCTCTCCTGCTGTTTCTCCTGGCCTTTCATTTTTAAAAATTTCATTCTTGCCCCAAATATCTGGTAATCCTTAGTTTTTCTTTCATGTTTAAGAATGAAACAGTAGACAGGCTGGCTGGGAAAGCCAGCACACATAGGCAGGGATTGTTGTCCTAGGTGGGTAGACAGGGCTCTGGCTAGATGAGGGAAGATGTGCTGTACCCCACAGCTGCTAGATTCCTTCCTCCCCAGATAGTTCCTTGGTCAAGTCTGAGAACAAAATGTCAATTTGGGTGTGGAGAGTAGTTCTAATATGAAGGCTCTTCCATATGCAGCAAAGGGGTAGAAGAGATTCCATATGCAGGGTTTCCAGTTTTCAGCCCAAGATCTCATTTCTTCCTGTGTTTTTACTTGCCATTTCTTCACACATACACACACACACACCCCATTATATTCAACAACATACCCTGGCTTTCCCTCCAGCTACAGCCCACTCTGGATATATTCTTTGGTCATCTCCTTTGGCCTGCACTCTTCCAGTTGTTTTCCATCTTTTAGAAATTCAAAATCTCATCCCCTCTCAACCTTTTCAGATTCTCTTCTTTGTTGTGGGTATATATTTGATTTATTCATGTACTGTCCTTCTAACAGTCTCAACAGAGATAAGAAACGTATATGCTCTGTCATCTTGAACCAGAATATTTCTCTACACCGTTTCTCATTGTAATTTAAAAATAAGAATCTTTAAAAAGTTTTTAAATAGCATAAAAATAAAAATTTTAAACAAAGGTTGAATTCTTGTGGGAAAATGTATTGCAATGACTCAAGAACCTTTTCTTCTAACTGAAATTTCATAGTGTTTAAAAGACTGTAGCCAATTAATTTTTTTCCTTTTTCTGTAGCATTTTTGTATAGTCTGTTATTTTCTTCCTCTAAATACAAACCAGCTATTGTATAGGGGGTCTAACCCTGCTCCTTTGTTGTCTACACTTATGTCTATTTCTGCAAGCATGTGCTCAACTTAACAACCTGCTTTAAGGGTGTTGAATCTAAACCCAAATGGACTTTTTTTCTTGTGATTCAAAGACTATGCTAGATTCCTCACCCTAGTTCTCCAAAAAAGCAGCTCAGCAACCAAAGCTGCCAGAATGCCATCCTCATGGATCTCAGGTAGAGCATCCCTGAAGTTTCTAGAATGGCCTTGCAGAAAAGCATGGAAGAGCTGGTACGGTTTTGAGTTAGAAGTTCTATTTAGAAGTGCACATGACTGGGCTTAGAAGTGTATATTTCACTCACCTACAATATGACTTCTTGTTCTTAATATCTATATATGTGCCCTTGAAATTATAAGGAGCCAGAAGAGAGGATAAATTCATCATCATCTCAACAAGTAGAAAAAGCAAAACAAAGAACATGATTCTCCTGCCTACTTGTGTTTGGGATGACTTCTCATCTTCCATTGTGTTATAGATTGTTGAAGGAGGAGAAAAAATGTTAGGGTCCTCCCTCTGCTATCATTGGCTGTGCAACCTTAAGCCTTGATTACTTTGTCTATAAAATGAGAAATATGTGAGCTGGATGTTTTCTTAGTTTTTTTTCTTCTAGACTGCAAAAACATGATAAATGTTCTATCATTCTACTCCTCTTCACTATTTCAGCTCTTTTTTAATTTTTAAATTTTTGTTTTCAGAGCTCTACTCTTTTACTCTCTCCTGTTCCGAGCTCTCTAACATTGCTGTTGCTCCTCCACTTCTTTTTTATTTGTCCAGCACTTTGTTCTTCTCTCCTTTTACTTATCCTGTTATTCCTTTATAGTTTTTCCTTTTCTAGAATCCTTTAGGTTGTTCTTAGAGTGATGTTAAGGCATGCATTAAGAAAATGGAAAAGGCCACCTGAGTTCAAAATTTTGTCTTTTCCTAAAAACATGCATAGATGTAAGTATAACACAGGAATTTATTATGATCAAGAACCTCATTACATGTGACAAATCCATATATGTACAGGTAACCGGGTCACCACACGGTGCAGTTGGAAAATCTGACAGAAATCTGTAAACCAGCTATAATGCAAAAAAAATAAATTAAAAAAAAAAAAAGAACCTCAGCCTGACAGAACATCTTTTTGAAATCTTTTATCTTTTGTTTTCTGAGTGATTTTTTTATTTCACTTTCTTATTTTGTTTTATTTTATCTGAACAGAGAACGGACATTCTTTGAAGTCTAATCATGATCACTGCAGATGCATCCAATCTACCAACTTCCCATCATTCTATAGAGTATTAGAAGATTTTTACATTTTGAAGAAGGGGAGACAATCTAAACAAATTTGGTGGAACTACTGAGAACTAAAATGTGGTGGATTATGTTGATTAGAACTTAAAATAAGATGGGTAAATTTGAGATCCAAACAATAGGTCTGAATCTAATTCAGTTTGGATATATGATTACTTTTCAGGTCATCTAAAGTCTAAATAGTAATATTTATGAGATCTGGCTTTTGATTTTACTGGTCATAAAACATTAAAAATTGTAATTGTTGGAGTTCCCGTCGTGGCTCAGTGGTTAGCGAATCCGACTAAGAACCCTGAGGTTGCGGGTTCAATCCCTGGCCTTGCTCAGTGGATTAAGGATCCGGCGTTGCCGTGAGCTGTGGTGTAGGTTGCAGACGTGGCTTGGATCCCGCGTTGCTGTGGCTGTGGCGAAGGCCGGCAGCTACAGTTCCTGTTAGACACCTAGCCTGGGAACCTCCATATGCCGCGGGTGTGGCCCTAAATAAGGCAAAAAGCCAAAAAAAGAAAAAAAAATTTAACTGTTGCTCTTACCACATATCTATTAGATATCATCAAACATCTAACAGACAATGCTCTAACTGAATGAAAACTGCCACTTCTGACACATTGCAAGTACAATGACTCTAAATATATAATGCAGTAAAAGTGTTTACGTTTTATGTCCAAAATTTTCCATTTTATATCCTTTTATGTACACTTTAGCCTATAAACTGACTGATTTGAGTATTCTTTTGAATGTCTTATAGCTGTTATATATTTCTAATTTTGATCATTATGAGAATTTTCATTTTTAATAGCCTTGAAAATGACCTAAGTCCTAATTTCCATTTCAGTTCAAAGAAAGCTGGAAGTTACTGTTTGTTCTGGTCAAAGGCCAGTAGAAGTTACAGTTCATATCAGGATGATCTGACATATGCCGGTCAGATTGACCAGATCAGAAAACACATCAGCCTCTGATTCAGCCTCCTTGTGAAATTTTTGACCAGATTTATTCTGAACCACTCAAAGCTTCTGGCAGACAGGGAGGTGGACAGTGATGCAAAAAGGGAGACTTTCTGGGGCTTTTATAAATAGTTCACGGCAAACTATTTACTCCCTGAAAAAAAGGCCACCTGCTGTTTCTATGAACTTGTGTGTTGTTATGTTGCTCACATTCAAAATAAACCAAAGCCTCTGTTTGATGAACCCATATGATAGTCAAATTTAGGCTACATAATGGATTATTTACAGTTAGATTTCACTCATAGTTTGATTTGAATGTTTAAAAAAGCAACTAAAAATCAGGAAGAATGTGCTTTTCCCCCCTTCATTGACTATTAATAAATATCATTGGAATGTAAAATCTAAGTGTGAAAATATGAAAGGATATTCTTTAATTCCTATCAGCTGAATACATATTTAATATGCTCCCAGACTGTTCTAAAATATTTGAAACTTAGAGGCATATAGTGGCTGAAATGATTTTTTTAATGAATATACTTTTAAAAAAAGTTTGTGACCCACTGATAAAATATACTTTAATAACATATAGATGTCTGATTTCTTATTAATTATTAGTGAAATCTCTCATCAAGTGCATTTGAAGACATGCACATTATTTGGCATCCATAATTAGTTGACAATTATGAAGTTTTAAAGGGCATGAAATATGCCAAACTTGTCATTTGAAGAACATATGTATTTGACTGCATGCTATGGTCTATTTGTGTGTATTTTTTGTTTTCATATTGAAAGCATGCAATTCTTTTATGTGGAGATCTTAATTTCTAGGTTCATTTACATTTTAAGAAATTCAATACATAATAGTAGTAACACTGAGAAAACAAAATGAGCAAGAAAGTATTTGAAGGAAATTATAAATTTCTGTCAGAAAGAAAATAGGCACAGGGACAGTTTTCACATGTTATGTTTTCATAGAATAATAGAAAAGGTTGTGTTAATAAAGTGTTATTATGAAGTATTTTAATATCTGTACAAGTCTATTCCATCGTATATAGCATTTGGTATATTTATTCCTTTATGATTATAATCACCAATATATTTCATTTAAGAGTTCACAGCTGTGTTAAGTGAATTGTGTTTTTATGTGGAACATATTTGCCATTATAAGAATAGTTAGTTATATGGCTGTTTCAAGCAATTAATCTGAATTTATCTATCAGTTTAAATTGTGAAATTCAAAAATTTAATTCTATGTAAAACATACAAATAGAAATTTCTATCGCACTTCATTCAGTTGTGTTAATTTTTCAGTGTGATGTGTCCACAGCATTCTTTATTTTGCATTTAGTTTTTCAATATGTTTACATTGTATGAGTTGAGCTTTTGCACACAGATTCTTGCTTTGTAGCTGCTTGGCCGGATTTTTCATTGTAATGTAACCACCTTTCTTATAAAAAAGATGATGTGTATTTATTTTGCGTCTTTGTCTTCATTCCACGTCATATAGTTTGTATTTTATATGAAGTTATGTACAAGAAATGGTCTTTAAAAGTCTGTGATCATCTCTTTCATCTTCATTGTTTTCAACAAATAGATATTTAGTTCTTCTTTTCCAACAGTCATAAACAGGCTCTCAGTGTGACATAAGGAAGATATTCTTAACAGTCAGTCACATATAGTTTACCTTCATATCATATGTCATGGAGTAGTTATTTTAACTATCTTTGGACAAGTTGTTTTGCTCACTTGATTTTATGTTTATTTTTTTTTAATTTGAGGTTTAAAATTTCAGTTTATATGGGAGTTTCCATTGTGGCTTAGCAATTAATGAACCCGACTAGTATCCATGAGGATGTGGGTTTGATCCCTGACCTCGCTCAGTGGGTTAGGATCTGCATTGCCATGAGCTATGGTGTAGGTCACAGACACAGCTCAGATCCCGTGTTGCTGTGGCTGTGGTATAGACTGCAGCTGTAGCTCCGATTAGACCCCTTACCTGGTAATCTCCATATGCCGCTGTGGGGCCCTAAACAGACAAAAAAAAAAAAATCAGTTTGTGGAAATATAATTTGCTTTATAGGAATATTAGTTCTTCCGAAGGTAGTACTTTCTAATTACAATAAGCAGTCATTGTTGAGAGCTAAGCATTTTCAGACACCATTTACTTTATTCCTTGCCACAATGCCATAAAGTAAATATTGAACACAGTTTTATAGGTGAAGAAACTGAAAGGCAGAGAGGTTGATATACTTGTCCGTGGTCACAGAAACAGGACTCAAATCAAGTCCATCTCCTCCCACTTTTAAACACTATTATACTGCCTCTCCCTTGTAATTTTTGGTCTGTTTCAGTCCAAAACCAGTTAATTTGTGACTGATTTGACTTGTGCCTTTTAGTATTAACCTTTCACCCTTCCATTTCTTCAATGAGTCATAGTGAAGCAAAAAAAAAAAAAAAATCTTAATACAATTGAGCATTAAAATGTGTCTTTTCTTTTAGCCAGAAACATTTGAGCATCTTTTTATCAAGCACACAGAATCGGTGACATTTGGCCCTCTTCTTTTGGAGCCTGAAACCATTTCAGAAGACATCAGTGTTGATACATCATGGAAAAATAAAGATGAAATGGTGCCACCAACTACAGTCTCTCTACTTTTGACGACTCCAGATCTTGAAAAGGGTTCGATTTGTGTTAGTGACCAACGCAGCAGTGCTCACTTCTCCGAAGCTGAGAGCATAGAGATAACCTGTGAGGATGAAAATAGGAGACAGCCCTCTATTAAATATGCCACCCTGCTCAGCAGTTCTAAATCAGGTGAAACTGAGCAAGAGCAAGAACTTGTAAACAGCTCGGTCAGCAAATGCTTCTCTAGCAGCAATTCCCTCCCCAAAGAGTCTTTCTCTAATAGTTCATGGGAGATAGAAACCCAGGCATTTTTTATTTTATCAGATCAGCCTCCCAATATGATTTCACCACACCTTTCCTTCTCAGAAGGCTTGGATGAACTTACGAAGCTTGAAGGAAATTTCCCTGAAGAACATAATGACAAAAGGTCTGTCTATTATTTAGGAGTCACCTCAATCAAAAAGAGAGAGAGTGATGTGTTTTTGACTGATGAGTCAAGAGTTTTGTGCCCATTCCCAGCCCACTGTTTATTCACCAACATCAAAATCCTCCAGGACAGTTGTTCACACCTTGTAGAAAATAATTTCAATTTAGGAACTTCTGGTCAGAAGACTTTTGTATCTTACATGCCTCAATTTCAAACTTGTTCTACTCAGACTCAGAAGATAATGGAAAACAAGATGTATGACCTAACCGTCTAATTTCATTCCAGAAACATCACAGATTTATGATGGGATGAATCATATGAAGGGTAATATATTCTACTACGATGTTTGATAGAAGAGAGAAAAAAATTGAGTCAAATTTGAAATGACTGTTCAAAAGTTAAAGAGATCTGTTTGTCCTCACTCAGTAATACAGAAAAAAAAAAAAAATGTGAGAAAGCCTTCAAGAGCCTAGTAATGTAGACTGACTCTTCAAATGATTCTGTTAACCAGCTACAGTGGGAAGTTCTTGAATGCCTTGTGTCTAGATAGAAATAAACCCAACAATGCTAGCTTTTTGAACATTAATCTCCCGAAAGAGCTAATCATCCGAATCACACCTACATCTGAAAGACTTCAGACTAACACTTGTGAAATGTAAATGTCTTCAAGAGTGTGATTGTTTTACCTTGAGTTGTCTTTGTTTACACTAATTTACACATACACAATGCACTCTTGAATCTAATAGGCATCCTTGTACATTGTTAAGGTATATGATGTATTTGTATTTTGTGCTACTCTGTGATTTGAAGATGTTTCAATTTAACAAACTTTCCCTGAGCATTTGCTCTGGGATGGGAACTCCACCAAATGTTGCAGATAAGTAGAGGATTTAGCCCTGGCCTAGAGGATATGCTTGTAAAAATATTCAAGAAACCAGTTTTTATGCATTGAGTCTAAGATCTGTACCATAGAATGAAACCACCTATTAAATGGTAATACCCACAACAAGTATTTTGATGACAACGCAAGCCCTCATGAAAACATGTTTGCCTTAACTCTTCTTTATAAAAGATGTTGAAATAGTCACTTAGATACAGCTAGATCGCCAAATGTTACTGTGTATCACTCTGGAGTCTTTGTCTTCCCTACTCTCTCTTGCATATACGTGTTTTTTTTTTTTTCCTCTTACTGAGCATTTTCTCTTTAAACCACCTATTGTGCTAATACTTTCCATACTTTAGTTCAATTAATTATTGATATAATTGTATGAAACATGTGCTACAATTATATTCCTTTAAAAGATGATAAGATTCAGTAATTTGCCAAGGGTCACAGAGTTAGTGGAATCCAGATTTTTTTTCCTTGCTTTATAAGGCCAAGTTTGCAGCATATAAAAGTTTCCAGGCTAGGAGTCTAATCAGCGCTATAGCTGCTGGCCTACACTATAGCCACAGCAATGCAGGATCCGAGCTGCATCTGTGACCTACACCATAGCTAATGGCAATGCTGGATCCCCAGACCACTGAAGGAGGCCAGGGATTGAACCCGCATCCTCATGGATTCATTTCTGCCGTGCCATTGTGGGAATTCTCAGAATCTAGATTTAAATCCAGATCTTTTTGATGCTAGTGGTTATATTTTTAACCAACATCTTACTTTGCCATTCATTGAAAAAAAAAAAACTGACTTGTAATCAGTTTACTAGGTAGAAATGCAGTGCCGGATGAAAATTAAGTGAGCATTACACAGGTGTTTTCTTTGCCTTTAAAGACTTTATTGTTTGTTTCGGTTCTTAGTACAGAAAGAAAACCCAAAGATAGCATACTGAACAACAAACTAAATTAAAAAACCTGCAGAGATATTGTTCAATGGCAGTAAGAATTGCAAGGTTATCAGTGTCATCAGAATAAATACTTTAGTCTTCAAAAGTGTTCCTATGAGTTGCTAAATGTCACTAGTTTCATACTGAGACTGAGAGAGGATTCTCCTGGTTTACTATTATCATAAATAAAGTTTTACTCCGTCTCTGTTCTGGTTGCGGCCATATGAATTGAGTGATCCTAAACAGTGACAAAAATCTCAGACTCCAGTTGATAAATGTTTTTTCACATTTCACGGTCAGTTGCCAATGAGAAGTCAGTAAAGCTGTTTCATGTCTTAATTAGAGACATCTCAGGATCTCACATGGTTAACTCATCACTCTCTTACAAGAGACAGAGGGCCCATGTCAACCCACTGGATAATTAGTTCTATGCAAAGATAGAAGAAAAAGTTTTTTTAAAAGGTTTTTAACCATTTAAAAAGAATTAAATGCATATAGAGAGAATTATAACATGTATAGAAATTTTGGTAAAATTGACCATAGCTTTAATACTACTCATTTACCTAGATAGATGTACCTAGAGGAAAAATTACATTCTGCCCCATTCTGCATGTAATTAGGGATTAAACACTGAGCAAGTCATCTGAGACACAACATTCTCTCATTTGTCTGTGGTCCAGGACCTAGAACAACAGGAAAGAGGAACTGATAAATGGTCCAATCAGCCCAAGGTTTGTCATGCTGTGTGTACTCTGTAGTGAATTCCCAAATCCTGGCAACAGAATTCCTAGGACCACAATTGTGCCACAGGTCTGAGTGAAAGGAATTTAGTGATAGTGCATTAATCTGAGATCATCAAGGTCATTCAGGTGCAGCTTCATTTTCCTAAACAGACACAAGCATTTCAGAAATTAAAATCCCAAGGGATAGTCCTTCACAGAGAGAGTTGAAGTAAGTACTACAGTTCAGCCTATTGATGTATAGATTTAGATTATTTTTAAGGTCAGTGTGCTAGAGATCTACTTTTCACCTTTGTAAGTCCATTTCACTCTATATATGACTACAGATTAATGGGTCTTTATGAAAATTAACTGCCATTTTGGTTGTCTTAGAAAGTTTTATACCTTGGTATGGTCAGATAGTTTCTGTTTCTTTGCAGAGGTTCTGTAGAAAAAATCCTAAGGGAGAGGGAAGCTGAAGTATAGGTTTGGACTTTTAAACTTAGGATAAATCTGGAATTTTCAGTATTTCATTTAAAGGATTTAAATTGCCACACAAGCTGCTAACCAGTCTCTCAAAGTTTGAACTTCGTGAAAAAAAACAGAAAATAATTTGAGCTATGACTTTAAGTTTAAACAGATTGAAGATAAATCATTTGTCAGGGTTAACAAGATTATAGACTTCCTAAGTTAAAGCCCCTGAGAAGAAAGAAGAAGCAAAAAGTTGAGGTACACTTATCCATAAGAATAGGGGCCTCCTATCGGAGCCCTATGTTCCTATTTAGAGATGAGCTACATACTGACCAGAGGAATAGAAACAGTCTTATTTTTAAGCCTAGTCTCAAATAGTGAAAAGTCTTGGATGAAACTCCCAAACCAGTGGATGATCCTAGACCAAGAATAAGGTTTTGTGACCCTAAGCATGACATTCTTCTACCTCTTCTTATCCCTTCCCAATAAACCCGACTCCCTTTCCAAATACCAAACATAGCATCATATTCCCTTAGGAATACCATTTTAATTACTCAAAAGCTAAGGGAAAATAAACTTCCTCCATAAACTGATACCAGATTCCAAAGCTACTTTGCTTGGCATAATATAAAGATTAGGCTGTAAGGGTTGTGCCCATAGGGCTTTTGTGAACTTGAACAATGTGCCAAATGCTTTAAGTCATACTGCAACCATATGTCACCTAGACATGGATGACAAGACCTTTCTCCAAATTATTTCCTGTAGTTCTTAAAAGAAATGTGTTCTACTTTTCATCTTTCAAGGATCATCTTGATAGTTACAGATAGTAATTTTTTACTATCAGAAAAACACATTCTTAAATTTTAAAGCCCCAAATTAAAATTGTCCACTTTACTATGACTAAAAGAAACCTCATTTGAGAAAAAAAACTTTAAACATATTTACCAGAAAAAGTGAAGAATTGTTTATAAAAAGACACTAGGGGAGTTCTCTTGTGGCGCAGCAGATTAAGGATCCATTGTTGTTACTGCAGCAGCTTGGGTGAGTGGGGTGGCATGGGTTCAGTCCCTGGTCTGGGAACTTCCACTTGCCATGGGCCACAGACATGGCAGAAAAAAAAAAGAAACTAGGTAAGTCAATAATTTTAATCCTTGAGCAATTGTTTAAAACACTGAAGCATTCCTGCACCTCACTATGATATTCGGTGATGAGGTTAGAATACAGAAGACCACAGTAGAACTGAATATTGTTGCATGTATGAGTATCAAGAAATGATTACCATGGGCTTTTATACTGAATGAATTGTTTTTTATACAAAGTCTATCAATCAATATTTATTGTGCAAAGTTGCTGATGTCTATTTTTCAAAATTATGCTTAAGATGTATGGCATTAAATTCAATTTTGTGAGAATCTTTGACAAGGATATTTTAAATAACATGTCCATTCAAAAAGCCTGAAACTGAGAAATAATCTGGAAGTACTTAATTTTGTAGTGAAATACTTATATTGTAGATATTGTACTTTTAAAACTTGTCATTAACTATTTGGCATGCAGTTAACACTTTCCCTTTAGCCACAATTGGTGTGTTAATAAATATTACAAACATTAGTGCTGAGATATGCATCACTAAATGTTCTATAAAATTTAATTATACTAATTATCCTTTATGTCCTTAAAGTCATAAAGAAAGAAGTATAAATTATGACTGATTTTTTTATCATCATGAATTCTAAGCAATGTCAGAATTGATATGAGGTAAAATATGAGGAATGGAAAGTCCAAATACAATTATGAATTTAAGCTATTTTAGGATGATTTTATTTATTTATTTATTTATTTATTTATTTACCATCTTTTTAGGGCCTCACCCATGGCACATGGAATTTCCCAGGCTAGGGGTCAATCAGAGCTGCAGCTGCTGGCCTATTCCACAGCCACAGCAACGCAGGATCCATGCTGCCTCCGTGACCTACACCACAGCTCATGGCAACACAGGATCCTTTAACCCTCTGAATGAGGCCAGGGATGGAAATCGAGTCCTCATGGATACTAGCTGGGTTCATTACCACTGAGCCACAATGAGTTCTTGTTCTTTTAATTCTTTTTTATAGCTTTTAATAGACTCCTGAAATGTTATATTTTTCCTCTACTTTGTCCATATTTTCCTCTATTTCCTTTAACATGTCAATTATAATTATTTTAACATGCTTACCTAACTTCAATGTGTGAATTTCTGGATCCGCTTCTATTAATTGGTTTATCCCTTGATTTCCTATTTTTTCACATATATGGTAATTTTTGTTTGTAGGCTGGATATTATGAATAGTATGCTTTAGGGGTTCTGGATTATGCTACCCCCCCATGTTGTTTTATTCTTTTTGGCAGTTAAATTATTTACAGACCCCTTGGATACTATTTATGCTTTGTTTTAGACTACTTGAGAAGAGTAAACTTCAGTTTTGTCCAGTCCTAGGTTTTGTCTTTACTATCATTCCTAGGCATGAACTTTCTGGAGTTAGAACTAAATCTCCTGAATGCCGTTCAATGTCTTTTCATTAGGACTGGGATGAAACCCAAATTTTCCCAATACTGTGCTCTTATCACTAGTCTCTTAATTCACACACAGCTCTTTTCTGCCAAGGATGTTGGAGTTTTACCCAGTGAATGTACAGTTTAGGATTTGGCCAATGACCCAAGAAACACCTCATATGGATTTTTGAAGATTCCTTTCAATAGCTTGCTCCTATTGAGTATCTTGCCTTCTAAATAACAGCTGCCCTACCACTCAAACTCTGATACTTCCAGAAACACTGATGCTCTCTTCCTGGGTCCAGTTTCCTTGTGTTTAGAGAATAAGAGAGAAAGCCATTGTAAATATGGGGCTTCTTCATATGCTTTCTTTCCTCATCTCCCTGTGATATATTCTGCCTAATGCCAGAAAGCAGTGTGTTACATATTTTGTTAAGTTTTATAGTTGTTTGTGGGAGAGTAAACCTGATAAAACTTCTCTGCCATGGCTACTATTAGAGGTAGTATGCAATAATTTTTTTTTAATTAAAAATTTGTTCTTTTTGGGATTTCCCTTCATGCTGCAGCAGAAACAAATCTGACTAGGAACCATGAGGTTGTGGGTTCGATCTCTGGCCTCGCTCAGTGGGTTAAGGGTCTGGCATAGGCATGAACTGTGGTGCAGGTTGCAGATGCAGCTTGGATCCTGTGGTGCTGTGGCTGTGGTGTAGGCCAGCAGCTGTAGCTCTAATTAGACACCTAGCCTGGGAACCTCCATATGCCGTGCATGTGGCCCTAAAAAAATAAAGAATTTGTTCCTTTTCTTTTATATATTGAAACACTTTTGCAGTTTTTTATTGATTTTTTGACTTTGTATCATTATTACCGTTAATACATTTTTCCTACTTATGCCATTACATTTTTTAACTTTTCCTTCATTTCTTCTGGGTTTTGCATCATGCTTAGAAAAGTACACCAAATTCTAATACTTCATTGATAATTTTTCTTGTATTTATGATCTTATTTAGGGGTTAATATTTTAAATTTATTTGAAATTAATTTTGGTATAAGGAGTGGAATAAGTATCTAGCTTTTATGTTTTCCAAGTGGCTAATCAGTTGTCTCAACACAATTTGTTTCTGGGACAAATTTCCCACTCACATAAAACTTCACATTTATCACTTACCATTTCTAATTCTCAAGTATATTTGTATTTCTGGGCTCTCTATTCTTTTTTTATTGATTTTTCAATCTATTTTCCTCTAGTACTAATTTTATTAATTATCACCAGCTACTCAACACTTTAATATCTGAAAGACTATATCCCTCAACCCCGCCCATTATACCTCATTGGTATTCTTTCTAGACCAATTATATTTAGTTAAATTTTTGTAAAAAAATTATTTTGGTATTTACTTTGGAGTTAAGATGAAAGTGTTGAAAAAAATGCCATCACGACAGTCTTTAGCTGCCCAAGATTATCTGTTAATTTTAAAATCTTGAGAAAAAAACATTACTTTTATTTTCCTAAATAATAATCAAGACAAATAATTTATACCTGTAATATTAAATTCTTCCCAGAATTCACTTTGGACACTAGAGAGTAGAAATGTGATAGATACTCTAAACTTTATTTATTTATTTATTTTTGATTTTTAGGGCCACACTCACAGCATATGAAAATTCCCAGGCCAGGAGTCGAATCAGAGCTGTAGCTGCTGGCGTACACCACAGCCATAGCAATGCTGGATCCAAGCTGCATCTGTGACCTACACCACAGCTCATGGCAGTGCCAGATCTCTGACCCACTGAGCGAGTCCAGGGATTGAATCTGTATCCTCATGGATACTAGTTGGATTCATTTCCACTGTGCCACAATGGGAACTCCTAAACTTTATGCTTTAGATGTCGGGTTACAAATAGGGTGATTATCCATCTCCCTGTGTCTGGCCTAGTCTCTTGTCTCTTTAGTCTTGTATGTATAGGACTCTTTCAATTTTATATATGTCTCAGTTTTAACAACAAAGTGTATGTTCATCCCATAAAGGGCTAGTCAGGAGATATTTTTTTCCTCTGTTTTAAGCCATTTTAATTGTGTATTCCACTTAGAGCTGAAAGCATCTCAACTGACAGAGAAAAAGAAATAGACTTGGAGGTGTTTCCTGGCAGCCTAGCAGTTAAGGATCCAGTGTTATCACAGAAAGTGACTTGGGAGTGGGGTGCCTGTGATCACAAAAATAGCAACACAGTGTGATTGATTCACAGAAGGAGGATGAACGGTTATTCTGCTTCTGGTATTAGAAAACCAGCCCTGTTAAATTGAAAAAGAAAGATGAATTCTCAGGTTGAAGGAAACTCACTGTCTTAAGGATAGCATGAATCCTTAACCCAGCAAAACAGAATAATATTTTGTATATATTTTTCTTCTTTTATAAATAATGAATGCCATTTACATAGTTAGAAATTCTTGACAAAATTCACCTTACCTCAAGGAGTAATACGAAGACAAGTGAACAGCTATGGACTCTGAGACAAAATACAGGTGAAAAAAATCTGAATGAGAAATTCCAACCAAACTGGCTAAACTCCCTGAAATTCTCCTTAAAAACTTTAGGACATTTGATAAAAGAAGAATATTCAGACACCTTCTCACAAAATGGGACTCAATGCAAAAGAATAGTTGCATTGAATGCTGCTGGAGATTGTTTGGCTGAAGTGTCCCAGCAAAACTTTCATGAGTCATATTTAGCATAGTAACAAGGTGGCTTGTTTTGAGGATTCCTACACAGACTAGATTTGCAATCTGTGTGTGTGGTTTTTGTTTGTTTGTTTGTATGTTTGTTTTATTTGTTTGTTTTTAGGGTCGCACGCATGGCATGTGGATATTCCCAGGCTAGGGGTGTAATCGGAGCTGTTGCTGCTGGCCTACACCACAGCCACAGCAACGTGGGATCCGAGCCGTGTCTGCAACCTACACCACAGCTCACGGCAATGCTGGATCATTAACCCACTGAACGATGCCAGGGATCGAACCTGCAACCTCATGGTTCCTATGGTTGGATTCATTAACCGCTATGCCACAACGGGAACTCTGCAATCTTTTTGTCTTTACCTTATTTTGTGATCTTAGTGAATCCTTCCCCTCTCTGGGCCTCAATTTCCTTACCTGCAAATGAGAAACTAGCTTTACTTAATTTCTTTCTTTTATTTTCACTTTCTTCTCTCTTTCTTTTTCTTTTTATGGCCACACCTGCAGCATATGGCAGTTTCCAGGCTGGGGTCAAATCAGAGCTGCAGATGAGGCCTACCGCACAGCCACAGCAATGCTGGATCTGAGCCGCATCTGTGTCCCACACAGCAGCTTACAGCAACCCCATATCCTTAACCCACTGAGTGAGGCCTGGGATCAAACCCCCATCCACATGGACACTGTTGTAGGGTTCTTAACCCACTGAGCAACGATGGGAACTCCTTTACTTAATTTTGGAGGTGTTTTTCAACTCCAAATTTCTAAAGCTGTCGGGGAAAATTTTTGAATCTGCAATGGATTAATGCTTCTTACTGAAACTGCACCAGACTTCTTCGAAATCCTCAAGATGGCCAGATGTCCAAGTTTTTTGTTGCAGGGCCTTTAAACATTGAAGGTGTGGCAGCTGGCCCAGGAATTTGACTCCACCACCTCTTACTCATCACACTCCATTTAATACCACATCTGCTACTTCTATCTCCCAGGCATTTCCCAAACCTAGACATAGTTTTCAACTCCCTCTACCACTGTTCTAGTCCAGACTTCCATGATAGCTTGTTAGATAATGGCAACTGTTGGTTTATTTCAGGCATTTGTGTGAGTGTGTAATATTACGGTAAATCAATATTTTCCATTTCTCTAATGAGAAATGAGATTAGACATCTTTTCATGGAGTTCCCTGGGGGCTCAGCAAGTTAAATCCAGTATTGCCACTGCTGTAGCTTGTGTCTCTGCTGTGGCGTGGGTTTGATCCCTGGCCTGGGGAGCTACCTCAGGTGTGGCCAAAATTTTTAAAAAATGAAACAAACATCTAAAAAAAAAAAACTTTTCTTCTATGTTTTGGCCATTCAGATATCCACTTTTTTTTTTTTTTTTTTTTTGGCCATGCCCAGGCATGTGAAATTTCCCGGGCTAGGATAGAACCCAAACCACAGGATTGACCCAAGACACCAGATCCTTAACCCACTGCACTGTAAGGAAATTTTCAGATATCCACTTTTTAAAAGTACTTTATTAAGACTTCTGCTTATTATTTTCTCCTTGGTAGTTTGTTTTTGTCTTCAATTGATTTTTTAAAAATTTCTTTATATACGCTGTATGTGAATCCTTTTTCACGTATGGGAATTTTCGAACATATTGGTGATACAGTATAAATTATTATTTTCCTCATTGGTTAGCATTTTTTGAGTTCTGTTTAAGAAGTTTTAACCTATCCTAGGATTATCAATATATTCTTCTACTTATTTTTCACAATCCATCTAGAGTTGCATTTTTTTTGTATGCTATGAGTGAAGGGTCTCTGTATTAGTGTTTTATTGCAGTGTACAAATCACCATACATATAGTAGCTTACTTAATTTATTACCTTACATATTTTATTACCTTGTTGTTTACATGGGTCAAAAGTCTGGCAATGGCTTAGCTGGATCTTCCATTCGGGTACCCAAAAAGCTGCAATCAAGGTGTTCCCTGGGTGAGGGTCTCATTTAAAGTTCGAGAGCATCTTCCAAGCTCCTATGATAGAGTTTATTTCCTCCCATCTGTTACATTCATGGCAGCTTGTTTCTTCAAAGTCAGCAAGGGAGAGGGGCGTATTTTACTTCTTTGGGTTGCTTACCCTTAGATCTTACTGAAAAGGGCTGACTTGACGAGGCGAGGCCTACCCAAGATAATCTGTCTTTTGATTAATTCAGCCCACAGATTAGAAACCTTAATTACCTCTAAAAAAATCCCTTCATCTGTGCCATATTCTAGCCATTAAAAGCAAGTTACAGGTCCTGTCAGCACTCAAGGGGAAGGAAATTTATAGAACCACAGACACCAGCACCAGGGGGCAGAAGTCATCAGCGACCATCTGAGCACTCTGTCTACCACAATCTCTTTTTTTTTTTTCCCTTGATACGATTGACCTAGATCCGTTTATTGAGGAGACTATCATTTCCCTCACTGAAGTATAATGTCACTTTGTCCTAACCATACTATGTGTGGGCCTGTATCTGGACACTATTCTGTTCCATTATGCTCTTTGTCTAGTCTTGTGCCAATACCCATATTGTTTAATGCCTGTAACTTTACTATAAATCTTGATAGCTGATAGTGTAAGTCCCACAGCTTTTTTCTTTCTCATTGTATTGACTATCTTTGGCCCCTTATATGTCTGTACAGATCCTGTAATTAATTGGTTAATTTCTCAAATTAATATGTCAAGGGAATATCCTTGACTTTTTTATAGGTCAATTTAGGAAGAATTTATATTTTAAAAGTGTCAGATATTCCAGTACATGAACATAGTGTAGCTCTTCATTCATCTAGATTTTCTTTAATTTGACTCAATATTTTTTTTTCACGTAGATGTTCATATATAATTTTCTCAGATTTATTTCTTGATGTTTGATGGGTTTTTTGCTGCTATTGTAAGTGATTGATATAATTTGACAATATTTTCTATTAGTATTGTCAGTATATAAAAATATATTTGGTTTTGTATGCATACCCTATAGTTGTTATAAAGGTATTGGTTAGTTCTAATTAATAATAGATCCATAGACCCTTTTAGATTTTCTACCTCTTTAATTATGTAATTTGTGAGTAATGATAGTTTTTTTTGTTTTCATATTCTTAATTCATTTCTTTTTCTGCTTTATTACAATGACTAGCTCTTTTATTATAATGTTGACTAGAAGTGGTGAGAACAAACATCTTCATCTCATTACTAACCCCAGGGAGGAAACTTTCAACAATTCACTATTAAATATAACATTTTCAGTAGTGTTTTTTTTTTTTGGAAGTTTCTTTTATCAAGATGAAATATGTATGAACTGTAAGTATGGAACAAGTTTTATGTTTCCAACACTAGTTTAAAGAAACTGAAGGGTCTATAATAACATTGGACAAAGTAGGTTTTAAGGCAGAGAAGTAATAAAAGTCTAAGCAGGAATAATGACATGGAAAACAAGAAGGAAAATTAATGAAATTAAAAAGCTGGTTCTCTAAGAAGACCAATAATATTGAGAAAGCCAGTCTGAACAGGAAAAATAAGTGAAGACACAGTTACCAAAATGAGGAATGAGAGATGATTGATAACCAGCAGTTCAAATAGATAGCAAAAAGAAAAAAAAAGAATGTTATTTTGTCAGTAAATATCAATACTTAGATGATATGGACCAATTTTCCAAAAGGCCTAAACTCCCAAATCTCAGTCAAGCAGAAATAGATAACCTGAACACTGTAATATCTATTAAAGCAATAAAATTTGAAGTTAAAAAAATCTTCACACAAAAACAATTCCAGTCTCACTTTGCTTCACCTTTATTATCCATCCTATAAACATTTAAGGGATAAAATGATTTCTATAGAATTCCAAGAAAAACTAAAGTTTGGGGCCTATTTTCCAGCTCATGTAATGAGATCAGGTTTCCCCGATGCTAAAATCAGGAAAAAGACATTACAGCTACTAAACAAAACTACAGAACAACATTTCTAATAAAATTTCAGAAAATCTTTTCAATAACATAGAAGGAATTACACAGCATACCAAAGTGGGGTTTATTCCAAACATGAAAGGTTGCTTTCACAGTCTCGAAATATCATATACACCTCACATATGATCCAGCCATGTCACCTAAAGAAATGAAAGCACAGGACTTCCCATTGTGGCTCAGCAATAACGAACATGACTAGTAACCATGAAGACTTGGGTTCAATCCCTGGCCTCACTCAGTGGGTTAAGAATCTGGCATTGCTCTGCATTGTGGTGTAGGTCACAGATGCAGCTTGGATCTGATGTTGCTGTGGCTGTGGCATAGGTGGGCAGCTATTGACCCTTAGCATGGGAAATTCCATATGCCAAGAGTGAGGCCCTAAAAAGACAAAAAAAAAAAAGAAAGAAATGAAAGCACATGTTCATACGAGCATTGGTATGCTAATGTTCTTTGTAATGTATACAGTAACATGGATGAATCTCAGCATAATTGTACTAGTGAAAAAAGACAGACTAAGAAAAAAAAAGCTTCCGTGAAACTCTCAGCCCCCAAAACTTGCAAATACAAAGCCTCAGCCCAGTAATATAGGAGTATTAAACATTTGGTCCTTGGAAAGTGTTGTCAGATAAAGCACAGGTCACCTGATTATACTTGAATTTAGGATAAACAATGGATTTTCTTTTCTTTAGTACAGATATGTCCTGTGAAACACTTTTTTAAAAACCAGAGTTCAGATTTTAACTGAGTGTTCTGCAGTTTTATTTGCTAAATTTAATATCTGAATTTTGATTTTCTTAACTTTCTTGTTTTAACTCCCAGGTCGAGTTTTTTGACCTTGAGGATTTCATTAACATTTTGTTCAGCATTCAGTGTTTCCCGGCGGGATGACTGTTTGAGAGTCTCTAGTCTACCTGCTTACTGAAAGCAGAATCCCCACTTCGGCTCTATGTAATACCTTATTCAGCCTAGGGACCCTATACGATTACTTTAAGGTGTTATATATCTCTGACTGGGATGAGCTCTTTGATTTCACAGAATATTTATGCCAATTTAAGGGGATAAATGTTAATTTTAAGGAAATAACCTTAGCCAGATAGATTTTCTAAGGTCTGTTTCTCATTTATCTTGGGAATAAGGAGATGAGAAAGAACTGCTCTATCAACCCTACTATTTCAGATCTAAAGGAAGCTTTTACCTGCAGGAATTTTTCCTACTTACTTTGTTAGTTGGCTTCCACTGAGCCTAAAATCTTCCATCTTTGTAGAACCGATATTATTTTACAAAAAGAATTGGGGAAACTTCTGTTTTTTTTTTTAATTTATTTTATTTTATTTTATTATTATTTTTTGTCTTTTTAGGGCCGCACCTGCAGCATATGGAGGTTCCCAGGCTAGGGGCCCAATCGGAGCTGTAGCCGCTGGCCTATGCCACAGCCACAGCAGCGCAGGGTCTGAGCCACGTCTGAGACCTACACCACAGCTCAGGGCAATGCTGGATCCTTAGCCCACTGAGAGAGGCCAGGGATATGTGGTTGCTAGTCAGATTTGTTTCCTCTGAGCCATGATGGGAACGCCAGATCTAATTTTGAAAAATTGCATTCTTAGTCATCTCAGGACTGAGCGCCTGGGCTCCAAGTGAGCCCCTTTTTAGTTCCCAGTGGTGATCCTTACATGCCCACCTATGGGGCCAACTACTTCGGGTCGAGATTGGAGCTGGCACCAGAACGGAAGCCGGTCGGAGACCAGGGCAGCCCCAGGGTGCGCTGATCTCACCGTCTCTGTCCCACTCCCAGACAGGTTGTCTTCCAGGCATCTCTTCTTCTGAATACATGCAGCTGTAAGCTCTTTTCTGTTCCATCACTTGAGTAACAGAGGGAGGTAGTTTGACTGTTTTCACTATTTCCCAGCACTCCCATTAGGCAGTCTTTTATGCTTGGAAGCATGTCACCCTTAGTCACAAGGCTCACCACTGGTACAAGGATTGGGTATCAGTATGAAAAGAATTACCTGTGGCCTCTTCCCTCGGGTAAGGATGGGAGAGAGCTTAAGGCAGAAGGTCACTTTGTGTTTTCTAAAACTCTCTCCACCGCCTACACATAGCATTATCACATTTTGTACACTTCATAATATCATCAGAACATCAGAGGAAAAGATGATTGTATCATACAAATGAGGCCATTTAAATAGGAAAATGCTGAAAGGAAATGAAATCTCAGTGAAGTGGATGAGAAGTGTACAGGAGGTGGCTATTCTTTGTGAGCTGGGAGGTGTTCGATCTGCAGTAAAGGGCACTTGAAATGAGAAATGCTAATTATTTTCTCCAGGGCAACTGACCCATTAGAGTCCTTAAAGCAACTAGACTGCCTTGAATTCCCTAAATTCCCCTTTTAGTAACTTTGGCCATATGTGCTCGGTATTTTCTGGTCTCTGCGTGACCTGGTCCTGAAGGCTGGGAAAGAAACTGCTCCCAGCTGAGATTTGCGCCTGTGTTCAACAGCTCCCCAAATGTGTAGGCCAAGGCTGTTGGAGGATAAGGGGATTGATAGAGGTGTTATGGCTCTGAGGAGTGGAGCATGGAACAGAGAGAAAATACTTAGAGAGAAAAATCAGGCCTAGAGGGAAGCTGTCATGCCAAGTAGTACCTGGAAGTTATAAGAGATGCAGGTCAGCCATATCACCCTTAACTTCATCAGAAATATGCACACTTGGAGCTAGAAAAATATATGATTCTAAAATACTACTTATAAGGAAATTAGTTTTCTAAAATAAAAATCCTTCTCTTAAACTCTTCCACTGGGTTGAAGAAGGAACACTCTTAACGATATTTCATGAAGCCACAATCACCCCAATACCCAAACCAGACAAAGATAACACCAGAAAAGAAAATTATAGGCCAATATCTTTGATGAATATAGATGCAAAAATTCGGCAAACTGAATCCAACAGCATATAAAAAAGATCTTACACCATGACCAAGTGGGATTCATCCAAGGTCACAAGGATGGTTCAACATACGCAAATTACCACTTTAACAAAAGAAAGGTCAAAAACCACATGATCATCTCAATAGATGCAGAAAAAACATCTGAAAAAAAATCAACATCCATTCATGATTTAAAAAACTGTTACCAAAGTGTGTACAGAGGGAACATACCTAAACGTAATCAAAGCCACTTATGACAAATCCACAGCCAATATAATAGTCAAGGGAGAAAAGCTGAAAGCTTTCCTGCTAAAATCTGGAACAAGGCAAGGATTCCCACTCTCACCACTTTTATTTGACATTGTAATGTAAGTCCTAGCCACAGCAATCAGACAAAAAAAAAAAAAAAAGAGAGAGAAAGAGAAATGAAAGTTATCCAAAGGTATCCCTAAAAAAACAAAAAAGAAACGGAAAAGAAAATAACAGTCAAACTGTTACCAACCTGGGCCCCAAAAAATGAGAGGATGGAGTGCCCACCAGAGAACATAAGAGAGATCAGCCCCTCTGAGAGGGGTGCTGAGGTTGGCTGAGGGACACGGAGAGTGGGTGGCCTTGCAGCTCCAGTCAGGGACAGGCCGGGGAATAACCCACCCCGCCCCACATCACTCTCTTCACCTGCCTCAGTTTCCTCTCAGACCTTCCACTAGCCAAGCCCAGCCTGAGACAGAGGCTTGGAGCCCCGCAGCTGCAGTCCTGCAGTCTGTACAGGTCAGCCCTCTGGGGCACAGAGGAGTGTGGCAAAGAGGGGAGAGTGGATGAGGAAGGGCAGAGAGGTTTTTAGCGCTGTCTCAGCAGAAAAGAAGTGGAGCGTCAAAAGTGATTTGGTTGAAATTTGTATAAAGACACTGTTTCTTCCAACATGGCAGTAATATATAAACGCTAAAATGGGCTGCACTTGTAATTTTTTTTTTTTTTTTTTTTGCTCTTCTTAAAGCTAAAGAAAACCACAGATAAGGAGGGCTCACCCAAATCCTTGTCAAGAGGTCAGATGAATTAACCTGGATGAGAACATATTAGAGTCAGACTGTCAGAACAGGGCATTCTGGTTCTCACTTAGTCCCTGTCAACTCAGAAAGCTCCAGCAGGTTCAGCGCCTCACTTCAGGCGGAGGTCTCTGCTCCATTTCCTCATCTCCCGGGGACTGTGCACCACCACGGTCGGGTTGTGCCTTTTCAAGTCACTACTCTTCTTTTAAAATAAAACGCTTCTTTAACTGAAGTTACATTAATATTTATTTTGCTTACGTTTTTATTGCCTGTGTGTTTCATTATAAGCTTATAAACTTTAAGAAAACATGGAATTCTTTTTTTCTTTTCTTTTTCTTTTCTGGCTTTTAAGGGCCCACCTGAGGCATATGGAGGTTCCCAGGCTAGGGGTCGAATCGGAGCAACAGCCGCCAGCCTACACCACAGCCACAGCAACACCAGATCCAAACCGCATCTCCGACCTGCATCAGAGCTCATGGCAATGCCAGGTCCTTAACCCACTGAGCAAGGCCAGGGATCAGACCCGCGTCCTCATGGATACTAGTCAGACTGATTTCCGCTTCTCCACAATGGCAACTTCCTGGATTTTTTTTTTTTTTTCAATTCTGTCTTTAATGCTTAGAACAGTACATGGAACAAAGTACACCCATCATTTTTCCCCCCAGATAAACACCTTTCGAGCTGCTAGAAGTCTGCCTGTAATCTCAGCATCACGGGGCTCCTCATCGCATCTCAAGCCAGGAACTTCTTAAAGTCGATCTTTTTCTAGGTTTTTTTTTTTCTCCTGTCTATTGTACCCTCTGTTTAATAGCTAAGAATGGCACAACTCATTCCAAATTTAGAGAATACCACAACTTATGTAAATTTGACCAGTTCCTTCAAAGACACAAACTATTAAAGTTTAGTTAAAAACAGTTAGCCTGACTAGTTTTATATATATTAAAGAAATTAAATTTCTTGTTAAAAACTTTCCCACAAAGAAAATTCTAGGCCCAGATGTTTTCACTGGTGAATTCTACCCATTTAAAGGAAGAAATAATACCAATTCTCTTCCACAATCAAAAAAAGAGGAGCAAATACGTCCGAAGTCATTTTATGAGGCTAAAAGTGCCCTACTACCAATACCAGACAAAAACATGACGAGGAAGAAAATTACAGACACAAACATCAACACAAAATCTTCAAGTCAATATAAGCAAATCAAATGTCTTATGTTTGTACCTCTAGGGTCTAGGATAGTATGTGTTACCTAGTAAGACTTTGGTAACTTTTTTTTTTCTTTCTTTTTACTGCCGAACCCACAGCATATGGAATTCCTGTGCTAGAGGTCGAATTGGCACTGCAGCTGCCAACCTAACCACACTCACAGCAGATCTGAGCCACATCTGCAACCTATACTGCAGCTTACGTCAATGCCAGATCCTTCACCCACTGAACAAGGCCAGGGATTGAAGGTGCGTCCTCACAGATACCATGTCGGGTTCTTAACCTGCTGAGCCACGACAGGAACTCCACTTTTTATTGCATGCCACTGAACAAGATCAATTTGAGTGAACTGTTAAGACAAAGAAGTGCTGACATGCTTGCACAGCACAGAAGAGTTGAAAATAAATTAACAATGAAAATGCTGGTTTGAGAATGATTTTCTCTACCTCTTTTAAACTATCTGGAACGCCACCTCTGCCTATAATAGTTGATGTCTTTAGTCACTTCGTCTTTGTTGTCTTGGATGGGGCAAAGTAACTGGCACTTGTTGAGGACTTCTCACGTGACCGGGGTTGTGTTGGTGATTTAATTTTTATGTTCTTATTTTAATTCTCATAATGGTTAACATCCCCAGTGAGAAAACAGGCGCTTAGTAACTTTTCCAATTCAGATCTAGTAAGTGATTGAGTGAAAAAATGAGTCCACGCCTAAAGGTATGTAAAGATCAAAACCAGCTTGTCAAAGAGTGTGCTTCTCAGAAGCCTTCTAACTTCGTAGTGTGAAAACTGGAACAGTGGTAGGTGAGGACAAAGGATTCCCAAACTCCAAATCTCCAAAAGGTTAGGCAACAGTCTTGGGCTAGTCAACTGGGGTGGGACTCATTAAGTTATCTGTGAAGTGAAAAAAGTATCAATCAATCTACCAACAAACAAAAATAACGTGATGGTTCCAACTTGTCCTGCCAACAGCCCTCCTGATTTGCATTTTCCTCTGCTGCCACCTGCTGGTCATCTATGGGAAAGGCAGAAGGAAGCTTCAGGAGCGGTCCTTGCTCCTTGTCCCCCACTTTATTTCCATCCCTGCTCTTTACCCCCCAGCCCTACAGAGTGATTGCAGAGTTGTTCTCGAGGGGCCTGTTTTGAGATCCTGGGCTTGTCTCTATTTTTCAGATGTTTCTGAAAAGTTCTGAGTAAATGACTTCTCCCCAGAGTCTGACTTTCCAGCCTTCAAGCAGAATACAAGTGGAAGCCTCTCCTCTGGGTTCCCTAACCTTTGATACAAAGGAGTTGGAGGGTTCACCCAGCAGTGCCTGACTGGCACAGAGCTGGGATTTTTCCAAATGAGAGTTCATCCTTATTCTCCCTTCACCAGAGCCTCCCAATGCCCACAAGGAAATGCTTAGCCCCTCCAATCCTCCCATTTGGGGTACACTTAGAGCCCAAAATAGTCCAAAGGGTTTGGGGCCTTCTTGCTGGCATTCAGGACTCCCCTGACTAAAAGATCTGCTCATGGGCCTATGCAAGAGGGAGCGCCCTCATCTGGGGTGCGTGCGCCACTGGGGAGCCTACGGGCAATTGCCTTGATAGTGCCAGGGCTCTAAACAGGTGGGTTTTTGGGGTCAGCAGGGGGCTCAGCCTGAATCACTCCGTAGGATTGAAAAAATGTCCATTAATGACTTAAGAAGACTGCTCATTATTTTAGGGAGATGATTTTCCACCTAAAATCTGGGAGAAACATTAAGAAATGATGCGTGAATGCATATATTCACACATATACAAAGAATACAACATCTCTGATGAAAGACCAAATATCAATAGTACTTCTCTGAGAGGAGTTCCCATCATGGCTCAGTGGTTAAGAATCCGATT
>PVHT020000066.1:8931166-8999705 GCA_004024745.2 Catagonus wagneri | reverse complement strand
CGATCCCTGCCCTTGCTCAGTGGGTTAACGATCCGGCGTTGCCGTGAGCTGTGGTGTAGGTTGCAGACGCGGCTCGGATCCTGCGTTGCTGTGGCTGCGGCGCAGGCCAGTGGCCACAGCTCCGATTAGACCCCTAGCCTGGGAACCTCCACATGCCGCGGGTGCGGCCATAAACCCGTGGCCATAAAATGACAAAAAGCAAAAAAAAAAAAAGAATCCGATTAGGAACCATGGGGTTGCAGATTTGATACCTGGCCTCGCTCAGTGGGTTAAGGATCCGGTGTTGCCGTGAGCTGTGGTGTAGGTTGCAGACGTGGCTTGGATCCCGCGTGGCTGTGGCTGTGGCGTAGGCCAGTAGCTACAGCTCGGATTAGATCCCTAGTCTGGGACTCTCCATGTGCCGTGGGTGCGGCCCTAGATAAAGGAAGAAAAAAAGATTAAAAAAAAAATAGTACTTGTCTGAGGGTGATGAGATTATTATTCTCCCTTACTGCACTTTCTAGTTTTGTTTTTTTCCTGCAATGAACATTTACTGCTGATGTAACATTTTTTTAACTTAAAAAAAAAGAATGTTTTTTTATTCAGAGACCTGGGACATTTTTGTTGCGAGTAGGATGCATGCAGTTCTCCCAGGCAGGACCTGGGAAAGCAGAAAAGAAAAGGAAGTTTTATTTTATGCTTGCAGCTCCCTCACTTCAGCAGCTTGAAGATGGTGGACAGTTATTCATGCTCCCACTAGCTTGGCACAGATGGGAGGCTGCTGGCTCTAGAGTCTAAGACCTGGCTCTGCTTTGTGTCCCCCACTTTATTTCCATCCCTGCTCCACCCATGATCTCCTGTCACTTCCTCTGTCCCAGTCCTTCTGCTCATGGGGTCCCCTCCTCCCTACAACATCTCTTTCCATTGCCTGGTGAAATGGTCACAAACAAGTGGCTAAAGACAGGCATTATGCATTCAGAATTAAGTCAAGGGAGAGAGGGAGGGGATCACAAAGATGTTTTGTTGTTTTTTTTTTTTGCCATCGGAGATGTTTGTGAATATCAAAGTTTAAGAATTATTAACCTACATAGTTGAGCATGAGCTGAGAGACACTAAAAACTAGGCTCTCCCTCTTAGCAAGTGAAACACCACACTCGAGTTCTCAGAGTTCCTGTTGTGGCTCAGTGGGTTAAGTACCTGACTAGGACACATGAGGAGGCAGGTTTGATCCCTGGCCTCGCTCAGGGGGTTCAGGATCTGGCATTGCCG
This sequence comes from Catagonus wagneri, assembly GCA_004024745.2. Lineage (NCBI taxonomy): Eukaryota > Metazoa > Chordata > Mammalia > Artiodactyla > Tayassuidae > Catagonus > Catagonus wagneri. Next base: position 8,998,457 of record PVHT020000066.1, on the reverse strand, counting down.
TGGCTGTGGCTGTGGTGATGGCCGGCAGCTGTAGCTCTGATTCCACCGCTAGCCTGGGAACCTCGATAAGCGGTGGGTGCGGACCTAAAAAGAAAAAAAAAGAGTGCTCTAGAGGGTGTCGACAGCTTTCCAGGAGTCCGGGCTGGAGAGCATCAGGCTCGGGACTGACAAGGAGTGGGAATTAGCTAGCCAGCTTGGAGTGGGTACAAGAGCTAGTGACCCAGTGGACACTTCAGGCAGAGGCAGCAGCCACACAGAAATGTGGAATTACAAGGGTGCGTGGCAGGTTTAGAGTAGCTGCAAGCAGTTCAGAACACCAGCTGCTTTCCTGTTAGGTTTCGCCAACAGGAGGCCCTGGAGAGCTTTCCACACCCCTTGGGTGCCGGCAGCCAGAGGAAACCCCTTTGACAGTCAGGGAACCGTCCCTGCTGGTCCTTCACCAGGTGGGCCTTAAAACTCCTTGACAATTAAGTCAAGCCTCTGGGGGATTCTCCTTTCTCGGTGGTCTGAGGACCAGCTTTCCAGCTTCCTCCAAGAAGTCTGAATTCCAGGGGCTCAGAACTCCTCTCCCAGGCTCTCTGGTTCTAGAAACATCTTTTCCTTGAGATTTCCCATTCCGAAGAGCTGTGGTTTGCCTCCTGCAGTTCTTTTTTTTTTTTTCTGTCTTTTTGGCTTTATGTAGAGCTGCACCCGCGGCATATGGAGGTTCCCAGTCTAACAGGAGCTGTAGCCGCCGGCCTTCGCCACAGCTACAGCAACGCAACCTACACCACAGCTCATGGCAACGCCAGATCCTTAACCCACTGAGCAAGGCCAGGGATCGAACCCGCAACCTCATGGTTCTTAGTCGGATTTGTTAACCACTGAGCCATGAAGGGAACTCTGCCTCCTGAAGTTCTTAACTCTCCCTTTTTTGCACTTTTCCCTTTTTTGCACTTTCAGCCTTCAAGCCCTTGTGTGACCAATTCCTGGTAGCAAATGCTCTCTGTTTTAAAAATGTAACGTGACCTGAGCAGACAGTTACATCGTGTTCATGTCTCTCTCTGTGTTGGGAAAGTTGAGTCTTTGGAGGCATTTAAGCAGAAAAACTGACTCCTGGCTGCAGACCTCATTTGATTTGATCTTTTGGCAGCATTTGACTCTGTGGATAATTTTCCTTCCTTTAAACATTACATCACTTGACTTTTATAATATACTTTTATGGTTCCTCAGTAGCTTGCGTAGGTGGATGCAGGAGCCAATGGTTGGAATGGGTTTGACTTCGTTCCTTGTGGTGACTCAAGCAGGGTATGATGGTTTCGGTCCTCGCAGACTTGAGTTTTGCTTGTGGGAGGCCCTGATTTCTGCGACAGTGGGAGGTGCCCCTTCCAGGGCACGCCTGTGCAGACTTCTGAACTGGAATGTGTGACTGCCACCTGGCCACATTGGGCTCTTCATGCACAAAATCCATGCAGTAAATAAAGGAATTACTCTGTTGGTTGTCATAGTGGATCCTGATTACAGTGAGGGGCCTGTACTGCTGCTTCACGGTAGGGGGATTGGAAGGAGTGTGATTGAAAATCAGAGAATTCACTCAACGTATTCAAGCCTCTAGATCAGGAATCAGCAAATGTTTTCTTGAAGGGCCAGACACTAAATATATCAGATTGGCAAGCAATATGGTCTCTGTCATAACGATTCAACTCTAATGATGTAGCCGTCATAGACATACATACACAAGCATGGCTGTGTTCAAAAAAAATAGTTATTTACAAAAACAGGCAGCTAGCCCATAGTTTTGGCCTACAGTTTGCTGACTTCTTTTCTAGATTTAAACTCAAGAAACCAAAATTTACAGAGCATAGAGAGCGATGTCAAATGATGCCATGAAGTTGCATCCAGCCAAATCCAGAACATGGGCAATTCCACAAAACAAATGACTTGTCTTCTTCAACAGACATATGATCTGAAAACAAAGGAGGAAGACCTTCTATATATTCAAAATATCCAAGAAACATACTCATAAAATTCAAAATGTGGAACTTTAACTTAAAAAATATTAGATTATCAGGAAAAATCAAAGAGAGGTTGGGAATTACATGACACTGAAGAACTGAAACAAATTTGCTGTATATGGTAATGGGGTATTGCAGCTATGTTGAAGTCATATATAGTGAGGTATTGATAGTGAAATAATGCGACACCTGGGCTTTGCTTTAATACAATCCAACCACACACACACACACACACACGTGTGTGCGTGTATGTGTATTGTGTATTGGGAGAGGTACTGAGGAAATAATAATAGTGGCAAAATGTTGCTATTAGTTGAAACTTGTTGAGTACCTGAAGTTTTGTTTTACTGTTCTCTCTGTTTTTGTGAATGTATGAAAAATTCCGTAATAAAGACTTTAAAGAACAGTCAAAATAATTCAAATTGAATGAAACTATTGAAGATGCCAAATTTCTGATCACTTTGATCATTTATTCTTTCAGTGCCCAGCAGATGACATGTGGGGTGCTCCATTCTTTAACTCCACAATTTTCTGAGTTTTCCCTGCTGCAGTTGTTTCAGGAAGGGGGGACCGCTTCCAGGGCCCGAGAACAGACTCTTGACTAACACTAGGAAATGAATTTTCTGAGGAGACTCACGTGCCAACAAAGCAAAAGACTTCACGGGAAAGAGGCGCCTGGGCAGAGAGCAGCAGGGGAAGGGAAACCAGGAGAAACGCTCTGTCACGTGGCTCAAAGCCTCAGGTTTTACGGGAATAGGGTTAGTTTCCAGGTTGTCTCTGGCCAGTCGTCTTGCTCAGCCTGTACTTGGTCTGGCCTAGGGTCTTTCTTGGTGGCATACGCACACTTCTTGGCCAAGGTGGATTCCAGCGCCAAGGATCCTGGGAGGTTTGCCGTCTCCTCCCTCCTGTTGGCGTCTCCCAGCTCCTCCAGGTTAGTCTTCAGGGCAGCACCACGGCCTCATCAGGGCCTCCTCTGTGAGACAACTGGTGCTATTATAGTGCCTGGCCCAGGTGGGCAGTTTCCGTCAATGGTCCCCTAACATAACTCGTTTTCTCATCTAAACCTGTGGGTAAATAATTTATGCTACTAAGCTGTGATTTCCACAAGGGATTCCTTATTTTTTTATGAAGCTAAAATGTGCCTGCTGAAGAGGTACAAGAGGACGTGAGAGATGACAGCTGCCTCTCCCAGGAGTCTCTCTAGAAAGAATTTAGGGAAAGAAAATAGTCCTTCTTTTTTTTTTCTTTTTTCCCACTTGGACCTTGAGCACCTACCTTCCCTGTGCTACACCTTCCACACATCCAGTTGTCACCACTGGCCATTTCCATCATTAACATTTCAGCCCTCCCCAAAGTCATTTGAGCTTGGACCCTCCATGACACCACCTTTGAGACCTAGAAAGTATCTGTCCCCGTGAAACTGGCATCTGTGCTAAAGTTCCATCTCCTGTTCTAATGTCAGGTTCGATTAGGGAGTGTTCGCCTTTAGCTCCCCTCCGCCATCTTTTTAGTGAATATATCGACTCAACTTTTCAACACCCCAGACCAAGATAATGAAACCCCAGGCCCAAGTATAAATCTTGTGGGAAGTGTAGCCTTAGAGATTTCAACCTTAATCCTTTTTTTTCTTTTTTCTTTCTTGGCTGATCTATGGCATATGGAAGTTCCACGGCCAGGGATCAAATCTGAGCTGCAGCTGCAGCAACGCTGGATCCTTTAACCCACATGCCAGGCCGGGGGTCGAACCTGCATCCCGGCACTGCAGAGACACTGCTGATCCTGTTGTGCCACATTGGGAATCTCTCAACTTTAATTTTTTTTTCTTTTTATGGCCGCATATGAAAGTTCCCAGGCTAGGGATCGAATTGGACCTGCAGCTGCCAGACCACGCCCCAGCCACAGCAATGCAGGAGCCTAGCCACATCTGCAAACCATGCTGCAGCTTGTGGCAATGCCAGATCCTTAACCCACTGAGTGAGGCCAGAAATCAAACTGAGTGGATAATAGTGGGGTTCTTAACCCACTGAACCACACCAGAACTCCTTAAACTTTATCTTTATTCAAATCCAGAAAAGGCCACAAATGAGGGCTCTTGATTAGAGAGTAGAGGTTGGGCTGAGGAATATAGTCCCCCAAATTTCCTCTAGATGGTCTACCGACCCCCTCCCCAAATGATTAACCTTGATTAGCTTCCCTTTTCTCTCTTTAAAAACTTTCATGGTTGATCAGAATCTTCAGAGTTGGTTTTTGGACATAAGCCCAACTTCTCCCCAGGCTGCTGGCCTCCTGAAGGCAACCTTTCCTTTCCTACCTGTTAGTTTTGCTGAGGGAGGAACGTATAAGCCAAGTTGGTAAAGCAAGAGAGATTTAGTAAGGCATCAGAAGGGACAGGCTGAGCTCAAGATGGTGCCAGCACTGACTGTGAGGAGATGCTAGGCTTATAAATGATCTGTGGCAGGAATCTGTGGCTGGAGTTTGTGGTGGGGACTTGTGTCAGGAGCAATGAAGAAGGAGGAGGAGAATGTCAAAGGAGGGGTAGGGGGGTTGAGTCCCAGGACAGAGGGCAGTTAATCTTTATAGGTGGTTAATCTATGCAGGCAGTTGTTTTCTGCAGGCCATTATATCTCACTGCCCGATTTGAGCATCCGCACTCCAGGAAAGGGTGTAGATCTTGTGCCAGACGTTACCCATGCCCACAGCAGGTCTCCAAGATGAACAGCCACATTTGGGGGTGGGGGCGAGGCTCTGTCTCCATCCTCCTAGGAACCTATCACAACCAACAGTTGTGTCTCAGTGAGCAGCCAAACTCGAGCTCAGGAACCACTTGACTGTACCTATGAAGCCAGAAAGATGTTACTGGAATCCGGGTTCTTGTTCATGCAGCCGAAGAATGAACTTCGCGAACACTCAGGCAGCAAGCAAGCAAAGTCTTTATTACAGGAAAGCAAACAACTCCCAGGATAACTGTGAGGGGGAGAAGAGCCCCCCTCTCTATTGTCTTATAGGGGTCTTTAACCCTTAAAGATGGGAGGGTAACAACGTGGGGTCCAGAAAGATGTGGTTTTCTCCCACTGGCCTTGCCCAGTTACCTCAAGGTAAGTCCTTGTTATTGTCTTAGGGGTGAAAAATGTCCTGTAAGTCTTATGGTTTCTTTGCCCCTTTCTTCCCATAAACTGAGTCACAGGGGGTTAGGGAATAATGTCCATCTGGGCATAGGTACACTCCCTATAGTAAACAAGGCCCTGAAGGCCTTAAGCTACAAATGTTAATCAGTAGCCAAGTCAAAGAATGCATGGAAACCCATGCTCCTACACTGACTACCTGAGTTATTATTCTGCCTCACCTATACATCAAAAGACTTAAAATGGGCATTCTCCTTAACTTGGCAATTCCAGTTCTAGGAAATAATTCAAAGGGAATAATTAAAATGTGCTAAAAAAATGTATGAGCAGGTGTGCTATTTCTAAATTGACATGGAATGTTTTGTAGCTATTAAAAATGTGTAATAGAAGAATAATGACATGGGGAAATAGTCATAATGAATTTCTATTCTGAAAAGCAAGTAGGCCATGAGACCTTTTTTTTTTTTTTTGTCTTTTTGGGCCTCACCCTTGGCATATGGAGGTTCCCAGGCTAAGGGTTGAATCAGAGCTGTAGCCGCCAGCCTACACCACAGCCACAGCAACGGGGAACTCGAGCCGTGTCAGTGACCTACACCACAGCTCATGGCAGTGCTAGATCCTCAACTCTCTAAGTGAGGCCAGAAATTGAACATGTGTCCTCACTGATACTAGTCAGGTCCGTTTCCACTGAGCCACAATGGGAACTCCTTATTATTTATTTATGTATTCATTGCCATGAGACATTTTGATTTTTATAACTAACTGCTTTAAAATCTGGGTTTTATAGACCCTGGAAAGAGGCAAATTCTTAGTGATTGTGCCTGGATAACAAAATAGGGAGAAAGTTTTCCTCTGGCCTTCTGGGTTCTTCTGGCTGGTCTAAAAATTAAATTGTCATGGGCCGGACCAACAGGGGAAGTCACTCAAAAGTTGAATAACATGTATACATGGGATGGTAGAAAGCAGAATTTGCCACCCTAAAATATATCTCTTTGACATATTAATTTCTTTTAATGTGGTAATTTTCTGAGGAACAGCAGACAGGGGAAGGGCTCTGAAAACAAAATAGAAGTTGCCCTCTGGTAAGAAACACATTTGTAAGGGAAATCTCCATTTGTCAAGGTGCCTCCCTCCCTGAAGAGGAAGAAGACTACTTAGCTAGAAACTCTTAGCAGGGAGAAGGCCAGGACTTAAATCTGCATCACAATCACCCTGTTAACTGTGCTTTCAGGAAACTTCCCACAACTGTCTCTCCCCACCCTCAATATCCTCTGTAACCTAAGGTGATGCTGAAGGTGGGGGTTTTTGGCCATTGTGGGTGATTATTCAGTTTTCCTGAGACCCTCCCAGGTATGCATGCTCTTAAACGTTGTTTCCTTTCCTCCACTTACTGCGGCCTATTGCAAGCTCCGGTTTTCTACTTTACACTTTATTGTCTCTCGCACCTTGAGTTTTTTGAGGACAACAGGCACTAAATCCTCAGCACCAAACATCTTCATAGATAATTATCTATTGAATCTATAAAATCATCAACAAGACTTACCAGTCCTATTGATTACTGAACAAATGTTTATTATTGTCAACTTAAAAAATAAGCACAACTTAAAAGTTGAGAGTTAAGTTTTATTTGGGGCAAAATGAGGACTATAGCCTGGGAGGTAGCATGTTAGATAGCTCTAAAAAACTGCTGCAAAGAGGAAGGGTGTGTGTCAGCATATATGTTATTTTGGTGAAGCGCGGAGGAACATGCAACCAAGCACACATTTTTTTCAGAAGGTTGCTGCTAGTCCCAAGAAGCAGATGTCACCATGAAGGATTTCAATGCTTTCTAAATATGAGGAGATGCAAGAATTGGGCCCATGACATCTTCTCCTGAAAATATCTAAATATCTGAAGACTTTTTCTGCCAGTTTTCCCAGAGCACAGAGTGCCTCACTCCTGGTCTCCACCCTGAGCTCTTTTCAGGGGGTGTTGAGGGTCAGCAGCTGCAGTGGCTCGAGTCAACCATGTAGAGTCGGATGGCCAGTGACAATCTCTAGCTGATACCGGAATCCGTGTTCTTGTTCATGGCAGTCAAAGAATGAACTCTGCGAACACACAGGCAGCAAGCAAGCAAAGTCTTTATTAAAGGAAAGCAAATTGCTCCCAGGGCTGCTGGGAGTGGGGAGAAGAGCCCCCTTCTTTATTGTCCTATAAGGATTTTTATCTCTCAAAGGTGGGGAGGGGCACCAACGTGGGGTCCAGAAAGATGTGGCTTTTTTTCCATTGGCCTTGCTCAATTCCCTATATCAGTCCTTGTCTAATAGAGGTTTTAGTGTTCGAAATATCCCATAAGTTATGGGTTTTTTTGTCCTTTTCTTTCCTTAGACTAAGTCACCATTCCTCTCATTCCTTTTTTATCAGTTGAGGAGTGGGCTAGAGATTTGCATTTGCTATAATAAAACAAAGTCTGTGGGGAGTGTGCATTTCCTATAATAAAACAAGGCCAGTAGAGGTGTTACTTCCATGAGCCCTTAAGCCACAAATGTTAATCAATGTCCATATCAAATAATGCATCGGAGCCCATGATCGTACACCAACTACCTGAGTTAGTATTCTGTCTCACAGTTCACATTATGATAGAGAAGTGAAAGGAAGGGGAGAAGAAAGAGAAACGTAAGAGAAGGGGAAGAAACAAAGAGGAAGAAACAAGGAGGAAGAAATTACAGAGAGAATAAAAAAAGTGTCTGAGGCTTAGGGGCCCTACAATTGACAGCCGTCTCACCTCTGTTTTGCAGAAGTCCTAAGTCAGTGATTTAAAAACATTTTTTTTTTCTTTTTAGGGCCGCACCTGCAGGATATGGAAGCTCCCAGGATAGGAGTTGAATCAGAGCTGCCACAGCCACAGCAACACCAGATCCGAGCCATGTCTGTGACCTACACAACAGCTCACATGAGTTTTATTGACTGAAGAATTTATTTAACACTAGCTCTTTGCCTGATAGCTATTCCTACTCCTAGGATTTTCAAACAGCTTTCAAAGTTAGTATTATTCATCTTGAAATTTTCTGTGGTCATTTGATATGCATGGATACTTCTGAAAACCTTTCAATGAAATAAGAGTTGGTGAGGGAGATTTTCCAGGGTAACTTTATTCTTTTCATTGATTCCTTGCTTAAAACACAGAGTGAATCTGACTTCAACTTGCTGGTCAGCAAAGCTAATCTACTTATTGCTGCTGAGTTACTTATTGTTCAGAGCTAGGATAAGAAAAAGCAAGGCATGCTTGTGATCGACAGGTAATAAAAGGAAGCAACAGTCCCAGGACAGCTGGGTCACTGACCACCTGTGTGCTGCCTTCGCTGTCTTCTCATTACCACTTTCCATTTTCCTTCAAGTGGGAGAAAAGACAAGTCCAGAATGCAGACGGCCTGCTGGCCTGGGTGCTGCTGAGAGCCACTGATTAAAGCTGGAGATGAAACTCTTTTTCTCAATTTCATCTTCTTGAACTTAATACCAACTGTGTTTCAAGCAGAGCTACCATATACCTGCTGAGAAGCTTTTTGCTACCTGCTGCTATGAAAATGACGGCATTTACTGCTTCAAGTGAGGGAGGTGATCAGCTCATTTGGAGGCCAGAGGAAGAAAACAATTTTTTCAATTAGGCACATGTCTTTTAGCCTCTGTCCAGTCAGAGAGTGAAGAACAAAAGCACGTGTGTGTGTGTGTGTGTGTGTGTGTGTTGAGCAGTATTAATCTGAGTTTCTTTATTTCCAAAACATCTATTACTGTGGGTGAATTTAATTTCATGAAATTGAAATGATGGGTGTTTTGCTGACTCTTGAAGCTACTGCTGGCCTGGAGCTCAAAGCTCTCGAGTTCTTTTTCTGCTTTGTCTCTGGCCCCTCTGGGGGGTTACAAATGACCCCTCTTGCTCCATTTTTAAAAAGTTGATTCTAGAGAGGCAGAATGTACACTCCTTCCTTGACTATGTTATTGAAAAGCATGATTTCTTACCAAAAAAATAGAAGCCAAAGAGAAGAACAAATCTTTTCTCTACTGGGCACAGCATGTTTATTTTCTAAGACCTTTTAGAATTCGCCCTAGAGAAAAGAAAGAATTCAATATGCAGTTAGCTTTCTAAGGGAAAAAAAATGAAACATGCTAAGATGGATATTTCCATTCAAATTTTGCACTTCACATCTGCCCTGCATGACTAGCACCCCTCAAGGAATAAGAATTTTCTTATTTTTATTTTTATTTTTTTTTTGCTTTTTAGGTCTGCTCCCATGGCATATGGAAGTTCCTAGGCTAGGGGTCAAATTGGAGCTGCAGCTGCCAGCGTACACCACAGATAGAGCGATACAGGATCCGAGCTGCACCTGCGACCTACACCACAGCTCACGGTAACACCGGATTCCTAACCCACTGAGCAAGGCCAGGGATGGAACCTGAATCCTCATGGATACTAGTTGGATTCACTTCTGTGCCGCAACAAGAATAACTGCAGTCACTTTTTAAGGTGCTTTTGTGGCCTCAGTGAAACTCCCTGGATACCGGCAAAGTTTTGCCTTTCAAAGCTCTATCCAAACCCCCATGCCACCTCAGCCCCCAGTTTTTCAGCTGTTTCTACAGCAGATTCTCCTCGTTGGAGATCTTCACCCTTATAGTTATTCCTCTTGAAGGGACTTATATAGCTCCAAGCTGGAGCTTCTCTCCTGTCTGGCTCACATCAGGCCCACAAGGAACAGGCACTGGTCCCTTGTCCTGACAGTCTGGGCATGCTGGCTCATTGCAATGCAATGGCTTCTATCCTTTACTTGCAGGCCACTTTAATCTTTCTCATACGAGGGTCAAGACAACTTTCCTTAGTGTTTTTCAGTTTTGGCAAACAAAACAAAGCTCTTGCAGTAGTCTGGGCGTGTCCCCTCAGTAACTAGAGGGGACAGAGATGAACCCTTTTCTCATTTTGGTGGAGTAGGTTGAGGTATCATAGTAAAGCCAAGCTCTTTTCAAAGAAATCTCTTTACAGGTCCTGTCTCTGTATCTACTCTCTTACCCCCTTTACAGGCAGTCCTTGAGTTTGATATCTGCTACGTACCACATTAGGCAAAAGTGAGACAAAGAGATCTCATTTTGACATTCTGTTATTATTATTTTTTTAAAATCACAACTGGGAACAGGAAAACTTACAGAATTTTATTTCTCTCTTTTGCCATATCAAGGACCTAGAGTTTGGCTGAAGAAAAATGTCTAGCAATCTTTCCATTTTGAAGAATATTAGAGAAGAATCACCTAAATAGAAGCAATTAGAAATAAAAAAAAATAGCTGGGTCAAATCTCAGTCAGAAGATGGCAGAAGTCCCAAGTCTTAAAGTGGCAGCTCAATTTAAGCCTCTTCTCTATGTTGCTTATTTCATTAAACCACTGAGAAAAGATGTCAATATTCAGCCTTAGGGACTTGGTTAAAAGCTTTTCAGATTGATAATTACAAGATCTTGAAATGAATAGCATTCTCAGGATTAATAGAGGCTCTGCTGAAAACAAACACTTCTTAATACATTTAACTACAGAAATATTTAGGGATATGATTTATATTAATGGGAGTTAGAGATTTGAGATGAGACTCCACAATGGTTCAGCAAATGGGGAACAACCAGGGATCTTTTCATGATTCTCAAAAATGATTATCGATCTTTCTTTACTTGTCCTTTTAATCCACTTTAACAATTAAAATATGGCCTTTACTAGTGAATTAGCATAAGTACATAAATACTTGGCATTGATGAAGTGTAGGTATATAGAAGGTTTTATATAATCCAGGTGGAAGTGTATTTGTCACAGTCTTTTCAAAGAATAACTTGACAAAATGCATCAAGAGCCTTTCAAAGCTCATACTTTCAAGCCCAGTAATTCTCTTTTAGAAATAAAGAAAAAAAAACATGCAAAGATGTTTTGTTTTGTTTTGTTTTTTCAGGGCTGCACCTGCAGTATATGGAAGTTCCCAGGCTAGGGGTCCAATCAGAGCTGCAGCTGCCAGCCTACACTACAGCCACAGAAATGTGGATCTGAGTGCATTTGTGACCTACACCACAGCTCATGGCAACACCAGATCCTTAATCCACTGAGTGAGGCCAGGGATTGAACTCGTGTCCTCATGGATACTGGTTGGGTTTATTACCACTCAGCCATGATGGGAACTCCTAAAGGTATTTTTTAAAAGGTGTTTCTGTAAGTGAAATGATTTTAATGTTCAACAATAAAATTTTACTAAATTATCACATATACATATAATAGAATTTTATGTAATCCTTTAAACTATCTACAAAACAGAAACAGACTCACAAACATAGAGAACAGACTCGTGGTTGCCAAGAGGGTGGGGAGGGAGTGGAATGGACTGGGAATTTGTGGTTAGTAGATGCAAACTATTACATTTAGAATGGATAAACAGCAAGGTCCTACTCTATAGCACAAGGAGGTTATATTCAATTTCATGATGGAAAAAATAACAGATCATGTTGGAAAAAATAACATAAAAAAAGAAGGAATATATATGTATGATTTCATCACTTTGTTGCACACAGAAACTGGCACAAAATTGTAAATCAACTATGCTTTAATTAAAAAAAGAATGTGAGATACATTTACCAATACAGAAAATGTTCAAAGGAAAGCATGTACAGAGTAATATGTAGAATCAAATTTTATTGTTGTTTTACATTATATATATTAATGTGTGATATTCAGGTCAAGAAGAACCAACATTTAAATAGTGGCTATTACTAAGTAGTAGAATTTTGAATGATTCACCTTTCTTCCCCCTTTTTACAATTTCCCCATAACAGAAATGAATTATGAACATTTAAAAAAAAAGAAAGTAATTAGAAGAGGTTGTATGTGTATAGAAGCAAAGAAAAATATCAAAGATGAAAAAATGCATCTACCCAACATTAAATACATATGGATATAAAAGAAAATGATAGCTTAAAGCTAATGGAATCTTTTTTTTTTTTTTTTGTCTTTTTTTGCCTTATCTAGGGCCGCACCTGCAGCATATGGATGTTCCCAGGCTAGGGGTCTAACAGGAGTTGTAGCTGCCGGCCTTTGCCACAGACACAGCAACGTGGGATCTGAGCCGCATCTGCAACCTACATCACAGCTCACAGCAACGCCGGATCCTTGATCCACTGAGCAAGGCCAGGGATCGAACCCACAACCTCATGGTTCCTAGTTGGATTTGTTAACCACTGAGCCACAACGGGAACTCCGAATCTTCTTCTTAATGAAGGTTACTGATACCTGTTGACTATGGTTCTGTGGAGGAGAGACTCCCTAAGATATCAAAGGCAAAAGTGTTAAGTAAAAGGAGATTCTTTTTCATAAGGACATGTTTTCTATTTGAATGAAGAGTGCAGTTAAATTTCCTAGATTCTGAATATCTGTCCCAAATAATTCATCTACTAATGCCAATAGACTTTGGATTTTATCTTTTATTTTCATTATTGACTTAGAGAAATTGGTCTTTTATTTTTGCATGTTTCCCTTCTAGAATAGAAGAAATCGGTTACGTGTAATTAACATAGGGCACACGATAGTTTCATTCCATTTGAGTTCAGCTAAAGCCTCTGCAATGACCCTTACACCACACTCTCATCTGCAACGTGTGTATTCTTCTGCAAGGCAAATGTTTCTAAGGAAACTTTCTGAAAGTGGAAAAATTCTAGACATACTATCTTATATCCAAAGGAGAAAATGACACACGCATTAATAATGAATATTAATGAGCCTCAGGTTCAATGAGGTAAGTGTGGGTCGTTGCTGTTCAGGATGGAGATAAGTAATAACGAGGGATTCCTTAGCTCTGTTCTGTATGCCAAAAAGAGAAATGAGCTCACGCTATCTCTTAGCAGTAATCCATGAGAGGGAGAGAGTGTTTGCGGGAATAAATGGAAAACCATTAGCAGGACTCCATTAAAAGGTAAGCGAGCTAATGCATTAAGGCCAAACTGGATTCTCAGAATTTGTTTCTCAGTTGTATCACCCTCCTCTGTCAACCCTCTCTCTCTCTTTGCTTCCTCTTTTCAGTTGATCTAAACCTCAGCCTGTAAAAGAAAGAAGTTATTAATACTTAAGTTCTGTGGTTAAAATAGTTGAACCAAGCCAGAATAGGTAACCTAGAATTTTGCAGGAGAAGAACAGAGTTGAAGGACTGGCACTACCTAACTTTGACCTATGATAAAGCTACAGTAATCAAGACAGTGAAGTATATGAAGAGCCAACAAAGAATAGACAAAAAAGATTAATAGAGTGGAGAGCCCAGAAATTGACCCTGATAGACATAGTCAACTGATCTTTGACAAAAAAAGCAAAGGCAATGCGAGGAAGAAAAAGTAGTCTCTTCAAAGAACAACTGGAGATCCACATGCAAAAAAAAAGAAAAAAAAGGGAATCTAGGTAGACCTTATACTCCACAAAAATTAACTCAAAATGAATCACAGACCTACATGTAAAACACAAAAATATAAAACTACTATGAGATAAGATAGAAAACCAAGATCACCTTTGTCTGTGGTGTTCCCTTTTTGTATACAACACCAAAGACACAATCCATAAAAGAAATCATAAGCTAGATTTCATTAAAATTGAAAATTTCAACTTTGCAAAAGACCATGTTCAAGGGAATGAGAAGATAACCCACAGACTGGGGAAGATATTTTCAAATGACACATCTGATAAAGGACCATTATCCAAAGTGTGCAAAGGACTCTTAAAACTTAACAATAAGAAAACAATTTGATTTAAAAATGAGTCATAGATATTAACAGACATCTCACCAAGGAATAAACACAAATGGAAAATAAACATATGAAAAGATGTTCCATATCATATGTCATTAGTAAAATGAAAATTAAAACAATGAAATACCAGTACACATCCATTAGAATGGCTTAAATGCGGAACAGTGACAACACTAAATACTGGTGAAGGTGTGTAGAAACAGGAACATTCATAAATTGTTGGTGAAAATGTAATAAACATAAGAGTTCACTTTACATCAAAAACATCCTGTAACTATATCCTAAGGAAATACTGACACATGCATAAAGAGGAGTTGGTAAGGATAGTGCTTCAAGTGTTGCAGGCTACAAAACAGCAAATGTGATCCAACTTTTATAAAATGATATGCATGTGTTTGTTTATGTCTACACATTCCTATCCAGTCATCTTATGTATCCATCTATCAAGGCTGGGAGGATATAAAATCTTTTTTTTTTTTTTTCAGTTTGTACCCGTGGCATATGGAGGTTCCCAGGCTAGGGGTTGAATCGGAGCTGTAGCCGCCGGCCTACGCCACAGCCACAGCAATGCAGGATTCGAGCCGTGTCTGTGACCTACACCACAGCTCACGGCAACACCTGATCCTTAACCCACTGAGCAAGGCCACGGATCGAACCTGCAACCGCATGGTTCCTAGTCGGATTCGTTAACTGCTGTGCCACGACGGCAACTCCAAAACAAAATCTTAATGGTTGTCTCCAAGTTGAAAGTTACTTGAGATTTCCTACTTTTTTCTTATTCTTTCAGTTATTTTCTAATTTTAAAATGGTATGTACGTGTATATATATGTGTATATATATATATATATATATAGATAGATATCCATTAAAGGAATAAAAGCTATTTTCATTAAAATATAAGAGGCAAGTGGAAAATGAAAATTTTGGTAATGGATATACCAAATTGTTGTTATGCTTCTATGTCATGTGTTACAAATCAGCATCAAAAGATGACACTCCAAATAAACATAGTTAAAAGTCATGAAGAGGAAATTCACAAAAGAATAAAAATTTTGGCCTTCTAGTAGCCAAGACAATGCATTAAAATGACCCCGTTTCCATGGTTCTCACTGTGGCTCTGTGGGTTAAAAACCTGACTAGTGTCCATGAGGATGCGGGTTAGATCCCTGGACACACTCAGTAGGCTATGGATCTGATGTTGCTGCAAGCTGCTGTGTAGGTCACAGATGCAGCTTGGATCTGGAGTTGCTGTGGCTGTGGTGTAGGCTGGCAACTATAGCTCTGCTTTGACTCCTAGCCTGAGAACTTCCGTGTGCAGGTGTGGCCCTAGAAAGAAAAAAAAAAAATGACCCTCTTTCCTAAGAGTTCTCATCACAAGGGAAAAAAAAAAATTTCTATTCATTAATGTTGTATCTATGTGGAATGATGGATGTTCACTAAACCTATTGTGGTAATCATTTCATCATGTATATATGTCAAATCATTATGTTGAATACCTACAGTGCTGCATGTCAATTATATTTCAATAAAACTGGCAAAATTTTAAAATAATATAAAATGAGACATATTTTCCTACCAAGGTAGAAAATTATTTTTTAAAGCTAAACAGTTCAATGTATAGTGTTAGCAAACGTTTGGGCAGAACCTCCAGTTGTTTTGACTTGCTTACACATGGAGAGATTTTAGCTTAACTAACACTTCTGGCTCCTCTCTTTCCCAATCTCTCTCTCTCTCTTTCTTACTCTCTGTCTGTCTCTCCCTCCTCTGCTTTCCAAGGGAGAAGGGGTAACTTGGTGTGCTTTGGAGAAGAAATCAAACATGTTTGTCTAAACTCTCAGTTCTAATTCTGAGCTGGGTGCCTGCAGAAAATCTATAATCTTTTATATGTTCAGTTTGCTGGGCAGGATCCCAGGGGGCAGCCTGTGGAAGTGCACTGGGCCAGGAGTAGAGACTGTAAACTGGTTTAGAGGTCGGATATCAACAAGCACCAAACCTAAAGCATCGTTTTCCAATTGAATTTTTATCAGTAATAAAACTGATGTTTTTGCCTTCAGTCATCTGAATCTTGCATCTCTCAAAAATTTCAAGGGCAAGAGTAAAGGAAGAGAACACACGTACACCACTAGGGCCAGCTTAAAAAATCCTCTTTCTGGAGGGCAGTTTCACAGTGTGTTAACAAAGTCTTTATATTTTGCTGGGGTTCTCTTTCTAAACACATGCTAAGAAAGCAATTAGAGGAATGGACAAAATATGTGTATACAAATGTTAGCATAGTATTAGTATTCTTTATGATAGCAAAAACTGTTATTGAGCAAAGGGGTTGCTGCCCGACTCGCAGAGAAGCTGATACTGTGGCAATGACTTTTGAGAGAGGAAAGCATCTTATTGCAGGGCTGACCAGCAAGGAGGCAGGAGGCAGGGCTCAAATCTGTCTCCCCATCTGGGGTTCAGTCCAAATTTTATGACTGAGGAGGGTTGGTATTTGCAAGTACTGGTAGTCAGGTTTGATTGAAAGGCTTTGGAACTTGGCCGTTTAATGGTGAGGTGTGGTTAAGGGGCTTTAGCAACTAATCTTCCTGAACAATGGGCTCTTGGCTTCTGGAAGGGTTCCTGTGTTCAGGCTCTGGTCATGTCCTGGTCCTTCGGTTACATGGTGGGGGTGCAGAGAGGTGGGAAGAAAACTTCATTTCCCACTGTTATCCACTGTTACCTGAGGTCAAAATTTTCTTCTCCTCACTTCTGCTGCATGACTTGCAGTTTTGTTCTGTTGTCTCTGAAAACCAGTTCGATGTCTTGTTAGAAGCAGGGCAGGACCAGTTTGGCCTGGTTCTGCGATTATAAAATTGGTAAAAACAAATGTCCAACTACATTTGATAATTAAGACAAGCATATTTGTATGTCATACAAGGATCTTAAAAATCATGTTATGGAAGAATATATTTGGCATGGGAAATTGTTCTGTATGGACAGTTCAAAAAATGAGTTACAGGATAGTGTATGCAATATGACATCAACTTTGCAAAGCATTTATACATCTTATAAGCTTGAATTAAAAAGTACTGGTAGAGGAGTTCCCATTGTGGCTCAGTGGAAACAAACCCAACTAGCATCCACGAGGATACAGGTTTGATACCTGGCTTTGCTCAGTGGGTTAAGGATCTGGCATTGCCATGAGCTGTGGTGTAGGCTGCAGAGGTGGCTCGGACCCTGTGTTGCTGTGGCTGTAGCTGTCTGTGGCCAGCAGCTGTAGATCCGTTTTGACCCCTAGTCTGGGAACTTCCATATGCCGCACCGGCAGCCCTAAAAAAAACAAAAACAAAAGCAAGAACTGGTAGAACACATATGAAAATATTGATGGTGGTTATGTACAGATTATGAGAAAATTGTTCCTTTTTTTGCATTTGCTTTTTCCAAGTTTTCTAATGTATAAGTTAATTAGAATAACATTATTCAAATATAATTGAACAGTCGATGTAGCAAATTAATAACTATGATTATTATATTTATAAAAAGCTCTTTTTCCATAGAATACCATTTAGTTAGTAATTATATTAATGTTTAAAAGAGTTTTTAAATGTAAAGAAGAAAAGATTCTGATTAAAGTGAATGAATGTATCATGGGTCAAAAAAAACCAGGTTAATGTCCTGGCTTTGTTATGTGTATGAATTTATATCTTCTAAATCTCAGGGGATTATAATATATACCTTGTAGAACTGTGGATGATGATGAGAGGTCATTTATAAATTAGTGAGCCTGAGGCAAAATACGCTTTTCACAAATGATTAATATATTATTATGAAAGCATGATGATGGCACTTAGAAGAAAGGAGTGGCTTTCACCGGGGGCCTTCTTCAGAAGATGGAATTTCTTTTTCCGCAAGCCTTCCTGCAGACTTCCGCTCCTGTCTCATCAACAGATTTCCTTTCCTAAACCTATGCTTGGAAAAAGGAAGGAGATGATTGCTGTTGGCTTACCCTAATTTGGATTCATCCACTGGAGTTGACTCCCAAGTGGAGTTCATTTCTTCTAAAGCACATGGCTTGGTGGAGCAGCGATGGTTACTTGAACAAAATCAGAGTTGTTCTAGAAATAAAGAAAGTGAGAGTAGTGGAGGTCAAGTAAGCCAGGAATGTGTCTGCTGCAACTTCTATAGAGCTATTTTTCTGGAGGGCAAATTAGGAGAAAACTCGCTCTTGTTAGGATGAGGAGGTAAGCTGAGGAATGAAGGAAACTCAGATGGTAGTGGATAAAAGGAGAACTGGAAAAGAATGAGAGAAAAGATGGAGCATTCCCAAAGAGAATACAGAGGAAACTCATCTACCAGAAGGGTGCAACGGGAGGGGTGAGCCCTGCTAAAAGCGGTTCTGCGAAGGCCTTGTGAAGAGGAAGAAGGACACAGAGAACTCAAAATTTAGAGAGATACGGGGTGCAGCTGAAGGAGTGTCTAAAGAGAGATAAGGAATAAAGTGACCGGCAAGAAAAGGAATAAAGGGATGAGGATCCCCGCTGGCCTGTAATTACCCAGGGGAGGTTGCTGTTGCTGGGATACCTGTGCAAGGGCTGCTGGGAATTATGGTCGCTGGCAGCCGGACTCTGAAGAGGAGTGGCTTTTAAATGGCTGATATCCTTTGTGCCTCTGGTCATTAAAAATACAGTTTAATGAGGAGTTCCCCTCATGGCGCAGTGGTTAACGAATCCGACTAGGAACCATGAGGTTGCGGGTTCGATCCCTGGCCTTGCTCAATGGGTTAAGGATCCGGCGTTGCCGTGAGCTGTGGTGTAGGTCGCAGACACGGCTCGGATCTGGCCTTGCTGTGGCTGTGGCGTGGGCCGGTGGCTACAGCTCGGATTCGCCTGCTAGCTTGGGAACCTCCATATGCCGTGGGTGCGGCCATAAAAGAACAAAAAAGGCAAAAAAAAAAATACAGTTTAATGATGAAGAGTTCAGCAGAGCTGTGATTCTGAGGCAATTGCCTTGTACTTACTGTCTGCTCAGAGAAGTTTCTGATTCTTCTGTTTTGCTTCTGGCTGACTTTAAACCTGGAGTATTTGAATGTTCAGGGAAATATGAATAGCAATACAGTGAATAGCATCCTAGTTCCTCCCCAATTTCCCCAGAATGTCTATGTTATTAAACCATAAACCACCGCTGTCCTCCCTCTGGAATGCTTTCTGGAAATATCATTGTACAGATGCTTTCAAAGAACCTTCTAATCCTCAGACCTTCACCTCCTGTGATTTCTGTTATGTTGTATCTTAAGTTTAGGTTTATAGTACCTGACAGCATTAAGATCAGATATACAATGATCTGTGAATGCATATGTCAGCTCCACAGATATTTTATGATCTAGGTCTCATATCGTGTATAACAAGTGGATACCTGGTGTTTGCATTTAACTGTGGCTGACTTGTCTAAGCATAATGCTGCAAAAATATGGGGAAAGCTAGCCTTAGAAAACAGTCTGTTTAAACTGTCATGGTGCCTGTTTAAACTGTCATGTTTTGTTTGGCTCTTTGATTCCCACATGTATATTTCAACTGCTCTCTCCTAGTTGTAGTTTCATGTTTAGTAACCTGTTTAGATTCTAAAGATTGTCTTAATATCTCAGTCCCATTTTCAACTTTCCATGCAAAATTTTCCTCTTCTATAAGCTTCCATGGATTTCTATAAAGAAAATTTCCTGTAACAGCCCTGGCTTTGCTGGCCTAGCTCCAGACCTTGTATAAGAAGGATCAGATAGCTGGTATAAATATTCCAGTTGGAACATCTCTTTGCTTTTCAAGAGTCAAGCACTGAATATATCCAGCTGATGTGTTATGTTGATTGTTTTTAGGATGTATTCAAATTAGACTTGAACCACATATTCCACCTGTGAGCTTGGACAGAAAACAGGGGAGAGATGAGTTTTTCTTTGGAAAAATCAAGATTCATTGCCAGGAAAAGAAAGCACAGATGCTGGGCATTGAGAATAATAGGTAATTACTGTAATCATCCACATAAAAGTTTCAGTAATTTAGTTGTTTATCAGCCCAAAGTGTTTACATTTCAAACCTGTGATTGGATTTTTGAATCTTGAAATAAATTTCAGATCATGGAGTCTGAGAAATCCCTAGATCCTTTTTACAATATATCTTAAACGACTTACCTTTTCTGTTGGTTTTTTAAAATTATGTATCTGAAAAGGCATTATATTTGACTGACTTACATTTTAAACATAAAAAATCATGACACTTTCTTTGAGGTAGACCAGTACTATTTTTTTTTCTTGGATTAAAGCATCAAGGAGGTCCTCTGCTACCCTTCATTATAAGTTACACAAATACATCGATTTTCACACTTGCTTAGTTGAAATAACTCCACAAAATGTAAGACACTGTCAAAAGTGACAAAGCAAGTAGTTTAATACATATTTAAACCTTACCGTATACATACGAAGTTTAACAGACATGTATGAAGCAATCTTCTGAAGAGAGATGTGGGGCTCGTGGAAAAATGTTTAGGTTTCACAGTGTACAGAGTATAATAGGCTACACTTATTGCAAAGAAATATTTTAATAGTGAGGTGTTAATATGCAGAAGTTTATATTTCTGATTAGAGAACAAATAACCATGTGCTCACCTATTCCGCAAAGACACTCTAGTTCTGCACACTGGGCATATAGCCTGTTATATGCATGGCAGCACTCAATCTGGAAAGCACTGCGCTGCTTGATAACATCCCCAGATCTGGCTGATAAGAATTAAAGAGATTGCCAGTCGCACTCAGTCTTGACAATCTCCTTTGCCCAAGCAAGAATAAGAACTAGTGGTTATATAGTCCCCTCTTTGCCATCTACTCAAGGTAGACTAGGCTTTAGGGAATAACGAGATCTGTAATCTCATCCACTCTTGGTTCCTATCCCTGGACATTTGCAGAGGCTGAAGGGACTTCTCTGAAAGCTGAATTCGTCAATAACTCCTGAGTTAATAAAGGAGATTTTCTTTGTGTCTCTTGTTTTTGTAGAATCCAAACATGGTTATTAATCTGTATCTCTGAGGCCTTTACCAATTACTTTTATTGTTATTGTTGTCTGTGGTCTCAGTTCTACAGTTCTTTGAGTACTAACAGCCTTCCTTTCTGGTACTGAGATCATTATGCTTTTATCAAAGCTTTTGGAGGAAGTAAGAGAGAGAGTAGCAGTCATGGCTGGTGATGTAGACATGATTGAGGGTATGGATAATTAACCAGGGAGCTTGAAAAGTTTGTAAGTTACCAAAGTGATAAAATCAAAAGTACTGGTTGATGTAACTTGGAGAGTTGGAGAAAAAGATCATGCGATTTTTGCATCATGGAAACCTTTTTCTTCTGTGGCCTATGGGAGTATAGGTGCATTACTTGGCACAAAATAGGTATTTTATAAATAAAATTGCATGTTGAATGAATGGAATATAAAAACATGAACATAGGATAATTTCATTTTGCACTAATAACACCTGAGCAAAAATGATTGCATAAGGATGAATCATATAATTTCCCTCTTAACACTTAACTGAATGGGAAAAAAAAGCACTTAAAAAAAAAGCTAACGAGAAAAATAATCATAAGAAACCTAGCAGGGAAATACAGTCAATGTTTTATGACACAAAATTTAAAAATATGTAGCCATGGCAAGAAAGAAGACCTGAGCCTTGCTTTGTTGGCTCCTGATCTGGCCCCAACTCCACACAATCAGTTCTAGTGAAAGAAAAATGGGTCATTCAAATTCTAATCTTTTGTTTTTTTCTCTCATCTTGGAAGCAATGGAAGCAGCTTTAAGGAGAGGGAAAAATGGCAAAAGTTAACAACTAGTATAGGCGGACTCTGAAGTAGAGATGCTCCATATTAATGGTGGTAACACTAAAGGCTTGACGATATCCCCCAGTGAATAAAATATACCCCCTCCAGGTCAAGTAAATAATGATGAGATAATTAAAAGAATTCCAAAAGAGAGGCCGTAAGGGCGTCTTATGAAAGCTTCATTAAACCCAAGTTGATATCTTACCAAACCAATGTCCCATTCTCAAACCATAACCTAGATAAGGAGGGAAGAGAATTTTAGAAAACTCATCAGTAGAAAATCATAGGAGATTTTACATATATATGTATTCAGAGCAGCCAACATTAACATTGCTATATAAGAAAAATATTGCAGGGCAACTATGCAAACAATCTATTAATTTAAAAGTTTGGAGGGAGGAAACATAATATGAAAAAGAAAAATGGACAACTGACACTAGAAAAAATGCAACTCAAGGGTCAGCAGGAAATTGCTTATGACCATTTTTTTTTTTTTGCTATAAAAAGATTAATATAAGCACACACTTGGTAAAATGAGAGTTTTGATAAATCAACAGAATAAGAAGACACAGGAAATTGTGGAGATGAGAAAAAAATGTTCTACCAAAGTAACACCATTCTATAATGAGTAAATAAATGGGAAGCACCAAGAACAGAATATATATGACTCATATTCACATTACTGATGTGGAGGAAAGGGTTGAAATGATCACGTAGAACAAGGAGAAAAAAGATGCAGAGTTTAAAGCAATTTTAGAGATAATTAGAGGTAAAGAAAAGATGACAAAGCATAACTATACTTGGTGTTTTCGGAGTAGAGAATCCAACAAAGAAGCAGAAAGGATCTTTGAGAGTTAAAGCAAAAAGTTTTTTTGAAATGAAAGAACCAAATCTGAATATTGTGGAATAGGAAAATCAGTTTAGAATGAATGATACTGACTGTTTTAAGATCCCTCAAAAATTAAGAACCTCCCCCCCAAAAAAAAACGGCTTTAAGAAGCCGAAGTCAAAAACCCTTAGAAGGAGTTTCCATGCTTCTATAGGATATGGAAATACTTCTTATGTATTGTTTTCAGCTTTGGGTCTTTGACTGAAATGTTGACAAAAGCAAAAGTTCTGTTCTTTAATTTGTTCCTGTCCCTATGCACAAAAGATACTGGCTATTACACTCATCCCAATGGGTAGAGGAATATGGCCCAGACATTTTAAAAAATTGACTGTATTATTTATGAGTCTGTACCATGTGTTACAAAATTAATGTCACTAGTCTTTAAAAAAAAGAACAAACTTCTACAAAATTTGGTTTATGTGCTTGTCTATAAAAATAGTATCCTTCAAGGAATCCTAAAAAACACCAAAGAACTGAGTTGCAATATCTGTCTCTGCCCTCCCTCGTCACCTTGGCTAATATCAGGTAGGTCTCATTATCCTTATTTTAGAGAAGATAAAATATGCTTGGAGAGATTGAATGACATGTCCAAACACATAGTAAACTTTTTGATTCAAGATGTTGTGACTTTCCCACCTTACTCTGTGCTGAGATTACATTAAAAATGGTTTGGAAAGTTCATTTCAAAGGAAGGCTGCCTATACAAAGTTTATAGTATCAGTTTTGTGGTGGCATTGTAGACAATAGGACTTAGATATAACTTGATGTTTTTTCCTATATTTTATGATTTTTAAAAAAATATTAAAACCAAGTGCATGTTTCTATTGCAATACAAAAGAGTATATTTTCCTATCTATTTTACAGTGTTTTATGTTCTCATAGAATTTTGGGGAGCTGAACCCCAGTAAGAAACACAGGTTAAAGATGATTTCTTCCTTATTTAAAAGCAGAAAATAAGGAAGTATTTTATTTTTGCCAGGATCATTTATATTGGCTCCAGTTACTCCTCCTACCCTAGCTTTAACCATGTAACAGAGGACACTGCTATTTGTCCTCTTCCTCCTTTATATTGGTATGGAGTGATCTACATTTATAATGGTATCTGATCACACAGAGAGCAAAAGTACCCTCCTAGGCATGGGGAAACAATGGCTCTTTCTGCTCCGTATTTCCCCTCCCATCTATGCCCTTAGTAGCTGGCTCACCCAACAGGAAGAAAGGAAATGGAATTTACGAATACATCAATACATGGGATGGAAAAAACAAAACCCCACCAGGAAGAAGACTTCCAGAAGAAATATTATGGTAGGACAGTTATTAAATAAAAGTCAATTGAAACATATCTCATCCCTGAAAATCTGATTAAAACATACAGCCTTGATGAACTTGGTATTTCCGAACCAATTCTTATCTTGCTTTCCTGAAGCTATCCAGACAGCACCAGTTTAGAATCTTTGCAGTGCTGCAAGCAAAACACAACATTGCCACCAACAAAACCCTGTGTTTTCTGTATACGATTTAAAGAATTTTGTTCCTGAATCATTCATTCATTCAATTCATTAATTCATACTCATTTCAATTCATGAATCAATCATTAAGTTCCTACTATGTATCAGGCACCAAATTCAATAAGACAGTGTCAACAAGGCACTCTGTCTGTTGCTAATGGGTAAGACTGATTAGCCTCATAAGACTGATCAATCAGGACTCTTTTGGCTCACCTCAGCAACAGAAGGGCCAGGCCAGCCAGATGGCTGGCTTCAGGGGTGGCTGCATACAGGGACATGACTGTTGTATTCCCCGTCTTTTCCCTCTCTCTTCCTTTCCATTTACACCTAAACATCTCCTATTTCCCTCTAGATATCACCTTTGTTCTCCCAGGCTACCCAGATCACAAACACATAAACTACAGCTACAAGGAGTTCTGGGCTTATATTGTTACAGATTCACTTCTGGAAAAGAAAGCAAAATTTTCTAACAAACTTCAGTTAATTAGATGGATCCCTCTTGGCCTAATGATGTGCCCAACTTCGGACCCGGTAATTAGGCACGTTATTATCCCACCTATGGTCATATGCTCACCCTCTAGGGTCAGAAAGGTAGGGTATGTTACCAGCATATGAGGTGTGGAGAAGAGAAAAAGGGTCAATGTTATGTAAAGAATAGCCATTGCAAAGACAGCATTTCACTAATATTCTGTTCTAAGATATGCCATAAGAAAAACCATCTAAAATTATGTACTGCCTGTTTAAAGGCAGATGCAACTTCAAGAAACCTTACAAAACATGTGATCATAAAACCTAGATAAAAAAATAAAATTGACAAAACAAATTTTTAAAATGGCTCACCAACTTATACTAATTACCAGGACTCAGCTTACAAGTAGTTACTTGACTCTCAAGCTTGGATAGGTCCTCACTACTATGTAAATTTGTAGTACCAGTATTTTTCTTCCCTCAGAGTTGACACAATCGAAATTAATTAGTTATTTGTTTAAAGTCTTTCCCTGGTGAGATTATAACCTCCATGAAAGCAGGGACAAATCCAAAGGCTATATAATCCCTGTCAGATAGTAAGCATTCAATAGATGTTAATTTAATGAATGAAATGAAATGGAAGCAACAGTTTGTTACAATTCTTGCATTCAAAATTTGCAAGGATTTTTAAACTGATAACTTTCCCTGTTAGCTATAAGATCATTAAAAAAGACATTCTTATCCACTGCTGGTGAACTTGTAAATTGATGCCACATTTCTAGAGGATAATTTGGCAATTAGACCTAGAGCTCAAAAATATTCTTAGCCTTTGAGGAATGTATTTGAAGGATATAATCAGAGTTACACTATTACTGCAAATGAATAACTTTCTCCCTGGTATCTTCTTTTTTTTTTTTTTGTGTTTTTGCCTTTTCTAGGGTCGCACCCGTGGCATATGGAGGTTCCCAGGCTAGGGGTCTAATAGGAGCTGTAGCTGCCGGCCTTCTCTACAACCACAGCAACGCGGATTCCGAGCCTCGTCTGCAACCTACACCATAGCTCACAGAAAAGCTGGATCCTTAACCCACTGAGCAAGGCCAGGGATCCAACCCACAACCTCACAACCTCATGGTTCTTAGTCAGATTCGTTAACCACTGAGCCATGACAGGAACTCCCTCCCTGGTATCTTCTTTACCACTTACACCCCCAGCTTTAAATCTCTTGCAAGTAGAATATACCACCTGCTATCACTTCTTGTGCAATTTTTAAAAGATTGTGGCTTATTCCTTCTTACTCTTAAAGATTTAAAGATCTCCTGACTCACTACCAATATTTCAAGCACTGCTCTTGCATTGAATCTTAGTGACTTCAATATCTGTATAGGCAACCCTTTCAAACTTCTGACTGCTCAGTTACTAAACCTCTTCTCTTCTAACAGCTTTCATCTCTACCCCACCTGAGATGTCCTTTTCCATGGTTATCCCCTAGACTTTGTCATGCTGCCCAAGAGCAAAATCTCAGTTCTGAGCATTCTAATTCTTTGAATACCACCTGCATCTTTATAGTTAACTCCCTCTAAGATAACCAAGTTCTAACCATTCATAAGCCCTTTCAGGACCTATGATCCCTCTTGTCCTTTTCATGTCCTAATTTTTTCCTCACTCCATTCGATTCAATGTTCCTTCATTATAGGTATTCTTGTGAACTTTTCTCCCACCATTACACTCATGTTGCTAAAATAATATTCTGGTTAAAGCAGTTTCTCCATGTATTTCATCTTTGCGGTTGAGCTGCTGAACTGGCTGGAGAGAAATAAAAAGTTTGGTGACTGCTCTCAGCTTAATTTTACAACCTGCAGCCACAAGAGGGCTCTTATTGGCTGTCAATTCTACTGTTTTACACTCAGATTTTTACTTTCCCATCAGCTTGCTAAATCTCTAATATCTTCTCCTTCCTCTTCTCTCACATCTGCTGCTCTCGCTTCCCATATTTGCTCTTGATTTCCCTCAAATGTGCATTCCTTTCTACCACTTCACAGAAATCTTTTCTAAAAATAATCAGTAACCACCTTATTTCTAGAGCGAGTGATCAGTTCTTAGTCTTCAGATTATCTGACCTAGCAGTAAGAATTTGACATAATCATTCCTTTTTGAACCATTTTTTTTCCACCTTAGCTTCAGGAATATTACAGTCTTGTAGTTTTCTTCCTACCTCAATGGTTATACATGTCGGTTATGCTGATTTCTCTTCATGTCCTGACTTTTAAATATTGGAATACCCCAGAACTTTTGTCCTAACACATTTTCCTTTTCTATCTGTGCTTCCTTCTAAGATTATTTTATCTGTCCTCATGGTTTTAAATATCATGTGATTACTGATGATTTCTGAATTATTTCTTTATGCAGGACTTGTTCTTTATAAAGACACAGGTCCAGGCTCAAATATCCAACTGCCTACTTGATTTCTCCACTTGGAGGTTTAATTTGCATGTTAATTTTAACTGAACAAATCCTGGTCATATACTCTTCCCATCTTGTTCTCCCAATCTCATTAAATGATAACTCCATTCTTTCAGTAGTTAAGGTCTAGACCTTAAATTTATTATTCACTTCTCTCATTTATATCATTTATTTAAAAATTGGCCCTGGAGTTACCGCCGTGGGTCAGTGGAAACGAATCTGACTAGCATCCACGAGGATGCAGGTTCAATCCCTGGCTTTGCTCAGTGGGTTAAAGATCCGGTGTTGCCATGAGCTGTGGTACAGGTGGCAGACGTGGCTTGGATCCCGCATTGATGTGGCTGTGGTGTAGGCCAGTGGCTACAGCTCTGATTTGACCCTTAGCCTGGGAAGCTCCATATGCTGTGGGTGTGGGCCTAAAAAGACAAAAAAAATTTAAAAAAAAATGAAAGATAAAAATTGGCCCTCCTTTCACTACCTAGAAGCTAACTGTTTTTCACTTTTTCCCCACTATCTATCTGGCTCAAGATACTCTTATCTAGATGATTGCAATGTATTCTGACTGATCGCCTTGTTACCATCCTTATTCTGTTTTAGTTGATTCTGTACAGCATCCAGAGGGATCTTTTAAAAATGTAAGTCTGATCATATCACTCCTCTGTGTAAAACTCTCCAGGTTGAAAGTTTTCACTAATGCTCACTGTTATGTTGTCACTAACTCTGTGGCCACTCCCCCTACCATTTACTCACTTGGTCCATTTATTATTTACTGCAACTCCTCTGACTCCCTGTGGTTCTTTGGACACATAAGTAAAACCCTATCTCAGAGCACTTGCACTGGCACTGCTTGAAATGCTTCCCACCAGACATACATATAGCTCACTCTTTAACCTTTTAAGTGCTCTGTTCAAATAATATATCAGATGAGACCTTGCATTACTAGGCTATTTGGATTATAACCTCTTTTCTAAAAATCCTTATTCCTATTCCCTAGCTTCCATCTTCTGTAATTCTATATCATAATAAGTGTTTTGCTTGTTTATGATATGTCTTACTAGAAAGGTAAGCTTCATGAAGTCAGAAATTTTGTCTCTATCATCTAGTTGCATACTGCCTGTTGCATAAAGGCACGCAAATACATTTTTGTCAAATAAATGAACGAATGAATGCAGTATCTTTATATAAGTTCAAGAGCTAGAGACATTTATGCATCCAATAACATGAAAGGTTTAAATGAACCGGGGCATAACTACATGATGAAACAAACACATCCATCAAAATTAATATTAAAAGAATATTTGATGGAAGGGAAATATATTGCCTGCAAAATGAAGGAAAACAAAATTCAAAATTTTCTGTAAAATTGGATAAAAATTCTTAAAAAACTTGCATACAAGATAGTTTATAAAAATAATTTATGATATATAATTTCTATTATTAACTTTACAAATACACAAGAATATAAAGATTGGAAAGAAGTACAGCAAAATAATAATAGGGACTACTAATTCTATTGTTTAATATTTCTGCAAAAGTATTAGTTAATGCAATTGGACAAGATGATTAAATTAGTAATATAAATGTAGCAAAAGAGAAAGGGAAATTATCTTTATTTGCAAACGATATGATTATTTAAAGCAGAAAAGCTAAGTAGATCTGAAAAGTCATTAGAAGCAAAAGGAATCAGTAGGTGATGGATTGAAAACATATTAAACAAAAATAAATAATTTCCCAATGTACAAAAAAAAAAACCTGTTAGTAAGAGAATGGAATCAAACAGATATCAACTAGAAGAATGGATATCCAGAAGTAAATCTTATAAAGAATGTATTGGACTTGTATGAAGAAACGGTTTAACCTCTTTGAGAGAGATAAAAGAACACATAAGTAAATGGAGAAAAAAGACCATGAAATATAAATTCTAATAAAACAACAACAAATTTGGAGAATGAAGAAAATAATACTAAAATTCACCTGGAAAAATAAACATTCAAGAATATTCTGAAAAACCCTGGGGGAGAAAAGATAAATGAGGATGACCTTGACTTATTACTTACCAAAATTTCCAAACAAATAGGGTATTATGCAAACAAAAACATTTCAGATAACATAATAGAAGTTTAATAGAGTAGGGTCCTGATATAGACTTAAATATATATCAGGATTTATTTTATTTTAAAGAAGTTATTTCAAATAAGGTGGGATAAATGGGTTTTCAGTGAATGATGTTGGAGCAGTTGATTAATAATACCTTTTTAAAAGATCTGTTTACAACCCAAACTAAAAGAAAATATCAAAATCTGAAACATTTCAAATAAACCATAATATTTATTTGCAAAAAATGATAAAAGGTTTTTGGATAAATCATGGATAAACTTATTTTAATATCGAACCTGGGAAGCCTTTTCTAAAAGGGCTATAAAATAAAGAAACAATAAATGACAGGACTGACACACAACATTGACAAAGGGTTTATTCCTTGATTCACGCATAGCACATCTAAATCAATAAGGAAAGAGAAAAAGTTGAAGGGATAACATGAACAGAACACAGCGAAAAAATTAATTTCCAGTGTGCACACTAAAATATTCTCAATCTCATTCGTAATATATCCAAGTCATAGTCACAATGACAATGAGATCATTTCTATTTGCCTTTCATAGTGCAATAAGTTACACATCCTGATGAGACCTGGGACTTGTGGTGACGAGTGCTGTTGTACTTTTGGTGAGAATGGACCTTATTGTAGCTTCTTTAAATGGCAATTTTATAGTTCAAATAAAATTTTACACAAAAATGCCTCCTGAATCTCACTGTCAAGAATTTACTCAATGGATATATGCACAAAATTCAGTAAGATCCATAATGATACTTATTAAATTATTATTAGTAGTAACCCAGCAATCTCACTCTTGGGCATATATCTGGACAAAACTTTCCTTGAAATAGACACATGCATCTGTATTGCAGCACTATTCACAATAGCCAAGACATGGAAACAACCTAAATGTCCATTGACAGATGAATGAATTAAGAAGAGGTGGTACATATCCATCCACAATGGAATACTACTCAGCCATAAAAGAACAGAATAATGGTTGCAGCAACATGAATGGAACTAGAGACTCCCATACTAAGTGAAGTAAGTCAGAAAGAGAAAGACAAGTACCATATGATATCACTTATATCTGGAATCTAATGTATGGCACAAATGAACCTTTCCACAGAAAAGAAAACCATGGACATGGAGAACAGAGTTGTGGTCGCCAAGGGGGAGGGAGTGGGATGGACTGGGAATTTGGGCTTAAAAGACGAAAACTATTGTCTTTGGAATTGACAAGCAGTGAGATTCTGCTGTATAGCACTGGGAACTATATCTAGTCACTTATGATGGAGCATGATGAAGGATATGTGAGAAAAAAAATGTGTATATGTATGTGTGACTGGGTCACCTTGCTGTACGGTAGAAAATTGACAACACTGTAAACCATCTGTGATGGAAAAAATAAAAATCATTTAAATAAAAAGTTAAAACAAACAAAAAATAAATTATTCTTCCAGATATTCATCAGTGGGAACTTAGTTAAATAATATGAACTTTCAAATAGTGGAATATAATGATGCCAGGAAAAAAGAGTGAGATGGCTCATTCCATGTATCAGCATGAAAAGGTGATTAAAAAAGAAACCAAGATATGTTATTATTACTTTATAAATTCATATGTATATATAAAACTTTATTTTGTACACATAATGAAAAGTATATGCAGAAATATATATCCTGGTGAATGTATAAAATTTTTCTGAAGGGAGTTTCTGGTGGCTCAGTGGGTTAAAGATCTGGCATTGTCACTGTTGCAGTGTGGGTTGCTGCTGTGGCATGGTTTCTCTTCCTGTCCTGTGAACTTCATGCTGTGGATTTGGCCAAAAAAAAAAAAAAAGGAAGAAACAAAGTATTCCAGTGACTTTCCTTGAGAGAAGCAGCTGGTGGGAGGTGCATGGAAGGAGTTAAAACATTCATTTTTCATCTTTTGAATATTAAAATCACTTTCATGTTTTATTTTAATTTCCTCACAGTGTCATCACATGTAATCTACATGATGGAATGATAGCCTTCTTTTATTTTTGTTTCTTTATACATGTAAGAATTTTTTGGGGTGGGTGATCATGCCCGTGGCGTGTGGAAGTTCCTGGGCTAGGGATTGAACCCATACCACAGCAGTGACCTGAGCCACAGCCCTGACCTTAACCCACTGCGCCAAAAGAGAACTCCTATAAGAATTTTTAAAATAACGAATTCTATTCATTTAAAAAGAAAATTCCAGTATTTTTGAGTCTGGATAATCCCACATCCTGTATACCCTTCAGGATAACTCTATAAAATGTGTGTCTATGTTAAGTGAATAGGGGAGTCTGTATAGAACTTTAGAAGACAGATACAAAAAAATTAATCTCTAATTTGAGAATTGTTCATCTGTAGCTATTATCTCTTGCACTAATCAGATAACAGGAGTAGTTGATGTAAAAGCCACTCCTAGATAATGGTATAAAATCAATTTGTTTTTCATAAAGTGATGTGAATCTTACTGTCTTTTCAAAAGAACAAGCAATCATCTTATCCAAATAGAATCAAGCTAACTTTAGAACAATTTAAAAGGTATAGAAATCCATGTTAGAATTATTTTCACAAGCAATTTTTAACCTCTTTTGTTGAAAATAGGCACTAAAGCAAAGTCTTCACTGATCTCACATTCAAAAGCTAAAGCAAACATATTTACATGGTATATTATTGTGGTTTCATCAATAATACATAAATAAACTATACATGTATTAATTCACTTAGATTGCCAGAACAACCCTTTGGAACTGGCATTATTATTATTATTTTATTGTCGGATCCCTTTTATGTTGTGAGCCACACAGGAAATCCTGTCAGATCCCTTTTATGGGTGAAGATCTGGGACTTGAAGGAAGTCTGTAAGGGTATGTTTCAAGACTATACTTTCAGGGATCATTTCTATAGCTTGTAAGGGTATGTTTCAGCACCAAGGACAGTTCTTGGAAATCTCAACTGAGAGTAATATTTAGTGAATAACTTCCTAATATCACAGTGATAGTAAATCAAGGGCAGAGACAGGAAATATATAATGATCACTGATTATGCATTATTAACATACTAAGACTTACATGTGATAAATCATTTTAACCCTCACAACAATCCCATTAGGTGAACACCATTACTACCTGATTTGAGAAACAGGGGCATAGAGTCTCAGCAAGGTTAAGTAAGTGGTTCATGGTCTCATAGCAATAGATGGGCAGCAGTGGCATATATAGGAGCTCCAGGCAGCCCCAGATTACTGTTTTTTTACATCTTCTTATCAATCCTATGTGCACATACACAGGGGGTCCCATGGAGCAGACCATTCAGCAAGTCAGCCATCTGACTTATGTCTTGTGCAGCAGTCTAGAGCTCTTCATCCCAAGCCATACCCAGACTAGGCTCCTGAAGAAGGGGGTCTTTCCATTTCCCAGTTCTAAAAGAACCCACAGTGGCACCTTACCCCCTTTCCATGCCTCGGATGGACTGCACACTAGAAGTTTGCTTTCCATAGTCTTTTGATGCATGTAGCATGTGCTTCAGGCCACAAGTGCACAGTAGTGGTTATTTCCCTCCAAATTCACTCCATCTGTGTATCTGCCTCAGCTTATCTACATCCCATTAGGTTGTTTGTGCTTCCTTAGAGATTATGAGCAGTGAAACTCAGGGAGCTTCACTATCCATTATTTTCTTCAGTAAGGTGTGACTCATCTTTCCAAGTATGTCCTTCCTTGACTATTCTCCCTCAGTCCTAAAACACCCTTCAGAGTTTTCTTTCTAACCTTAAAGTTACTCTCATATGATTGCCTAATAATTCTCTATAGTAAAATGTCCCTGTTTAAATTACTCTGTAATTTTTATCTTCTGACTAAAATGTACCCACACAGAGGGAATGAAAGAACAGGAAAAGCCTTAAAAAAGGAATTGAGAACTCTTCCCACCCCACCCATTATTATGGAATTCAAGTGTCCTTACCTGACTCTTTGGTTATTGGTCTTTAACATTCTTATCTTCCAATCCACTAAGGAATTACAATTTATTTACTACTGGCAAGATAACACACATGAAAATGATTGAGCAATAAATAAGCAAGGCCTTTAAATCTTATTACATACAAATTATGGTTGTATTTCTTTAATTTCAAGGCTACTTGGTGATTACATATTAAGACTCAGATATAGTAAATCAGATAGGTTTCTCAATAGTAAGTTCCTTTCCATGTAAATAGTGAAACAAGAGCTTGCAAATTGTCTCCTTCTCCCAGTTGATAATTTCATTTTATTTTTGTTTTGACAGAATTAATGAAATTTCACTTTAGCCAAGATTGCTTCACTACAGACATGTTTAAGGTATCCCTGACAGGTTAACTGGGCTCGATTCTGATTAATCTGGCATAAAGTATAAGAGAGCTAAGCAGCTTGTTGAATTGTTAAAGATCACCTTTAGGATGCTTAGGGTAGAATGTTTTATTTACTATAGTTATACTCTGCAACTCCCTTGTATGTCAACATATTTTGTTGACCTGCGCTATGATCCAGCAGAAGAAGCCTCAGGACATAGGGAAAGAGAAACAAATGAGCAAGGAAAAGGTGTATGCTCATTCTATTGGAAATTTCATACAATAAAGATCACTGAAAACACAGGATAGTCTAATGCTATGTTAACATCTATGGGGCATGCACTCTGTGTCACCGTGTTAGCACTCACAGGAAATATATCTCACAGCACCCTGAAAAACTCATTTATTGTAAAAATATTGCTGAATTTCCATTATGTATAAGCCACTACCATTCTAGGTTCTGAAGCTCTAACAGTGAACAAAACAGAGTTCTTAATGCTATGCTTGATGCTTCTTGGTGGGATGTGGCAAAGTCAACCGGTTGTCTATCAGAGACTCAACTCCTCTTCTAGAATGTAGAGGTAGTATTGAATGCTGAGAAAGGGTTACTCAGACAGGGAACACATTTTCCAATTCTACCTCCTCCACCAACCAGAATGGGTCATGTGACAGAGTCTTGCCAATAGAACGCGGCTAGAAATATTGTATGATTCTTCAAGGTGTAAATCAAAAAGCCTTCCATAAATCCTTCAACTGCTCTCTCTTTCCGAAGTGACCTCTCTTTCCCAAGTGTCTGGCTGCAGCCCAGAGCAACTATTAAAGACTACAAGGGCTTCAATAACTGGGTTCTTAAATAAATAATTGGCAGCAAGGCATTAGCTGCTGCAGTGTCATCTGACATATTTTATGATGTTCATCTGATACTTCTATGGAGAAAAGTATATGGAGAAGTAAGACTAAAAGCTGGAAAACCATGTAGGAGGCTACTGAAATAAAGTGAAAAATGATAGTGGCTTGGTCCAGAAGGTAGTGGTAGAAGCGATGTGTTTTACTCTTGAGCTTGACCCATAAAATTGTTACTTAATCCTGCTTGCTATCTTCCTTCAGTCATGTCTTTTGAAAGTAGACTTGACTACTACCCTGCATTTTATAGACAAAGGTATACAAGGTTGCACAGTTGATGAAGATGGAACTTGAACGTAGGTTAGACTGCATAGCCTGTGTATAATGAATCACCTTAGTGAATCGCCTGTGGGTATTTTATTTTTTTTAATTTTTATTTTTTTGTCCTTTGTCTTTCAGGGCCATACCTGTGGCATATGGAGTTTCCCAGGGTAGGGGTCGAATCAGAGCTACAGCTGCCAGCCTACACCATAGCCACAGCAATGCCAGATTTGAGCCATGCCTGCAGCCTACACCACATCTCATGGCAACACCAGATTGTTAACCCACTGAGTAAGGCCAGGTATCGAACCCACAGCCTCATGGTTCCTCGTCAAATTCGTTTCCACCACACCATAATGGCAGCTCCCACTGTGGGTATTTTAAAGGGAGGAGTTAAATCTTGGTAAGAAAATGCCCATTTTGTTTCAATGTCCAATTGGAAAAACTGCAGCAAGCATAATATACTCAGAACATGAGCTTGTTGCTCTTCACCTTCTGGGTCTGTCCATGTAGGCTGACCAGAGAAACACTTGGCTCTGATGTGATCAAACCTCATAAAGCACAGACTGCCACAAAAAAAGCAACACAAATCTTTAGTTGAGCATACTTTCCCAACAGGTAACCATCAGATGCATTTATGGCTATAATAAAAGGCCTACTTATAATCTACATAGAAATAGGTTACTTTTCTGAGGTTTTTGAAGCAATTTAGGAAAGACAATAACACTGAAAATTATAACTGGGCTCTTTGAGAGATGTGTTTTGATTAAGGATTCTTTTAGTCCCATCGTACTTGTAATTCCTTATATTTATGCGGCAAGTTAAAATTTGGCGTTTTACAGTTTACTTGTGTAATCATATGGGTTTTTTTTCTCTTGAGTCATGAAAACTGATGTGCAGTAGACAGGAAGGTATTCTTCTAGAGAAGAGGAAATTAAGTTAAAGAGAAATTACATATTTGGTCCATAGAGACTTAGCGGAAAGAGTACTCGTGTCTTCACATTTCTATCCTGAATTCTTTCCAGTACCCCGTACTGCCTCTCAGATATTACCACCTGGGGATCAGCCTACCTTTCTGTTTTTTTCCTATGTGGTAAATCAACTCTGATTCCCAGAATCAAGTCATCCCACATAAAAGGATTAATTACTGTATCCCACATAAAAGGATTAATTACTGTAGAAGAAAACATATTCTATAAACCCCAAAAATATGAAGAAAGCCCTATGGATTAAAGAAGTGTTTCACCTTTTCATTGGTTCATTATTTATACTCAGCCTGTGATCTGCTGGTGTGCTATTCACAGTGTGAACCACATTCTGTGTGGCTTTCCGTCTTACTAATTTTGCACAGTTTTCTTTTTCACTGCATACAACATTCAGTACTGCATACTCAAAATTATTTTGCCATTGTACTATGCAACCTCACCCCTTTAAAAAGTGTAGACATTAATGTATTACTGTTTAGAAACTCTGAAAAATGTTGGCAGTATGCATATAAATCATCTAGGCATTTATCAAGAATTAATTGCTTTCAAATACCAAGGATGCTCAATAAACAGCGAATGAAAAATTAAAGGTTATCTTAGCAGAGGGTGAATTATCAGAAAAGTGGGATTTTATTGTGTGAATTTGTTTGTTATGAAAGCATTAGTGAGCAGTTTACTTCTTTATAAGATCTGATTGAAAGGAAATCAAAAACATTATTTTTTTATTTTTTAAATTAAAATATGTTCCCACCTGAGGCATATGGAAATTCCTGGGCCAGGGATCAAACCCTAGCAGCAGCTGCAAACTACACCACAGCTACAGCAATGCCAAATCCTTTAACCCACTGTGCCGGGCTGGGAATCGAATCTGTGCCTCCGCAGTGACCTGAACTGCTGCGGTCAGATTCTAAACCCACTGCACCACAGTGGGAATTCCAGCCTTTCTTTGTTTAAAATAAGAATTCTTACAAATAGATCCTGAAAGAGACCGTATAATTTCCTTGCTTTTTTCACTGAGAAACATGATACAACATAGAGAATAAACTCCAAACTTACTAATGTCTTCTCTTTAGAGCCAGGTAAGACTACAAGCCTTGATTTCCAGAACCACCAGTCATTATTTCAACTTTATGTTATTGGTTTATTGGTTATCTAATTTTCCAGAGTTTTTTTTTTCAATTAGTTTTAAAAAATATACTTCTTAAGAATCACATCTAATTCATTCTATAGCTCTCATTTCAAACACACATGGCTGTTCTGAATGGGAAACCATATAAGAACATCAGCATCACTTAGGGAAGCATTTCAAAAAACACCTCTCTTTTCTTTTTCTCTTCCTTATCATGCTCTTACCCTATTCCTGCAAACCATTTCTGAAGTCACTTCTTGTAAACGTCCCTGGAACAAATTTATGGAAACACTGGTAAGATCTTTCCCTGTTAAGTCTTTTTGACTGCATAATCACCAAGAGAGCAAAAATGCTTACCGGAGAGGAACAAAAGTCACAAATCACTCAAGCTTAGCAAAACACAGACTGACTGTAAACTAGGACAATAAAATATGAGAAGCAAATTACTTTTTAAATATTCTTTTCACAATAATGATCTCTAAATGGTTACTGACAATACTTACAAGGAATTTAAAAATACATTACCTTTGTACATTCATGTTCCCAGTGGTTTCCTATAATAAGATTTTAATCGTATAGTTTTTCCAATTCATTCCCCTAAGATATCATTACTTTACAGAATAACTAAGAGATGAGTAAGTGCATATCTGATACATATGAGGGTGTTTGCCATTAAGCTCTGAATACCTCACCTGGAGAATTGAGAGCACTCACAATACTTAAAAATTCACAGGGTGGAAGAAAAAGTAAGCATAAATACTTTAGAGACAGCTTAGGTGTTTCTCAGAAGAAAGATCTTGCATTACGTGTGGGCCAAGAAAAGTTGAGGCTTGTTGTTTTTGCTTGTCTATTAGTGAGCTTAAACCAATTAAAAATGTCATATCCACTAGGGGAGAAAACAGTTGTTGGAAATATAGACCAGTGACGTTTGTATTCTTTTTAGTTTTATTAAAAAATTTTTAAAATTTGATTTTATTGGCATATAGTTGACCTACAATGTTCTATTAGTTTCAGATGTACAGCAAAGTGAATCAGCCACAATTATAAATATATCTATTCTTTTTTCCCATACAGGGTATTACAGACTATTGAGTAGATTTTAATGTACTACACAGTAAATTCTCATTAATCATCCACTCTATACATTAGTGTATATATGTTATTCCCACCCTCCCAATCCTTCCCTCCCCCTAATGGTTTCACCTATGATAACTCTAATATTGGTTTTGAAACTGTGTTTGCTTCTGCTTTATAAATAATTTTGTATCATTTTTAATTAGATTCCACATATAAGTGATAGCATATGATATTTGTCTTTTTCTGTCTGACTTACTTTACTCAGTATGATAATCCATAGGTCCATCCATGTTGCTGGAAATGGCATTATTTCATAATTTTTTATGACTGAATAATATTCCATTGTATATATATATATATATACTACAGTTTCTTTATCCATTCCTCTGTCAATGAAATTTAGGTTACTTCCATGCTTTGGCTATTGTAAACAGTGCGTCTATGAACATTGGGGTGCATGCATTTTTTTCAAGTTACGGTTTTCTCCAGATAGATGCCCAGGCGTGGGGTTGCTGGATTATATGGTAGTTCTTTATTTAGCCTTTCAAGGAACCTCTCTTCTGTCCTCCACAGTGGATATTCCAATTTACATTCTCACCAAGAGTGCAGAGAGGTTTGCTTTTCTTCCCACTCTCTCCAGCATTTAATATTTGTAGGCTTTTTGATGATGGTCATTCTGACTAGTGTGAGGTGATAAAGTTTCGACTTCATTTCTCTAATAATTAGTGATGTTGAGCATCTTTTCAAGTTTTTTTTTTTTTTTGGCCATCTATCTTTTTTGCGGAAATGTCATTTAGATCATCTGCCCATTTTTTGATTGGGTTTTTGTTTTTTATTAAATATAAAGTTCCATGAGAGCTTTGTCTGTATTGAAGATTAATCCCTTGTCAGTTGTTTCGTTTGTAATATTTTCTCCCATTTTGTGGGTTGTCTTTTCAGTTTTTTTTTTATGGTTTCCTTTGCTGTGCAAAAGCTTTAAGTTTAATTAGGTCCCATTTAATATTTTTTTTTTATTTTCATTATTCTAGGGGTGGATCAAACAAGATATTGTGATTTATGCCAAAGAGTGTTCTGCCTATGTTTTCTTCTAGGAGTTTTACATTATCTGGCCTTATGTTTAGAAATCTAGTTTATCTCAATAATGAAAATCTTATATATTAGTTTCAGGGGCACAATATAATGACTTGACATTTATATATATATATTGTGAAATGCTTATCACAGTAAGTCTAGTTAACCTCTGTCACCATACATAGTTAGAAATGTTTTTTCCTTGTGACTAAAATTTTTAGGATTTACTCCTTTGGCTGCTTTCAAATATGCAATACAGTATGATTAATTATAGTTACCACGCCATATGTGATATCCCCATGACTTATTTAGTTTATAAGTAGAAATTTGTTCCTTTTGACTGCCTTCACCCAATTCATCCACCTCTGACTGATTTGTGCTAATTTGTCTTATAATTTCTTTTTCTATCTCAAGACTAGATTCTAAATTTTAAAAAATACAATAAAATTTCATGATATTTTTCACACCTAAAATTATTTTTGAGTTTTCTCAAAAGACCCTGGAAATTTGTAAAAGTTTATTATAGTACCTTATAAAAATAGGAATGCTAAAGAAGTTAGGTTTATTTGATATGCTTTGTATCTCTTAATTAGATTAATACTATTGTAATTGCTGACTGGGAAGAATTGTCAAATTAGAAAAGATACTTAATCTTTCCTAGGTTAAGTTTGTATAGGAAGCATGCTATTCATGCAGATATTTCATAAAACTTACACTTTCTGGGAAGACCTTGGAGATGTTTGCGTAATCTATAGTCTGTTCTTACTCTTAAGGAAAATATTGATTAACCTCCTGGGAAATAGTAATGTTCTTATTGTCAATGGAAACTTTCACTTTCCTCCACTCTGATATTATTGGTCACTGGATTAAAATAATCACAACCATTCAGTCTCATCCTCCAACAGGTATGTGCGTCCCTCTGATACTCATGTAAATATCCTGCTATTTAGAGCTTCAGTATACAATTTATATCCTCAACATCTATAGACAGACTTGGAGTCTTGCAGAAAGGACAGTTCTAGGCACTCTGAACAACTGATGCTTTGAAAAATAAAATTTGGGCTAGAGGCCTCCAAACTGATATCCCTTAGATAATTTCCAGACTGTACAAGTATACTGAGTCAGCATTTTCAGGAATTTTTCTAGTCCAGAAGTAGATGTAATTCCAAAAGCTAAGTGCTGACACAAGATCTAGAACTACAACAAGACTGAAGAGGGAAATTTAACTGGAGTTCGGATTTTTTTTCAAGTTTATTTTTCGCAGGGCTGCACCTGCGGCATATGGAAGTTCCCAGGCTAGGGTTCAAATCGGAGCTGCAGCTGCCAGCCTATGCTACAGCCACAGCAATGCCAGATCCAAACAGCAAATGTGACCTAAGGCAATGCTGAATCCTTAACCCTCTGAGTGAGGCCAGGTAGTGAACTGGCATCCTCATGGATACTTGTCGGGTTTGTTACCACTGAGCCACATCCGGAACCCCTGTTTGGATTATTGTTGATATTACCTTTAATGTTCTATTTTTTAACAAAGGTAGGAAGAAGTCCTTTTTCTTTCATCATAAGCTATAGCTAACCCAGTTAGTAGACTATGCTTTTATAAACTGAAATGAAACATTTAAAAATAGTATGTGATTCTAACTCCTCAAAATTTAGCAGCAAAACTTTTTCTGAGTCTTCTTAATTTAAGTTAATGTGAGCAGTAAGAACCTATCCTCTTAACACCAGTATATGATTG
Source organism: Catagonus wagneri (assembly GCA_004024745.2). Classification (NCBI taxonomy): domain Eukaryota; kingdom Metazoa; phylum Chordata; class Mammalia; order Artiodactyla; family Tayassuidae; genus Catagonus; species Catagonus wagneri. The sequence goes on along the minus strand of PVHT020000066.1, from coordinate 8,957,816 downwards.
AACAGATTAATTATGCCTGCATCTGGAGTGCCATACTTGACAGTAAATCTTGTTTAATCAAATATGACTAGCTAAGGAATAAGGATCGATCTTCTTTGAGAAGCCAGTGTGCACACAGCCCCAAGAAGACTGACTTTATACCTGGATTAGGAGAATCCAGTCTCATAGACGATAAAGGACACTTTGCAGGCCACTCTGCTGCTAATTTTGAAGGCCTCAAAAAGAAATGTATTCACCCAAATTTATAGGCCCTGAAGATAAAATCTGATGGAGAGAGTATCCTGGCCTTGGTTTTCTAGTCTCAGGATAGAGGTCAAACAATAGAGACTGAAAAATTCAATCCAAGATTCCTTATGAGAATTCCGAGACAGAAATCAATTTTTTGCATTGGTGTTGTTCAGTACTGTACAACTCTAGATTGGCAGAGTAAACTCGTGGAAGCCAAATGATTATTGACATTTTTTTTTGCACTTATGTAAATAATCAGACCAAACTTAATGAGACCATCTATTTTGTGATCATGAATGTTATTTCAAGATTATTTGTAGTCCTCAAGGGGAAACTGTCAGGAAAAATATCCAAAATGTGTAAATAGACAAAAAAATGATTATTTGGTATACTTTCAGTGCAGTGTTGGGCTTAACCTTGTCTTGACCAGGCTATCTTACAGGAATAGAGATTAATTTATAGATTTTTTTCTGCCCTGTACCTTTACAAATTGAATTAAATAAAATATTTGACACGTGCACTTTATATTTGTATGAGAATACAAAATTTTCTAATCTTTTACTTTAATACTTTAACACTGGTAATGATAATAGAAGTCATAGGGTAGATCTGGTGCTGCAATATATTGTATTGCTAAGTGGAATGAGGCTTTACTCTGGTCCCTTAAGGCACTAGGCTAATTGTTTAAGAATACAAATATCAAGAATAGCAATAATAGTAATAATCGCTTAAAGAGTACTAACTATTGTGTGTAGTTAATAGTCTAAAGACTTTGCTTATATCACCTATTGTTTTCACCACGGCTTATGTAGGGTCTTTTCCCTCCTTTGCTGATAAGAAAACTGAATCTTAGGGAAAATCGAGTCTTTAAATCTGTACAGCTTGTAAATGGCAAAACAACTTTAATCCAAGTTTGTCTGATTTGAAAGCTAGTATTTTCCTCTGTAACACAGTCTGCTCTGCTAGTCAGCCTCATTATTCTAGTTTCTATCTTCAAGGTGTTCACCAAACTAAAAGGAAGAATTTTTAATATGTGCAAAAATGTCTGCAGTATCTCCCTCTGGAATGGAGGAGTAAAGACCTCCAAATACCTACTTCTCCGTAAAAGTAATGAGAACAGTGGCAAAGTCTGACAAAATCAACTTCTTCAAACTCTGAAAATTTAACTAGAGATTTTTAACAACCCAAAGAGTGTTTAAGAAAAATGACTATATCTCCATAAAACTGAGCCTTTTAACTTGCCTTTACCCCATATTTCCTTCCTTAGCTCCCTGGGGGGTGGGGCATCTGATTTTCAGAGTTAATATATTATTTTAAACATTCAGTTTTCAACAAAAATTACGATTCATGCAAAGAAATGGGAATATATGGGCCACACACAGGAATATAAAAGCACTAAATAGAAAGTGTTGGAGTTACCATTGTGGTTCAGTGGTAACGAACCCAACTGGCACCCACGAGGATGGGAGTTTCATCCTGTCCCTGCTCAGTGGGTTAAGGAGTCGGCATTGCTGTGAGCTGTGGTGTAGGGTTGAGGTCACAGACATGGGCTTGGATCCTTAGTTGCTATGGCTGTGGCATAGGCAAAGGCCAGCAGCTGCAGCTCCATTTTGACCCCTAGGCTGGGAACTTCCATATGCCACAGGTGCAGCCCTAAAAAAAAGAGAAAAAAATAAAAGAAAGTGTTCTGGTAAAGCCCCAATGTTGGACTCACAGATCCAACACTCTTTCATGATAAAAGTACCCAATGAACTAGGAATAGAAAGGAACTTCCTTAACTTGATAGAGGTCATCTATGAAAAATCACAGTTAATGTATTTAATGGTGAAAGTCTTGATGCTTTCCACTTACTGCTCAAAACAAAACAAAAAACCCCCCAAAAGACCAAAGCTATCCAGATTGGAAATGAAAAAGGAAAATCTATTTCTATTTAACTATAACATGACCATTCATATGGATCTTGCATATAGAACAAACTTGGCCAGTCTAAACTTCCCAATTTCAAAACAGAACAACAGTAATCAAGACAGTGTGGTACTGGCAGGAGGGAAGAAATATAGTTCAGTGGAATAGAATTGAGAGCCTAGAAATAATAACTCCTTGCATTTATGGTCAGTTTATTTTGCCATGGGTGCCAGGGCAATTTAATGAGGAAATAACAGCTCTGTGAACAAGCAGTGATGAGACAGAAGGAAGGTAACTCCCTACATCACACCATATAAAAAATTAACTCAAAATGGATCAGGAACCTAAATGTAAGAGCTAAAAATATAAAACTGTTAGAAGAAAACAGAGCAGTAAATATTTGTGACTTTGAAACAGGAAATAATTTCTTAGATGTGACACCAAAAACATAAGCAACAAAAGAAAAACAGATAAACTAGACTTCACCAAAATGAAAAGCTTCAAAGGACATCCATTGTCAAGAAAGGGAAAAGAAAACCCACAGATTGGGAGAAATATGTGTAAAACATACATCTGATAAAGAACTTGTGTACAGAACATGTTAAAAAACTCTTATTCAGCAATAAAAGACAGCTTAAATAAAAATGGGCAAAGGACATTAGACATTTTCCAAAAAAGTATACAAATGATGGATAAAATATGAAAAGATACTCAACATAATTAGTCATTAGGGAAGTGCGAATCAAAACCCGAAAGAGATGCCACCTTACATATTATAGGATGGGAATAAAAGTAACAAATACTAACAAGAGTTTGTGAGGAAGTGGAGGAACTAGAATACTCATACATCTCATACATAACTGTATAAATCCTTATACATTGCTAGTAGCAATGTGCAACAATGCATCTGCTTTAGAAAATAGTTCAGTAGTTCCTCAAAAGATGTTTTAATCAGAGTTAGCATATGATTCGGCATTTCCATTTCTAGGTATATACTTAGGAAAATTAAAAACTTATGTCCATACAAATTTTTACATGAATGTTAGAAGCAACATTATTTACAGTAGACCCAAACGTGTAAACAAACAACTCAAACGTCCATCAGTGTGGTCTATCCATAAAATGAGATATTCAGCCATAGTAAAGTGAAGTTTCAATATATGCTACAATATGAAAAAACTTCATATTGAAAGAAGCCACAGGTTGTATGACTTTGTTTAAACAAAATACCCAGAATCAGCAAATCTAGAGCAATGAAAAGTAGAGTAGTAATTGAGAGAGGTGAGATCATGGGATAATGAGGGGTTTCTGCTAATGTAATTTCTTTTGGAGGTAATAAAAATGTTCTGGAATTAGACAGTTGTGACTGATGTACAACTTGGTAAAAATACTAAAACCCAATTTAAAGTACACTATTTATTTATTTTTTATGGCCATACCTGTCAGGGATTGAATCTGAGCCACAGCTGCAACATACCACAGCTGGGCAGGGCCGGATCCTTTACCAACTGCTTCAGGCCAGTGTCAAACCTGCACCTCCACAGCAATTTGAACCTTTGCAGGCAGATTCTTAACCCATCATGCCACAGCAGGAGTGCCTAAAATATACTTTTAATTGGTGAACTGTATGGTAACTGAATAATCTCAATAAAGTTGTTATTTAAAAAAAAAACTAAAAATGTCTGTTTTTGTCAATTTGTCCAAATGATTACTCAAGAACTTTATTTCACATTTATCTTGGCAAATTAGGTTTTCTTTCTAGGATTCAGTTTCTCCTTTTCTGAAATATTTCATTTCCAATAATTTTTTTTTTAAATTTCATAACCATTTGGTGTCAGTTTTATCCTTTTTCACTCCTTCTTTGTTTTGCTAGCTTGGATTCTATTTTTAGAATCACTCCCTGATTTACATTACCAGCTGCTTTTACTGACCTGGTAAAACTGAGTCCTGATTTAATCCGACATTATCTCAGTGCTTCCATTTGAGCAGCTGAATGTGCCTGAAGAACAAATGCACAGGATGCTGACTTTTACCATTTTACATTCATGACTATTTACTTCAAGGCCCAGTTCTGGTGACAGACCCATTGCTATAAATTATCTCCAGTTAATTTAGGCTCCAGTAGTTTTGACAACTATTTCTTTTTCTTTTCTTTCTTTCTTTTTTTTTAGGGCTGCACCCGCGGCATATGGAGTTTCCCAGGCTAGGGGTTGAATCAGAGCTACAGCTGCTGGCCTACACCACAGCCACAGCAACTCCGAGCCACATCTGTGACCTATACCACAGCTCACAGCAACCCAGGATCCTTAACCCACTGAGCAAGGCCAGGGATCGAACCTGCAACCTCATGGCTCCTAGTCGGATTCTTTTCTCCTGCGCCAAGACTGGGAACTTCTAGACAACTATTTCTCTCCTTCTCTTGCCTCAAACCTGTAATATCTCATGCCTTCTCTTCCCCCAGTACTGATGACCCTGCATCCTCTATGTTCATTGAGAAAAGAGACACATTCATAGCATTTCCATAGAATGTTGCCACCCTGTCTTCCCACCTACTTGCAACTCTATTCATAGCCCACAACTTCATTCCAAGTCAATGGATGAAGTATCACTGCTCACAGTTAAAGCTCCCTGCATTGGTACCCAGTATCCAATCCCCTCTTTTCTCCTCCATAATATCACTCTTGCATGTGGCCCCCTAGGGCTTAATTAACTTTTCCAGGCTACAGAGTTATTACCATAATACATACAAAAATGCTCTAATAAAACTCCTAGTCCAACTATTGCCTCATTCTTTTGTTTTTGTTTACAGAAATGTCTTCTGAAGACTTGCCTAAAATCATTGTATCCACTTCTTTTTTTTGTTTGTTTTTGTCTTTTTGGGGCCGCACCTGCAGCATATGGAAGTTCCCAATCTAGAGGTCAAATCGGAGCTGCAGCTGCTAGCCTATACCACAGCCATAGCAATGCCAGATCCGAGCTATATCTGCAACCTACACCACAGCTCAGGGCTGGCTATGCCAGATTCTTAACCCACTGAGTAAGGCCAGGGATCGAACCCATATCCTCACGGTTGCTATTTGGGTTCATTATCTCTGAGCCACAGTGGGAACTCCTATTGCATTCACTTCTTGTTTGTCTCCTTCATTCTCTCTTGATCCAATTTATTCAATTTTTCATCCCATCTCTGACTCTTTTCAAAGTCATCAGTGATCTCCACATCAGAAAAAAACTGTGTTTGGCTCTTGGTTCTGATATTATTATTATTATTATTATTATTATTATTATTATTATTATTATTAATCATCATTATTTTATGGCCGCACCCGCAGCATATTGAAGTTCCCAGGCTAGGGGTCTAATTGGAGTTGTAGCCGCTGGCCTTCACTACAGCCACAGTATTGGCAGATTTGAGTCACATCTGTGACCTACACCACAGCTCACGGCAACGCTGGCTCCTTAACCCACTGAGTGAGGCCAGGGATCAAACCCACAACCTCATGTTTCCTAGTTGGGTTCACTTCCGCTGCATGACAGGAACTCCGGTCCTTATATTATTAAAACAAAGCCAGCATCTGGCGTAATTGGTGAATTCTCAACTTCTTTACACACTCTACTTACTTGTTACAGGACTGTCATTTTTTCTTTTCCTCTAGCTTTCTGGACACTGATTTTCAGTCTCCATTGCTAGTTATCACCACAACTTTTAAGTATCGAGTGTACTGTAGGACATCCCTTCTCTCCACTAGAAAAACTCATTCCATAGGTGAACTTGTCTAGACTAATGGCTTTATATGCCAACAATATTTAGATGAATTTCAAATTTATAGGACAGCGATCATAAAATGGGCGTGTGGATTAGTATCTTTTGCGTATCATGGGCCGAAATTTTCTGATCATGTATGCTACTCTACAGCTTCTTATTCTAGGTCACTGTTGTAGACTGAATTTTGTCCCCCCAATTTCATATGCTGAAGCTATAACCACCAATGTGATGGTATTTGGGATGGGGCCTTTGGAGGAACTTAGGTTTAGATGATGAGGTCATGAGGGAAGAGGACTTCATGATGTGACTAGTGATCTTACAAGAAGAAACACCAGAGAGCTTGCTTCTCTCTCTCTCTCTCTCTCTCCATTTCCCTCATACACAACAGAAAGGCCATGTAAGGACACAGAAAGAAACCAGGCATCTGCGACCCAAGGGGAGAGTTCTCACCAAACACTGACTCTACTGGCATCTTGACCTTAGACCTCCAGTCTCCAGAGCTGGGAGATATAAATTCCTGATGTTTAAGTCTCCCAGTCTATACTATTTTGTTGGCATCCCAAGCCAACAAAGGCAGTCATTATGTAGATTCAGAAAACCAAGGCCCAATGACCAGAGATATGGGCTAGTTTTTGCTATGTCTTAATTCACAGTTGAACATGAACCTTAACTATAAGCTGCTCCATAGCCAGATTATAGCTGTGTTTTCTCCAGAAAAATTATCAGAAGCAAAATCCTTGACCAAAGTACCTCAGCAGATTCTGCTTTGGACCAGACAGAAGTCAAGTGTGATCCTTGACACTTAATGGCAGACTTGGAGCTTATCCTGTTCGGAATTCTATTCTAGTCACTCAGCGTTGTTCACAGCATGTGGGAGATTTCAGTATATGCTATCTGTTGGATGAACACTGATTGATGAATGAACATGGAGCAAAGTCTTTGCTTATAATATCGTCATTAAATAAGCTTTTCTTTTTAAAATTTGTTTAAGGTTTACTTTTCAGTGCTACCATTAGAAATGAAGGTGCTTTTTGCCCTTTTCTGCCTACAGAGTTAATATAATATATAAATGAGCTCTTTTGGGTTAAATATGTTGCATTCAAATTGACATTTTCCACACTACTCTTTTTCATATGTAGGATTAATAATACTTGTGCTGTGGCACAGTGGGTTAAGAATCTGACTGCAGCGGGGGTTGCTGTGGAGGCTTAGGTTTGAACCCTGGCGTGACTGCAGTGATCTGGCATTGGCAAAAAGGATCTGGCATTGCTGTAGCTGTGGCATAGGTCGCAGCTGTGGTGCAGGTCACAGCTGTGGCTTGAATTCAATCCCTGTCCCAGAAACTTCCATTTGCCATGGGTTCGGCCATAAAATTAAAAAAAAAAAATAATGCTTGTGTCCAGACTAGAAGTAACTATCCAAAACCATTTGGCAAACATGCATTACTATAAGTTTGCGTGAAAATTATAAGAATATACAACTATTCAGATAATGTCAGATTGCTGGTTCATAAATCATGTTCAGAATTCTCCAAATTCTTAAATAATGACTTATTGCTGTGTGGAAGAGAGGAGGATTAGCTATGGCCAAGAAAACTGATTCTATTCACTAGTCTGGAAACAAGTGAATGATAAATTCATGCCAAGTGCATTTCATGTTTTTTTTCCCATTTAATCTTCCAATAGTTCTCTGGAGTACATATTATTATACACATTGATACACATTGCAAATGATCACCCATTACAGATATTCAAGTCTCTACAAAGCCCTGGCAAATTTTACTGCCAGAAGACTGCTCTATACCCCAGTACAGAGAGGACTCTCAAGTTCATTAACGCTGCTGTTGTTCTGGGTCTTCTTGTAGATGAAATGAGTGGACTTTTAAATATTAAGTGTTATAATCTAAATTAGTGCCTCAGAATACCAGGAGAAACAGAGGCTTATTTACAACGTAGGTGGTGGAAGGAAATGGGAAGATCCGAACTGCCTTGAAGCCATGTCTTCACTTTAAAACAGGTCACTGTCTGTTTATACTCACTCTCAAAGAATGGGTCACAGAGGTGAAAGCAGAGCAAGTCTTCAATTTCCCAGAGTGCACACGAACCTGTTCTCTCAATATTCACAATGACTTTGAATTTTTGCTATGTGGCTCTCTATGAGATGAGGTAGAGATCTTCCTAAGGTTGGCATTATCAGAGGAGAATTCTCATTTTCTGCTTAAGGGCCAAGGTTTGAAAATAGCAGTGTCGAGTTTGTAGATGCTTCAGGTTCATTAAGTGGCAAGATTCAAGTTCGTGCTTTTGAAATGCTTCAGGCAATCTTGGCCTAAAGTCTAATACAAAAGAGCTTTTAAACAGGGCTATGGGTAAACATATCATTTCTTTAGACATTGTCATTACGTTTGATACTTGAGTATATGATTAATTAATAAAAAAGGAAAATTAAGTACCTGAAATAACTATATGAATCATGCTTGCTAACATGATTATACCCTGCATGTGGAAATTAGTTTGACCTTTTCGTAGAAAGTACTTGTGGAACAATTATTATTCTGTGGCATGTCATTTTTTCCCCCAATTTTCATGAAAGGATGGCAGAAAAAAATCCACATAATTCACAGTATATCTAACGACTTTTAATTTTATTTTATTTAATATTGAAAGAACAGATAATTATCATGATTTTCAAATCCAATAGTTTAAAAATTCCCTGAAAAGCTTGTTATCGTCTTCTAGAGGTAACCACTTTTGTTTTTTGGGTTTCCTTCAGAGATTCTTTTAAGTACATATTCAATTCAGAAAAATATGTATTCTTACTTTTATGCCCTTGTTACCTAAAGTTAAACTACAGCTATTTTAAATTAATAATATTGCTTAGAAAAATTTCCGTATCAGTACACTTTCTCTTATTTTTTGTATTTGTATAGTAGTATGCCATCGTTTTTCCAGTCTTTTCTTTTTGGCCACACCCACAACGTGTGGAAGTTCCCTGGCCAGGAATCGAACCTGCATCACAGCAGGAATCTGAGCTGCTGAAGTGACACTGTTGGATACTTAACCCGCTGTGCCACAGGGAACTCTGAGTTATTCCAATCTTTTATTATTCCAAACAATGTTGCAACAAATAAACTTCTATATATTCTATTTTATATGTGAGTTTTAGTAACTGTCAGTATATTCAGTCAATACGTTCAATATTCTTAGTAACTGAAGTATATTAAAAAATGAGACTTGTGGGTCAGAGTGTACATGCATTTTTTGCAATAAGCTATATGGGTAAATTGCCTGCCTTAGGAGCTTAATCTATTTTATACTCCCACCACTGATGGTTGAGAGTCTACCAAACTTTCAAATAGTTTATACTAGTTTGTCGTTTGCCTTTACTATGGTATTTGTTTAATGTCTCTTTTCCTCTTCTTTTGGCCACATAGAAGTTTTCTTTTTCTTAATCAAACTTCAATATATTTTAATGACTTTTGGATTTAAGAGTTTTTCCATGTTTTCTTCTATAGCTTCTCTTACTATTCTTCTACAACTTCTCTTACTATTCTTCAGCTTTCTGTTGTTTTTTAAAAAAAAACTGGGAGAAATTACTTAAAATTTATAAGTTAATTTAGGATTAATTATTTAGTTATTATTATAATTTAGGATGTTGAATCCACATGTTCAAAACCATGGCATGTCTTTCCATGTGTTCATATATATATATTTTTTGTTTTGTTTTGTTTTTGCCTTTTGTCATTTTAGGGCTGCACCCACGGCATATTCAGGTTCCCAGACTAGGGGTTGAATTGGAGTTATAGCTGCCGGCCTACATCACAGCCACAGCAACGCGGGATCCGAGCTGCGTCTGCAACCTACACCAGATCTCACGGCAACACCAGATCCTTAACCCACTGAGCAAGGCCAGGGATTGAACCTGCAACCTCATGTTTCCTAGTTGGATTCATTTCTGCTGAGCCATGACGGGAAATCCAATGTGTTCTTATTTTCTTCAGTGCCTTTCAGTAGTCTACCAAAGTTTTCTGTATATAGGTCTTACACATTTCCTGTATAAGATTGTGTTTTCTTAGATTTTTCGCTTTTGAATAATGATATTTTATTCTTTATATTGCCTATCTAGTTGTTACCTGTATATTTAAAAGTTATTTTTCTTTATATTGATATACTGCTTATTGTTTGTAATAGTTTTCAATTCATTTGCTTGAGTTTTCCAGATAATACTCTCATGTTTTCTGCAAACTGTGGTGGTTTTATAGCTTTAATTCATGAAAAATGGCCATATATTAAGCCATAAAAAATTAATAAAATCTAAAAATAAGGAATTATGAACACCATTCTATGATCACAATATAATAAAACGAAGTCAATGGAAAAATCAGAAAGACAAAAATATCTCTATCTACAAATTATAAACAAAAATTTAAATATTTGTGAACAAAAACTGAAGGGTTTTTAGAAAATAATGATAAAAAACACTACTTGAGAGAATTCTGTGACATAGCATTAGCTTAATTAATTACATAAGCATCAACTCAAAAAGGTAGAAAAACGCTCAAGTGAAAAGAAGGAGAACAGAAAAGAACTAAGTCATTTAGAAGAAGAAATAAATGAGCTAGGAAAGTGACTAAAATTAGTACATACTTCCAAGAGCTGGCATTTTTTTCCATTATAAAAATAAAATATCTAGAATATTGTTAAAAAGATACAAACTACTATATATAAAATAGATAAGCAACATGGATATATTGTAAAATGCAGGGAACTATAGCTATTATTTTGTAATAACTTTACCTATTTATTTATTTATTTAATTTATTTTTTGTCTTTTTGCCTTTATCTAGAGCCGCACCCGCGGCATATGGAGGTTCCCAGGCTAGGGGTCTAATAGGAGCTGTAGCTGCCGGCCTTCACTACAGCCACCACAACGCGGGATCCGAGCCGCGTCTGCGACCTACACCACAGCTCACGGCAATGCCGGATCCTTAACCCACTGAGCAAGGCCAGGGATGGAACCCGCAACCTCACGGTTCTTTGTCGGATTCGTTAACCACTGAGCCACGAAGGGAACTCCATTTTGTAATAACTTTAAATAGAGTATAATCTATATGCTTATTGAATCATTATGCTATACACCTGAAATTAATATAATACTGTAAATCAACTATATTTCATTAAAAAACAGAAAGAAAAGACATAAATACTAAAATTAGAAATGATCAGAGTTTAAAACATAGAAAAAGAGAATACTAATATGATCTTAAGGACTACTCTATTCTACTATAATTTACTTCTCCAATTTTTTCATTTCTGCTCCCTCCCCAAGAGAAAAATTTAATTTCTCCCTAATGAGAGAAATTAAATTCTAAGGAATAATATATCTTGGCTTAGCCATTATAAATCAGCTTTCCTTAGTACATGGTGTTCATAGTCAATATGTAGACTCAAGTTTTTTATTTTTGATTTCAGAGAAGTTCTTTCATAATTTTGTTTGGAAATATTTGCTCTGTCCCACTGCTATGAGTATAGGTATGTTGGTGCTGCGTTATACTTCTTCTGTCACTGTCATTTTCATATAATACTTTATATATTTCTTTTTATTTTCATTTAATTTTGGCCATTCTTTTATATGTCTTCCCTGTTTCTTTCTAATCCACAGTGCTTATTCCAATTTGTGCTGTCTTTATTTCTGTGATGGTTTGGTTCTTTCTTCTTCATAGCTGATTTATACCAGCTCATTTCAGACTTGTCTCTTTTATGTGTTTATTCATTTGTGCTTTGTTATCTTCCATAATAAATCACATTGCTTTGCTAACATGATAGTAAATATATTTCATTTAGGGAGGCAATATAGCTTAATGAATGAGTATAGCCATAGGAGAAAGACTTAGTGAGTTTTATTTTTTTATTTTTTATTTTTTGTAGATCTTATTTTTTTAATGGATTTTATTTCAATTATAGGTGTACATAAATCATCACAAGTCAATTTTACAGATTTTGTATCCCAAACCCCCAGTGCATGCCCCCACCCCCTGACTCAGTGAGTTTTAATACTGGCTCCTCCTCTGACTAGCTGTGGGATCTTGAACAAGTTATTTAACTTTTATGTACCTTAGTTCATTTCATATATAAGGGGAGTAACAATGATCCTGAGTTCACAGAGTTGTTTTGATAATATGAGTCATATCTGTAAAGTTGGTTAGAATATTGCCTGGCAACAGTAAATACTATTCAAGCATTATCTATTAGATTCTTGTATTTCATTGCAAAATACATAGTCATGGGTTTCATTGGCTCTGTGGCAACTTTTTTCTTCACCTCTTGGTAAATTTTGATGCTTCTTTAAAAAAAATTTTTAATAGTATCATTGTATCCTTTTAGTAGTATCCCTGTTTCCTTTTTGTTCCATCTTCTTCTTTATGACTCTTCACTACTGAATAAATTATATTTTTCTAGTCAGTCATTGTAGAAAGTTCCTGACATGGAGGATTTAAGGTACCTTTCCTGTTCTCTCAATCAAAAGCTCTTACTTTCTGTGGAAGATTGTTATATTAATGACCTCCAATAACGACACTTTCCCATATGCATGCCCTTCCCCACTGCCTCTAGTCTTAGCTATATGACTTATTTTAGCCAGCTGGACATTAGCAAACATGACACATGCAGAATTCTGAAAAAGTTTTGAATATTGGGGCCTGCCCCCTCTCTTGATGCTGGGAACTCTTTCACTTCCCTACGAAAATGCCTGAGCTAGTTTTCCTGAAAGAGTCTCCAGGTGTCCAAGCCGTTCCTGCTGAGGCCCAAATACATGAGTGAAACCTGCTGCCAACCATATGGAGCAGCCAACCCAGTTGAGCCCATCCCAATTTGTCACTTCACTGAATTGTAGGCAAAAAATCGGTAGCTTCTTAAACCATTGTTTTGGGTAGTTTGTAAGCAGCGATACACTACAGATTCACTTTTCTTGTTGCCTCAAACAAGGCTCAAACAGGTTGCTTCCAGTAATTATAGCTTTTCTGTAAGCTTCCTACTCCCTTTGAGTCTCTGAAGTAAATCTGGTTCAGGAGATCTTTTGCTAACAGCTCTGCGCTCTCTAGTTCTTCCAAACAAGCAATAGGGCTTCTATATCTCAGCGTGATTACCTCCTCTTTAAGGATTACAGTTTTGCTGACCCTGAGATCTGCTTCTCTGTTCCTGGGTTCCCTGGAAATACTCTGTGCCTCTTATCCCTATCCACGTGTGCCTCTTCTGCCTGACATGTTCTGCTCTTGCTCCAGTTTTTGAGAGCCATAGCTGCCTTTGCATTTTATAGTAAGCCCCTTACTTTCAGGAAATTCCTGATACATTCTAATGTCCCAGCTAGCTCCCTTTGACTCTCCCTGGGCCTCTTCTACCTGACTTCTGCTCAAACTCGGCTGCCTCTAGCAATCTTTACTTTGGAGGTACTTTGGAGTTTATAAAATCCATATAAGTTTGCTGAAAATGGCATTTAACATTTTTTCCCATTCTTTTTGTAGTTTATATAATTTATGAGTTTATGAGTAAAATCTATATAAGTTTGCTGAAAATAGCAATTAACATTTTTCCCCATTCTCTTTGTAGCTTATATAATTTCTAAGGAGAAATAGGAAAGATCTTTAAGTAGATGACATCATCTTCACACTGAAGTTCATTTAATTCTTTTTTAGCAACAAGACTCCTTTGGGCATCATTCTGAAGATGATGTAATAACCCTGGGTGCTTTAGTAATCATTAATACTTCTCAAAGTTCTAATATTCAGAGAGGGGGGAGCATGCCACTCAAAGTGGTTCTTTTTTTCCTAAATTGAATCACAATTTAGGTTCCCATCCCACACTCCATTCGGGAAACTGCCTCTTTATATTTAATGAGTCTGACTAATTAATCATCACTGTAGTTCATGAAAAAGAGATTCTATTGTCATCATTTTACAGAGACTGTGTCAGAACTATGACTGCATTGAAGGATTTATTGGCTTCACTCCAGATGCTCATTGCTTCCATATTATTAATTTTGGCTTTGGGTTCAATTTCAAGCAAATAGATAAGGTTGATGGTATAGGGAAAGGTCCAAGAAGGCACGATTTCAGCTGTGGAGGACTGGGTGGTCTACCTTCCAAGGGCCAGTGTTTGAAAACTTTTTCTCCACAACTGTGAAGGATTAACGGGTAACTAATAGAAGGTTACTGCTGGCTCTTTGGCATGCTCTTATGTGCCCTTTAATGCACAGTTCAGAAGGGATCTAATTTCCTAATTCATTCCCCTCTCTAACCGGAGGAAGTTCCTCCCACTAATGTAATTGGTATGTGCTTCCTAGTTGAAAGTCCCGTTCTCCTTCTAGGCTTTCTCCCACTAGGCTGTGAGCTCCTTGGGTGCAGGAACTGTGTGTCCTAATTATTTCTATACCCCAGCATTTAGCCCAGTATATTGTGCTTAGTGCAAAATGGGTATGCCCTAATGTTTATTGGAATAAACTGAAAAATAGGCCAATTTTATCCACTAAAGTCTTTCTGGATCCTGGTTGCAGTAGTTCAATAGGCGAAGTTACCGCATCCCTATTTTTCTCATTTCTTTCCCTTGCCAGCTTTCTTCTCTCTTTCCATGACTGCAAAAATTGGACAACTGGGGAAAAGGAAACCTGTTTCTCACATCGCCTCCTCCCATCCCTGTCCTTCTCAACTCCTCCATAGCTGGGAGGCCTCTGCCCAGCTGCGTTTTTTCAAGGTGGGGAGGTCTGGCTCCCAGATGCCTGCTGCTGGGTCACACAAATTCCCAAGTTGTGGGACCTAGTCCTAGGGTATCTTGGTGCGGCACGTTCGCGGTGGGGATCTGACCGGTTGGTTCAGTAGCATTGCACTGACCCACTCTTGGAGCTCCTTTGTGCAACAGGAGAGCAGCAGGCTCTCACCCTCACACCGGCTCCTTCCACGTAATTGCCCCACTCACTCCCTTGCCTCCCTCCACCCCAAGCTCTGGGTGCTCTCCCTCTCCATCACCCTTTGTGCAACCCTCGCCTGCGGAGCTTCTAGTACTGTATTCGTGGCAGATGAAGAGCGAATGAGTGACACGTTCCAGGGACTGCGAATCGCAGCGAGCGCGGGCGGCTGGGGGGAGGGTGCGTAGTGGCAGACGGCCGCTGGGATTATGAATGGGGGCGGGGGGAGGTGCCGGGGAGTGTGGGGTTCAAACCAGGATTTTCGGCATCCGGCTTTGGCTAGGCACGCTGGGCTGTGCGTGATCCTTCAGCTCGGGTGGGAAGGGAAATGCCCTGAGCTCCTGGCTGAGAGTGAGGGTTATTTTGCAAAACTCCCTTGGTCTTGTGCCGGAGGAGTACTGCGGGCGCTCGGCAAGGTAGGTGGGAGAGGAAAATAAGCGGGGTGGGTAATCACGGAAGAGGCAAAGCCGGCTGGGGACCGTGTGCCTTGCTCCTTAGAATTGACAGGTGGTGGCCTCAGCAGTTACAACCTACTACACAGCATCTAGTGCTTGCAATACGGTCCAATTGTTATTCCCCGCGCCGGGCTGAAGGGCGCCGCGCCGCAGACGAAGTGCCGCCGACGAGCTGTTTCTTACGGTGGGGGTGGGATTGGGGGTACAGAGAACGGGTTTCGGGGGTCCAGCACAGGAGAGAGGAGCTCAGGGACGCGTCGCGGCAGCCCGTGACGCCCCGGCGGGGTCCTCCACGCCGGCCGGTCCGCGCGCGCTCCGCAGCCGCCCCCGGCTCGTGCGCCCCTTTCGCGGGCTCCTGGCCCCGCTTTGGCGGCTGCAGGCTTCGGGTCGCCAGCCCCGCGGTCCGCGAGCGGCGAGCCAGCGTCTCCCCACTGCCTCTCGAGCCCTGGGCAGCGCGGAAGGCTCCATCGCCTAGCTGGACGAACTGCGCCGGGCGGCGCCGCGGCCGGAGCCCGGGCGGCCGGAGCCCGGGCGGCCAGAGCTCGACTGCGGAGGCGGCGCACCGGCGGCGCCTTGGGCAGGACGAGGGCTGCTTCCGCTAGGGTAACCTGAGGTAAGGGCTGCCCCAGAGGCTGCGGTTCTATGTCCCCCCTTCTCTTACTTCATCATCCATGTAAGCCGAAATGGAGAGTGTGGGTGCCACGGGGTGATGCGGAGCGCCGGGGGAATGGGGCCACGCAAGGATGGTCGCCTTGACCGCGTCTTTCCTACCGGTTGTAGTGAATCCACCAACCCGCCCTTTTCTTCCCTCGCTCGTTCTTTACCTCTGCTCCTGCCCTGATTCCTTAGCAAGTCTCTGGGAAGGAGAAAGCCAAGGGAGGATGGAGAAAGGCAGAAGGATTTGCCCAAGTGTCGGTGATGGATTGGCGCGTGGTGCCCGGTGATTGACAGCAGGCGTGGGGCGGGGGGTGAGGAGAGCCTGAGGTACCCAAGAGTTTGCAGGGCTGCGGCTCAGGAAGGTCCTGCCAGCCCGGTGGTTGGGGCCCCAAGTGGGTGCGCCTAGGCCAAGGCTTAATGGAGGCTCTGCTAGGAACTTTTGGGAAGCTCTGTCTCATGTTTGGGAAGGGGTGCTGAGGTGTGTTTAGGGCTTGGCCCTTTCTAGTTGCACGAGTGTGTGTGCGTGTTTGCACGCGCTCGCGCCCCGCCTGTGTAGGGGTGCCCTACCTTCCTTCCTTCCCACCTCTTCCATCTTCCTGTTTGCTTCCTTCCTTCCCTTTTTCATGGACACTTCCTCGCCACCCCCTCCAAGTGTTATACTTAAAAAAACCCCCAAACCTACCGTAGTCAATAGCTTTAAAGCAGTATAAAGAAGAGAACACAGAGGAATAGTTCTTAAATACAGTGTAGTTCATTTTAACGGCGAAAATATGTGTATATAAATGACATACTCTATTATATATAGTATAACATATAATATATACACGCCTGGGGTAAATTTAAAGAAATACTCCGAGATTCTTGCCTAAAATTACATTTACATTATGTTTACATCACTTGTATATGATGTTACTAAACAGAAATGACAAATCTGTGCTTTTTATGTCTTAGATCTGTATGAGATATAACCGTTCGTTGTATCACATCCACGTTTTAAATTCGAGGTTTCTGGCTACTTGAAAGACCTGGGTTACAATGTAAGAATAAAAGGCACATTAAATTTTTTCAAAAGTACAGTTTTTTTTTTTAGCGGACTATCCACCTTCCCCATTTTCTTTTTACTAAAAGCTCGCTGTTTTGCCAATAATTGTTATAAAGCCAAAAACAGTCTGAGGACTTCAAAGTATTTTTACCTAGGCCTGAGACCCCTAGGGAGGTGTCTGGAAGTTATCTGTGCATGAATTTGACAAGAAGGTGGATAAGGCACATTTCACTTCAGATGAAAGGAAATTCAGCTGCATTCCCCTATGAGGGTACCTCATTTATCTTATGACACCCCAAAAGAGAAATCCCCTTGCTGACAACATGTGTCTTCAGCATAACAGTGGTCTATTCAGCTCTTCAAATCAACACTTGCAGGACTTGGCTAGTAACAAATTTGCTGGTTGTTTCCGTCTTTTTTCTTCTTCTTAAAAAACAGAATCCCAATTATAAAACAAAGTTAAGTGGACTGGAAATGTTGAGATGGCATGATTGATATGTTGGGGCTGTCTATATAGCTATCATCTCTCTCTATTTCTCATTATAACTGTGAGATAATCAATTTTGCAGTGTCTACTTGTACTTTTTTCTCAGTCAGTTTGCCTTTTTAGTTTATTTCTGACTGACATATTTTGCAAAGGTAAATTTTATTGAATTGTTCTAGGGGGTACCCACTTGGGCATGCTTATTTCTTTCGAATAGAATTGGTTTTGATTTCAGGAATAAGATATCACTCATATATGATTTTCTGATCTAGGAGTCTTTTGTCTTTCTAGAGACAGATATTTAATAATAATGGTATGTTCAAGTAAGGCTATGTGTTTGATAAAAATATTAGACACAGAAATGGTACTTTCATTTTGGTTTACAAACTGAAGCTTTAAAATTGTGAAGGAATAAAGAGTCCCAGGTTGCTCTTACTTTCTTATTTAGTTTTCTTTGATTAGGAAGCTAGAAGTATATTATGTAGTCTTGAGTTAGAAAGATTTGGAACTTAGAAATTTGGATTTATCTTTTATTACTATGGCATAAAACTTCATTACTCTTTCTAAGAAAATCTGAGCAGCAGACTTTGGAGAAGGTGTGGGGATGTTGTTGATCACGGGACAAATGGGTTCCTTTGAGCACTGGTTTTGGCAGTCAGCTTGTGGTAATATGGCAGACACTGAGAGGACCAAACCCCACTTCAAGGAAGAGCTCAGTCCCCCAGCTTCTGGTAGTACTGTCAGCAAATAGTCTTCAAGGGTCAGTCCCGTCAAGGATTGCCTGAACTGTGGAAAGCGTCTTTGTTGACGGTCCTGCCACTTTCCAGGGCAGCTCATATCCAATGGCTGATTCATGTGGGAGTATAAAGGCTTGGTCATCTCAGCTCAACTCTAGATAACTCTGAAGGACCTATATGGCTCTGGAACCTGCCGTGGGGCTTGCATTACAGCACCATGTCTCCCTTTGCTCATTTCTGCTTCCTTCCCCATTCTCAGATGTTGATAGCAAGGCAGTCCTTAGTAAAATTCATGCTTAACTTCATCGTAGAGTCAGCTTCCCTGGGGAAGCTGTCTTATAGCAACACCTCCTTCATGCATGTTCATTTTGCCACTTTTAATCATCTGTCTTTTAAAATAAAGTATCACTTCCCATTGGAGGACATTTCCATGTCCCTGCTCCTCTTCTGCCCCTCCTTGTTTTACTATTCTTTCCTCTTATTGGACTTAAATAATATCCAATAATAGTAGGTATTTTTATGTTTTCAACATCCGTGCTTTGTCTCAATTTATGATATTAATCAAACTATCTACTCTTGAATAATCTTTTATTATTCAAGGGTCTTACAATGTTATAATTCTGATCATACTCCATGTTCTGTGTTGTATAGTAATATACTTCCCCTACATTTTTTTGTAGCCACTACATCATTTTTATATAATTAGGTTTTTCTTTCTTTTTAAATTGTTTTTACAGTCAGTGCTTATTATTTAAATTTACCCACATTTTCTGTGCTTACTGTTGCTTCTTGCATCCATCTGCTTCCTTCTGGATTCAGATTCCTCCTTATAGAAGACCATAATTGTTTGGTAAGCATATGCAGGTGATAAAACTCTCTTAATCTTATGTTATTGTTATTGTTTGTTTGAAACTGTATTTCATTCTAACACTTGAATAATAGATTATCTGGGAGCAGAATTCTAAATTGGCAATTATTTTTCTCATAACTTTGAAGATACTGTCTTCCAGCCTCTATTGTTGGTGAGAAGTTGTTTCTTTGTTGCTTTTAAGATTATTCTTTGTCTTGGCATAACATTAAAAATAAACTATAGTTTAATTTAAAAAAAAGATTACTTTTTGTCTTTGGTGTTCTGCAGTTTTACTATGGTATGCCCAGGTGTGGGTTTATTTTTTACCTTTTCTTCTTGGGATTTCTTATGCTTCTTTAATCAGATGAGTCTTTTGTTTCTTGAATTATTAAAAGTTCATAGCATATCTCATCATATATTATCCTGCTTCCATTTTCTCTATTCTTTCCACTGGAATTCTTAGATATATGTTGGACCTTCTTGTTTTCTCTCTCATGTCTGTTACCTCTGTATTCATTTCAGTTAGGATATCTTTTTAAAAGCATTTGGGGGAGTCCCCATCATGGCTCAGTGGAAACGGACCTGATTAATATCCATGAGGATTCGGGTTTGATCCCTGGCCTCACTCAGTGGGTTAAGAATCCAGCATTGCTGTGTCTGTGGTGTAGGCTGGCAGCTGCAGCTCTGATTCAACCCCTAGCCTGGGAACTTCCATATGTGCAGGTGGGGCCCTAAAAACAAAACAAAACAAAACAAAAGAAAACAAAACAAAACAGTATTTGGGTAATTATTCAAGATTGTCCAGATAACTAATTCTTTCTTCATTGATAGCTATTGTCTATATTACTCATTGAGCTATTATTTATTTTTCCATTTCTAGAAGTGCTCTTTGATGCCTGTTCATATCTTCTTGTTTTTTTCTCTGAGGTGTTTTAATCTTTTATTATGGATTCTATCCGTATTTTGTCTCTTTAATAATTATACCAGGACTTATTTTATAAGTCACAGATTGTTTTCTTATATGAAATTTTTCTGGGAGTTACTCATCCCATTGGTTGGGTCAGTTGGTTCTTCCAAAAATGAATGTGCCCTTAAAGGAGAGTCCTTTTCTCATGTGGTTTGTTATTTGGATTATGAACTCATCTTTTGCCAGTTTTCTGCTTTTGGTTTTTCCTTGTGGTAGCCGTATTTTTCCTAGCTTTTGAAAATTTCCCTGAAGAGCGATATCATGTTTGCTTCTGTGAATTAGTCTGGGAATCTTGCTGGTCTGGTTTCAGTCAGACAAAAAAAAAAAAAATTGAGGTATAATTGATGTGTAATATAGTTGACATTATATTAGTTTCAGGTATATAGCAAAAAGAGTTGATGTTTGTACATATTGTGAAATGACCACCACATTAAGCCTAGTTAACATCCATAGAATTAGCTTTTACATTACTTTCTTGGCTTGAGATCCCTATACCATGCAGGTAGTATAAATTCAAACTGTGCCTAGTAGGTGTGGTCTAGGGATTTAATTCAAAGAATCCCTTTTTTTTTTTTCTTTTCTTCTATCCAGAGCCCCAGGAAAAGACAAACTTTCTGCTGCTTCCAGGCCAGACTTACAGTCCTTCTTAAACTAAATGGGCAACTCTTTTAGGGTTTTTCTTTGGGCAGCAGCCTCAGCTCCATTTACCTTCTTTTCATGGGCCCCAAACCAAGTCTTCTGTCCTTAAACATATATGAAATCTCCCATCGCTAGGCATTCAAGCCTTTGTCTGAGTTCTTATCACTTTGGGTGCTGTATTATCTACCATTTTTTCTTTCAGCTTTTTTAGGGCTGCACCCTCAGCAAATGGAAGTTCCCAGGCTAGAGGTAGAATAGGAGCCGTAGCTGCTGGCCTACACCACAGCCACAGCAACGCCAGATCCAAGCGCCATCTGCAACCTACACCACAGCTCATGGCAATGCTGGATCCTTAACCTACTGAGCAAGGCTGGGGATTGAACCTGTGTCCTCATGGATACTGGTCAGATTTGTTACTGCTGAGTTATGATCGGAACTCCCTGCCTGCCTGTTCTTCTGAAAGTTGTTTCCTTTCTGTTCTGACAGCTACAGATTGCCTTTCTTTTTTTCTTCGAGCTGACTATTTAACCTATTTCAATTTTTTTGGTCTTTAAAAAATCTAAGTATATATGTGTTTTTAGCAGAAGAGAGTTTGATTCACTTGAACTCAGTCTGCCATGCTGGTGGCAAAGGATGTCTTTTTGTGACTATGTATATTCTTCTTAGTTCTTTTTCTTTCTCACATTATTTTTAAAAGTGAAATTATGGTAGTCTCCTTGCCCTTTCTTTCCTTCTTTCTCTCTCTCTCTCTCTCTCTTTCTTTCTTTCTTTCTTTGACATTAACATTTGTGTTGGGACTAGGGCCGTTGCCTTAAGAGTGTGTGCCTGAGTATCAGTTTCTCTAATGGCTTACTTACTTGACTAAGGCTCAGGTTAAACATTTTTAGCAAGAATAATCCTACTGCATCCCAGGAGGAGAGACAATTTGTCCCATTATTGCTGACTAAGATCACTTGAAAGATGGTACCTACCAAATTAATTCTATTTTTGCCCCCTTGGAGGAAAATATTCTGTAAAATGATACTTTGGGACTATGTGAAAAACAAGCTTCCACACAATTTTCACTCAGTATTGTTTAGTTATATTTTAAATTTTGAGATAATTGTAGATTTCCATGCAGTTGTGAGAAATAGTACAAATAAATCCTGTGTATGCTTCATTCAGTGTCCTCCTAGGGTAACATCTTGGAAAACTATAATGCAGTATCACAACCATGAATCTGACGTCCATGTAATCTACAGCTCTTATTCTACTTCAGCAGTTTTATACTCTTTTTTTTTTTTTTTTAATGTGTTGAGTTCTATGCAGTTTTATCACATGGGTAGGTTCCTGTATTCACCACCACAGCCAAGACACAGAATAATACCGTTATGACAAGGAGCCCTTGTGCTGCCCTTTTTATAACTACACCCACCTCCCTCGTGCTTCCTGGCTCCACTGCTAACCTCTGACAACCACTAATCTACTCTTTAAAAATCTGTCATTTCAAAACTGTTGTAGAAATGGAATCATACGGTATACAATCTTTGAGATTGTTTTTGTTCTCCACTCACCATAATTCCCTAGAGAGTCATTCAAGTTGTTGTGTGTGTCGGTGATTTGTTCCTTTTTATTGCTGAGTACTATTCTGTTGTATGGGTGTGCCATAGCTTGTTTAGGCACTGAAGAACATTTGGGTTGTTTCCAGTTTGGGGTTATTTGTTTTAATCTTTTTAAAAATTATAGTTGATTTACAATGTTCTGTCAATTTCTTCTGTACTGAAAAGTGACCCAGTCATCCATATATATACATTCTTTTTCTCATATTATCTTCTATCATCGTCTTTCACAAGTGTTTGGATATAGTTCCCTGTGGTATACAGCAGGGCCTCATTGCTTATTCATTCTAAAGTAATAGTTTGAATCTACTAACCCCAAACTCCTAGTCAATTCCACTCCCACTTCCTTCCCTCCCCCCTCAGCAACAGCAAATCTATTCTCTATGTCTGTCAGTCTGTTTCTGTTCTGTAGGTTCATCGATGTTATATTTTAGGTTCCACATATAAGTGACATCGTATGGTATTTGCCTTTCACTTTCTGACTTACCTCACTTAGTATGAGAATCTTTAGCTGCCTCTGTGGTGCTGCACATGGCATTATTCTTTTTTTATGACTGAGTAATAAGCTGGTATGCATATGTTATGTACAGGTATTTTTGTGGATGTAAGTTTTCAACTCTCTGGGATAAATGCCCACAGGTGTGATTGTTGCATCCTACGATAACTGCATGTTTAGTTTTATAAGAAAGTGCCAAACTGCTTTCCAGAGGGGCTGTCATTTTACATTCCCACCAGAAACTGGACCGATCCAGTTTCTCTGCATTATGTTAGAGTTTCACTCTGCCACTTTATTGTTTCCTGCTTCTTTCTCTGTTTCTTATCCCTTTTTTCTCTCTTCTTGCCTTTCTGCCTTGAACATTTTATAGGATTCCATTTTGATTTATTTATAGTGTTTTTGAGTGCATCTCTTTGTGTAGTTTTCCTAATGGTTGCTCTGGCTAATAGTATGTGTATTTAGGTCTCTTTTTTCTTTCTTCTTTTTAGATGCTGTTGTTTTAAGTACAAGACAGTGTTACATTTTTTGTTTCATTCACTGGATAGGATTTAGACAGTTCTCTTTCAGCACTTGAAAAACGTGTCACTTTCTTCAGGCCTCTATGGTTTCTGATGAGAAAATTGTTGTCATTTGAATTGATGGTCTGCTAAAGGCAATGTGCCATTTCTCTTGGGTTGGTGTTAAGATAACTTCCTTTGTCTTTAGTGTTTTAGAAGCTTAGTGATGATGTCTTGGTATGGATTCGTATGGATTTCTTTGGGTTTATTCTGTTTGAGATTTGATCAGCTTCTTAAATCTATAGGTTTGTATCTTTCACCAAATTTTGGAAGTTTCCTAGCATTATTTCATTATTTCTTCAAATACTCTTCAGCTCCACTCTCTCCTTCCTTCTGGGATGTGATGATATGAATGTTGGCTCTTTTGTTATTGTCCCACACGACCCTGAGGTTCTGTTCTTCTTTTCTTTTCTTTTTTTTTTTTTTTTGGTTATTTTCTCTCTGTTGTTCAGATTGAATAAATTCTACTGATCTGTTCTGAAGTTCACTAATTCTGTCTCCGTCATCTCCACTACCAAGCCCATCCAGTGAGCGTTTTATTTTGGTCATTGTATTTTTTGGTTCTATAATTGCCATTTGGTTCTTTTTAGAACTTATGCTTCTTTGCTGAAATTTTCCTTTCCTTTTCTTTCTTTCTTTTTCTTCAGTGAATTTGAATTCGCTTGTTGAAGCATTTTTATAATGGATGCTCTAAAATTCTTACTAGATCATTCTAACATTTGTTCACTTCAGTGTTGGTGTTAGTTGACTGTCTTCTCTCATTCAAGTTGTGATTATATCCTGGGCATTTTGGCTACAGTGTTAAGAGGCTCTGGATCCTACTGAAATCTTACACTTCGGCAGACAGTCAATCACTCTCTTGAGGTTTAGCTCAGGTCCCGGGTTACTTTTGTGGCTGTGGTTTCAATGGCAGTTTCATTTCCAGGCTTTATGGTGCAGTTTCAGTTGGCTTGTCTTGTCTGGTGCTTCTGGAACTCCCTGTGAACCCTGCTGTTGCCCCTGGAGGGGGCAGAAGGAGCCTTCCCAGGCCATCCTGAAGATGCTTCCAGGTGAGGGAGGGGATTTCTCCTTCTGCAGGGAGAAGGAGAACTCCTGAGCCTGGAGCTTTTTGTGCCAGGATTGCCCCTGCTGGTGCTGTGAGGCCATCTGGTGTTGCTGCTGGACCCAGTTAGATGCAGGGGAGGAATGTAAGCCTACCTATCTCACCTCCAGCTAGGCGAGGGGGTTGGGAAACTCTGGGCCCAGGGAACTTGTTATTGGGTAGGGAGGGTCTTAGGGTACCTAGTGCCCTGTTGTTCGTCTAGTCCAGGGCCATTAACCAGTCCACCTCCTTTTCACTGTTCCGAGCCCTCTTTTAGTTGCCTCTTTCCTTATTGTCAAGATTTATATTTATATTAAGTGGGAAGGAGGTAAGTGTATACCATCTGGTCTGCACCGGAAGTACATGCTTTTTACACTCTGGTTTAACTCCTCGGCCACATTTTCTATAAATATGGTTGAAAAATACTAGTTTTACTTGTGTTTCCTTGCGATTTGCGTTTGTTTCAGAAACACAGTATAATCTCAGTTTAAACAATCGGCACGTCTTATGTAATTTAATTAACATTGCTGTAATTGGATAATTAAATGTTAAGTCACAGCCAAATCTAAGACAAAAATCTATGTATACAATGTTTTCCGCACTAAATATTTTTCTCTAAGTTGTCTGGAAGCATTTGAAAAATATTAGGACTGTTTATAAAACTGTTGCCATCTTTGGGAGATTGCTAAAAAGTCCTTTTATCAGATGGGCTTTAAAGAGTGGAGGAAATAAATGACCTTATTTGAACAAGCAACTTGCTGATATTTTGTATAGATTAAGGATTCCGTTTTTGGCTGTTCTGGTTTATACCACAGTGCTGACTCATCACATTTCATTTTTAGAACTGAATGTGACCTTGGAGATTACCTATTTCAATCCTAGTGTTTTATAGTTAAGAGAACTGATACCTTGGAAGACCACGAAAAGCTTAAGTTCCTTTAATTCAATTATGGCAGGACTTAATTTTATGTTTTCTTTAAGAAATCAGAATAATTTCCTTTTGAGAAGCCTTAAAATTTTATACTGAAGAGTTCCCGCTGTGGTGCAGTGGGTTAAGGACCCCGTGTTGTCTCAGCAGTGACTCAGGTCACTGCTGAGGCTCGGGTTGGATCCTTGGCCACAGAACTTCCACATGTCGCAGGTGGGGCCAAAATTTTTTTATATTGAGGCATGATGTTTCTGTACCCTTTTCTAAAGAGGAAATAATTCTTTAAGAAGTTGGGATGGCATGATGGTACTTTTTAAAAAATAAGCGTGTTGGAAAATCTGATGAACACATGGACCACTTATCCAGCAAAATTACCATAAACTCAAAAGTTTGTATCACTATTAAAGATTTATGAACTCCTAAGGAAGACCGCTATTCTCTTTTTTGTGTTGTTTGTACTGTGTGATATCTGTGCATAGTTTTTGCTGGAGAAAGTGACTTAAATGCCTTTTTTTAGAGTCAGACTCAACCTTAAAGGCTGTGGCAGTTGTCCTGGGCACAGTGCATTGGTGTGCTGAGTAATTTGTTTTCCTGCAGGTTCTGGAGAGTCAGTAGGTGAGACAGCTATAGTGGGCCAGCAGGTGTTAAACAGACTTGAGGAAATAAAAATAGTCATCTCGGCCTGCAATGCTTTCTTCCTTGATGCCTTCCACCCCTGTCCCCCCGCCACACATACACAACATACACAGATCTCAAGCTTCCTTGGAAAGATTCTTCTGCTACTGCTGTCTGCTTTCTCCTTCTTACTCTATGGAGAAAGATTGCCCTTGGAGAAAATTCTCCCCTCTTCTAGTAAGGCTTCTCTGGTAGTTATTTAAACCTACTTTAGCTCATATCAAATGTTATGCGCTGAAGAAAGCATAGAGTGCTATATGATGTATTTACTTTTTGAAGAGTATGAAAAAATGAAACTTATGGGTTTTTTTTATATTATGGATCAAAATAATTTAAGAGCAGAGAATGATAAATGTCTCTGAATTCAGAGATGAGGCAGTAAGGACTGTATTTGTTAGAGTAGTTGAAATTACTTCGAGGAAACTACCCATATATACTTTTTTTTTTTTCATATTAACAATGAATTTTATTTCAGTTATAGGTGTACAAAGATCATAAGTCAATTTGATAGATTTTGTGTCCCAAACCCACAGTGCATCCCCCCACCCCCCAGATTGTCTTATTTGAAAAACCAAGGTTTTCCAAAATCTGTGAGTCATTGTCTGTTCTTCAAAGAAGTTCATTGTGTCTCTTTAG
>PVHT020000066.1:8893932-8930166 GCA_004024745.2 Catagonus wagneri | reverse complement strand
TGGGGCTTCCCACCCGGGAGGTATGGGGTTGCTTCTATCGCGTAATCGCCCCTCCTACCTCTTGATATGGTCTCCTCTTTGTCTTCTGGAGTAGAATATCTTTTTTGGAAGTTTACAGTCCAGTTGGTTGAAGGCTGCTAGGCATTTGTTTGTAGTTTTGCTGTTTTTCGGGAGAGAAGTTTAGCTCCAGTCCTTCTATGCCGCCATCTTAATCCAATCTCCTCTCCAAGGCTCCCCATATATACTTAAAGGGAGCTACTGTATACTTCTCTGTAACTAATACATTTCCGTGAATGAGAAACACAATCTTGAAATGATTTGAAGTGTCATGATGAATACTAGGGTGAAAAACTCAATGGAGAAAAGTGTAGGAAAAGGAATAATGGAATGACAGCTTTTTTTTTTCCTAGTGCTTTTACATCTTTTAAAAGATTGAACGTAGTTTGTTTTTAGGTTGTTCTGTGATAACTGAATAAGTGAGGACTGGAAATGAGGAGCCCTGAGTTCCTGTTCTGCTATGACACTAAGTGGGTAAATGACATCCCCTGTATAAGCCTTAGGGTATAAGACTCTGAGTTGTGATAATTTGTAAGATTCTTTCTAGCATTGTGCTTTGGTGAGATTCTAGATTAGGAGATATTATTTGACAGCACATTAGGGGAATTAAAATTTTTCTTAAATCAAAAACATTTTTTGATAAGCTTTTGATAAGCTTGTATAACTAAGTATAGTCAGATCCAAGAGTTCTGCATCAGAGGGGTTCTGCATCCGTGGGTCAGGCTCTGCATCCGCTGGTTCAAACAACGGTGGTTGAAGGAGGGCTGACTGTACTATGTTACGTGGGACTCATGGATACTGAGGTCCCAGTGAACTATGCCATTGTATATAAAGGACTTGATCATTGACAGATTTTGGAATCTGTGAGAGTCCTGAAACCAATAACCCCCAAAACTGGGGGAACACTATATTATTCATAAGAAAGTGCTCCATGGAACCTTTTTTTTTTTTTTGAAATTCCTTGATTTGGTTCAAAATTTGCAGTAATTAAAAGAGGTTATTAGGACTACCCGACTGTATGGCTACAACACAGCACAATTTGGGGAACAAACACTTTAAGCCGATGGTGATAATGACAGTAGTGATGATGCTAATGTGTGTGGCTCTGGATTTAATTGCCTGGAGGGGTAGCGATATTGTAGATCTCCCATTCAGCATCCATTCACCCTCTTTCTTTTATCTTCCTCTGTTTATGAGTTGGAAAGGAGTGTTCCACATTACAAAGGTTAGATGAGACTTTCTGGGGAATGCTTACATTTTGAAAAGGTAAAGTTTCTCAAGGAGAAGCCTCTTGTCTTTGACCCTTAATTACCTTTTTGCTTTGC
The DNA here is from genome assembly GCA_004024745.2 of Catagonus wagneri. NCBI lineage: Eukaryota > Metazoa > Chordata > Mammalia > Artiodactyla > Tayassuidae > Catagonus > Catagonus wagneri. Next base: position 8,928,784 of record PVHT020000066.1, on the reverse strand, counting down.
TGTGAGCAGCTATCTTGCAAGCATGAGAAATAAAACCACAGTTAGGATGATGAAACAACAAACAAACGGAATGTAGCCAGGATTTTTTTTTTTTTTTTTTTTGCTTTTTAAGGCTGCACCCGTGGCATATGGAGGTTCCCAGGCTAGGGGTCGAATTGGAGCTACACCACAACCACAGCAACGCGGGATCTGAGCCGTGTCTGCAATCTACACCACAGCTCACGGCAACGCCAGATCCTTAACTCGCTGAAAGAGGTCAGGGATTGAACCCAAGTCCTCATGGATGCTATCTGGGTTCATTAACCACTGAGCCATGAAAGGAACTCCAGAGGTAGCCTGGATTTTTGATGACATCTTAAAGTAGATATATCAGCTCTTCACTGCCTACCTCTGTTCTTATTATTCCATGAGAAAGAAAAAAAACAAACAAACAAAACTTAACTATTTCTTTCACTGTTTATTAGGTTTTTATTTTAGTCCCAGCCAAACACATTCCCAGCTGAATATGTAAAGTGATTGTTATAACTTTTCATTTTACATTTTCGAATGCTAAAAATAGTGTTTATAAATCTTTGTAAATACTAATCTCGGGCTGCAGAATTTAGGCTGGTTTGTGTAAATATTCTCATTCTGGGGAAGGTGGGGTGTGAAAATTTTGGATAACTTGTAAAATTTTTATTTTATTGTTCTAACATGAAGAAGAGCATAAGACTCAAGGAGTCTCTATTTTATATTGCTTAGAGACTATTGCAGATTTTATTCAGTGGGTGAAATTTATGTGAGGAAAACTATTTCTGTGAGTCATACCTCTTACTTATTTATAATCTTCAGTAAGATGGGATATAGTTGGAGAGTACCAATGGGTCTTTAAAAAAATGTTTTCCTCATTCCATTTATAGGTAAAAATGTATGGCAGACATGGTTGCCCTCTTTACTGTTTAGGTTTGTTTCCTTCTAACTTCACATTTTCACATGACTGAGAAATATTTAAAGCTGGACTTTAAAGAAGGTTGGCCATTCACAGTAAATGTATATAAAAGATGGAATAATTTTTTGGTGTGTCACAGCATCTGTGCACTCTTCATTTGGATTTGCCTTTCGAAAGTGTAGGGAATTAATTTTTGCATTCTGCCATGTGATGGGAGAAAAAGATTTCAATTGGGGCATACTTGTGTTATTTTATTAATCAGGACTGTCTTCATTTGAGAGTAAATGAAAATTTGACCTGTAATACTATGAGTAACGAGCGGGTTTTTTTTTTTTTTTTTTTTGTAACATGCCATGAGATAGTACAAGGCTGGAGCAACTGCAGTCCTTGAGATTATAAAGAATTTAGGCTCCTTCTTGCTTTTGGCTCTGTTTTTTTTTTATATATATATATTTTTTATTTTTTTAGGACTGCAGCTGAGGCATACGGAGGTCCTCAGGCTAGGGGTCGAATCGGAGCTGTAGCTGATGGCTTATACCATAGCTCACAGCAATGCCGGATCCTTAACCCACTGATCGAGGCCAGGGACTGAACCTGCATCCTCATGGGTGCTCGTCAGATTAATTTCCATTGAACCGCGATGGGAACTCCTGGCTCTACTGTTGTTGGTGTATGGCTTTCCTTCTCTTGGTACAAAGACGTTTAGTGAGCCTCCAGGCACGACTTCTGTACTACAGGCAGGAAGAATGGGCTGGACAAAAGGCAAGGCATGCACCATGTAATAGTCCTTTTCACAAGGTGAATGTTAGCTTCCAGGAAGATGCATCTGGTAGACTTCTAATATCTTATTGATCAAATCTATGACAGCGGCCATCTCTAAAGGCAGGGAGACTGAGAAATAGGGAGCTAATTTTTTTTTTAATCGTGGAAAATTGGTACCTCCTCAAATGCCAAGATTCTATTTTTATTAAGAAGGAAGGGGAGAATGCATATTAGGTAGGCAACCATCATTGCCATTGCGTATCAAGACTATTTCTCAGCTTTACAAATGTTGCAACAAACATTTGTTGTGATGTATCAATAATACCTAATCTGGAAATTTCTTAAAATATGACAGTTTAAAAATAGTTATTCATCGTTACTTGCCTTGAAGCCCTAGAAATTACAGTCATTTAATGTTTTGTTTCAGTTGTCACTTTGTGTCAAGATAACTGATTGATATATAAAACTTAGAGTATATATTAATAGTCATTGGTATCAAGCTAATTGTGGGTAAAAAAAAGTCATGATTTCCTTCTATGATGACATATATAAGTGTGAAGTTCTGAGAAATCAGTGACAATATTATATACTGTTCATTCAAGAAATACTGTGCTTGATTTTTTAAGTTTGCATTTATGTATTTTGCGCTATTTTGTTGTCCTACCATTTTTAGTGACATCTGTGAATAATATCAAAGAACAGATAGTTATCTTAAACAGAATAAAATTGGCTGGATTCCAGTATTTCTACTTTGCTCTTCTCATTCAAGATATTGACAGAAATATCCTGTAATTGAGGGTTTATTATCCAGTTGATGTAGGCACTCTCCTTAGAAGCTGTTTATCCACATCAAGGATAATGGATCTTTTCTAAGTAAGTTTTTTTTTTTTTCCATTTAAATAGGGTGAGGCAACTGTTCTTACCACACTTCAGAGGGATAGTACAAAAATAAATGAAATAATGGATTTGAAGTGCATTTTTCCTCCGAAAGAGGTATTATATAAATTCTATTAGTAGTGTAAGTAATGTGTAAATAAGATAATGGTTGAGCATTTCCAAGAGTGAGTATCTTAACTGGGAATTATGAGTGTGGTCCTCAATGTCATTTTTTTTTCAAAGGAGAACAATATAGCAACACACTTTTACATTCTTAAATTGAAATATTAAAGGTAAACCTCGTCGTGAGGGGAAGAGAATGTAGAGAAAGAGTTTCGAAGAGAGGGATTTATTGAATAACGTAATATAGTAATACATTTTGTTCAGATATAAAAAGGCTTTTGGTCTCTTTAGTGGTTAAAGAAATGTGAAAACTGATTAAAATGTGAACTCTAGTTACAACCTAGAATGGAACTTTCAGTGTCTCTAGTTTGAAAATAATGAGGCTCTGCTTGACTCATAAAGATCTTCAAAGAAGATTTTTATAATAGCTTCAATAAAGCTTTCTGTTATCCCCCCCGCCCCCCCGACCACAACTCTTCATTCTTTGAAAGGCAATTTGAGAAAGGAAGTTAACTGCCATGCTTTTTATGTGGTGGTCACCACTAAAGTTGAATCACACTGTAAGGGGATAAGAACCCTTAACTTTGAGCCAGGGAGCAAGGTTCCTATCTCAGGTTTATTTATCTTTGCAACTGGGAGAGTATTTTTTTTTTATTGTTTTGTGTAAAAAACTACTTTTATACCAGCCATATCCTTCTCTTCTTCAGGAATTCTAGACTTAAGGTGTTAAAGTGGACAGTTGAGGTCACAGGAGAAAGTCATATTTCTGTGGGAAGAACACTGGGCCTCTTCCACGTCAGTCTTATGGGATGTGTGTTCAGTCATGAAACTGGCCTGTGAAACTGGCTTGTGAAAGCTGGTCTGGAAATGGGTATGAGAAAGGAAGCTTTGCTTTTCTCAGTGTGTTATTCACTTGGGTAATTTGTGGAAACGCTAGTGGGAAGGACTCATAGATGGTATATGCTAAGGAGACAGTAGCTAACAGGGAACAAAATTTGCCAGTTATTAGCCATAAAAAAGAATGAAATAATGACATTTGCAGCAACATGGATGGATCTGGAAATTATCATACTAAGTTAGACCGTGAGAGACACATCATATGATATCACTTATATATGGAATGTAAAAAAAAGCGATACAAATGAACTTATTTTCTAAACAGAAACAGACTCACAGATTTTGAAAAATTTATGGTTACCAAAGGGGACAGGCGGTGGGGAGGGAGGGGTGGACCTGGGTTTAGGATGGAAATGTGATGATGGTTGTGCAACCATACATATAATAAAATTCATTGAATTATAAAAAAAGGAAGACGTGTCCTTTGTAATGATTACCCAGTTTACTTTATCTATCTATATATCTATCCATTCATATATTCCAAATCTTTAGAAAATCTTGTTTGTCTTATCTGTTTTGTGAAAATTAAGAGGAAGGTCCAATCCAGCAGCAGCTGTGGTGGGAAGAGGACCCCTACCCCAAATCAGTGTGGTCATTGGAATCACAGCCATAATTAGAGAGTGGGAAACTCCCAAGATGGATATGGAGGAGACTAAGGTGGGAACTGAGGAGCTAAAGCTGCCCAACACTAAGGTCCAGTTCCATTTTTCAAGTGAAGGCTCGTCTCTCACTGTGCTTTAAAAGCTGGAGGATTTTGTTTGTTGAAGATGATGGCAGATTTCCAGAAGAGCTGCAGTTTTCTCAACCACAAAATGAGAGGATTAGGCCTGATTAGTTTCACAGCCTTTACAGCCCATCCCCCCATCCCTTGTTTTGAAATATTTTGTCTGTCAAACTATTTCTATAATTATGTCTTTTAAAAGTAATCATTAGCATATAAAGTAGCCAACTGGAGCTTCCAATTTTCATGAGATAAATAGTGTTATCTTTCGGAGAAGTTATGATCCAGCTTTTTAAATTTTTTTTTATTTTTTTATATGATGATTTTTATTTTTTTCATTATAGCTGGTTTACAGTGTTATGTCACCTTTATACTGTACAGCAATGGTGACCCAGTTACACATACATGTATAGATTCTTTTTTTTCACATTATCATTCTCCATCATAAGTGACTAGACATAGTTCCCAGTGCTACACAGCAGGGTCCCTTTGCTTATCCATCCCAAAGGCAATAGTCTGCATTTATTAACCCCAACTTCCTAATCCATCCTACTCCCTCCCTCTCCCCTTTGGCAACCACAAGTCTATTCTCCAAGTCCATGATTTTCCTTTCGGTGGAAAGGTTCATTTGTGCTGTGTATTAGATTCCAGATATAAGTGATATCCTATGGTATTTGTCTTTCACTTTCTGACTTACTTCGCTCAGTGTGAGAGTCTCTAGTTCCATCCATGTTGCTGCAAATGGCACTATTTTGTTCCTTTCTATGGCTGAGTGGTATTCCATTATGTGTATATACCACATATTCCTAATCCAGTCATCTGTCAATGGACATTTGGGTTGTTTCCATGTCTTGGCTATTGTGAATAGCGCTGCAGTGAACATGTGTCTGCAAGTGTTTTTTTTCAAGGAAAGTTTTGTCTGGATATGTGCCCAAGAGTGGGATTGTTGGGTCATGTGGTAGTTCTGTATATAGTTTTCTAAGGTACTGAATGTTTTCCATAGTGGTTGTACCAGCTTACATTCCCACCAACAGTGCAGGAGGGTTCCCTTTTCTTTACACCCCCTCAGCATTTGATATTTGTGGACTTATTATGATGGCCATTCTGACTGGTGTGAGGTGGTACCTCATAGTAGTTTTGATTTGCATTTCTCTATTAATCAGTGATGTTGAGCATTTTTTCACGTGCTTGTTGGCCATCTATATATCTTCTTTGGAGAAATGCCTATTCAGGTCTTTTCCCCATTTCTACTCTGGGTCGTTGGCTTTTTTGCTGTTGAGTTGTATAAGTTGTTTATATATTTTAGAGATTAAGCCCTTGTCAGTTGCATCATTTGACACTGTTTTCTCCCATTCTGTCAGTTGTCTTTTTGTTTTCTTTTGCTGTGCAAAGCTTGTCAGTTTGATTAGGTTCCACTGGTTTATTTCTGCTTTTATTTCTGTTGCTTTGGAAGACTGACCTGAGAAAACATTTTTAAGGTTGATGTCAGAGAATGTTTTGCCTATATTCTCTTCCAAGAGTTTGATGATGTCTTGGCTTACATATAAGTCTTTAGCCATTTTGAGTTTGTTTTTGTGCATGGTGTGAGGGTGTGTTCTAGTTTCACTGATTTGTATGCAGCTGTCCAGGTTTCCCAGCAATACTTGCTGAAAAGACTGTCTTTTGCCCATTTTATATTCTTGCCTCCTTTGTCAAAGATTAATTGACTGTAGGTATCTAGGTTTATTTCGGTTCTCTGTTCTGTTCCATTGGTCTATATGTCTGTTTTGGTACCAGTACCACACTGTCTTGATTACTGTGGTTCTGTGATATTGCCTGAAGTCTGGGAGAATTATGCCTCCTGCCTGGTTTTTGTTCCTTAGGATTGCTTTGGCAATTCTGGGTCTTTCGTGGTTCCATATAAATTTTTGCATTGTTTGTTCTAGTTCTGTGAAAAATGTAGTGGGTAATTTGATAGAGATTGCATTGAATCTGCAGATTGCTTTGAGTAATTGGCCATTTTTACAGTATTTATTTTTCTGGCCCATGAGCATGTAATATCTTTCCATTTCTTTGCATCCTCTTTAATTTCCTTGATTAATGTTTTATAGTTCTCAGCTTATAAGTCTTTCACCTCCTTGGTCAGGTGTATTCCCAGGTATTTGAATTTTTGGGGTACAATTTTGAAAGGTATTGTATTTTTGTATTCCTTTTCTAATATTTCATTGTTAGTATACAGAAATGTGACTGATTTCTGAACGTTAATCTTATATCGTGCTACTTTGCTGAATTTGTTGTAATTCAGTCTTAATCAAACAAATTTGATGTTTTTGGTCATTGAAGAATGCCATAGATGTAGACACATTTATGACCTTGCAAATTTACGGTTTGATAGGCCATCTGAGAGCCGTGGTCCCCTGTTGCTGTGTTGTATCCTTCTCCATCTCTGATTCTACTTCCTAGAGGCATTGCCTTCAAATAGCTTACTGTTTCTTCATGTTTGCTTCCATTTTGTGAGAACAAGATGCTCACGATGCTATTTCTTGATGTTTTAGTTTTCTTCTTTATATAGTTATTTCCTGTGCTTGATGATGACACACATACATTTGCCTACTCTGCTTCCTCAATTTAATTTTTAAATTGCTCTGACTGTAACTATCACTCACAGCAGAATCCTTTGGCATATTATGATATGAGTACATTCCCTTTCTTATAAATGTTTTTTGTTTTCCCTGTATTTTATAACTGTTTTAATTATTTTATTTTGCTCAGTTTTCAAAGTTTCTCTCACTAGTTTACCCTCAAACTTGCCATCTAAATTGTAAATCTGCTCTTAATATACTTAGTTTAATCAGGCAACCTATACATATATCTTTTTCTTGGCCACATGCATCCTCAAGCTGTTCCTACATTTGCTCACTGTTGTCATTTTGGAATCTTCCTTTTCCATCTCAATTGGGCAGGGTAGGCTAATCTTAGGGCAATCTTAGGCTGAGGTAACAAGCAGTCCATAAAAGGATAATGGTTCAGTTACAAGAGACCTATGTTTCTCACTCATGTAACCCTACTGAGCTCTTCCAGGTGCACTGGAGGGTGGGAGCTGTGATCTGCTTTTCAGGTGAGTAGAGTGCAGTGATGTTTCCTGCAGTCACTCAGGGACCCTGTTAGAGATACTACTCTTTTCAGTACATAGGTTCTATAGTTGTCATGGTTGACTCTATTCACTCAAGTGTGAAGGTGGTCCCTGGAGTGTCTCACATACCTCTCACTTAAATATCATTGTAGATAACTCGATCTTGTGGCCAAGTCTAATTGCAAAGAAAGCTGAAATAATGTCATCTAGCTGTGTGTCCAGAGGAGAGGGGATGGGTTTTGGTGGAGAGCTAATAGTATCTGCAGTGCCATCATTATGCAGATTTTTTTGTCTCTTTCTTGCTTGGATTCCTTGTTTCCTGATTTCCCTTATTTCTTGCATTTCCTTGATTTAGTTTCTTGTTTTTTTTTTGCCTTTTTGTCATTTTATAGCCGCACCTGCGGCATGTGGAGGTTCCCAGGCTAGGGGTCTAATCGGAGCTGTGGCCACTGGCCTGCGCCGCAACCACAGCAATGCAGGATCCGAGCCACGTCTGCAACGTACACCACAGCTCACGGCAACGCCAGGTCATTAACCCACTGAGCAAGGGCAGGGATTGAACCCGCAACCTCATGGTTCCTAGTCGGATTCATTAACCACTGTGCCACGATGGGAACTCCAGTTTCTTGTTTTGATGAAGCGAACACATCCTCCAGTATCTTCCTAAGAAAGGTAAAAGTGAAACTTTTGAGATGATTTATATACGTGAATCTTTATTTTTTATTTTAGGGCTGCACCATGGCATATGGAACTTCCCAGGGTATGGGTTGAATCAGAGCTGTGTCTGCTGGCCTACACCACAGCCATAGTAACAGTAAGGTGGGATCTGAGCTGCATCTGAAACCTTCACCACAGCTCACGGCAATGCCAGATCCTTAACCCACTGAGCGAGGCCAGGAATTGAACCTGAGTCCTCATGGAAACTAATTGGGTTCGTTACCACTGAGTCACAATGAAACTCCTATATGAGAGTATTTTTTTTCTGTTCTACATCTGAGGATAATTTTTCTGAATGTAGGATTGTCATCGGAAGTCATTTTCCCTTAGCGTTTTGACGGAGTTATAATCTTCTTGCTGCCATTTCAGTCTTTGAGAAGTCTGATGCTATTCTGAATCTTAATCCTTTAAATGTGAACTTTTTTTTTTCTATTTTTGAGCTTTTAGCATCATCTTATCATCCTTGGGATTTTGAAATTTCAAGGTGGTGGACCTGGTTGTAGGTCATTTCTAATTAATTGTGTGAGGGAATACAATGGATCTTTTCTTTCTGGATATTTGCCTTTCAGTTCTGATTTTTTTTTCTTGTATTTCTGATTTGATCAATAATAGAGTCAACGTCCCTGTACAATTTTATCTCAAATCAGGTAATTAAGATGCATATTAAATTGATGATGTCATTAATAGCCATCAGTCAGGTGCTAGTCACAGCATGGCTATATAAAAAACATTCTGTTGAGACTTTCTTGTAGGATTAAAAAAAGGGCCAACATCATAGAATCTTGCTTTCTGTGAAATATTGTAAATTCTTTCATTCGGTTTCCTTGGTTGCCTCTTTCTGGAATTTCTGTTACCATCTTTCATCTAATCTAATCTGATTTCCATTGTAAGATACACCGTTATTTTGTGTATCACTAAGAAAAATATACTTTCAGTTAAACTGTGAAAAATGTCTTCATTATCATCTAAAATGTTAATTTTATTCTGATGCAAAGAATATGTTTAGACTTAATTACATGCAAAATGTATCATATGTATCATATATTTCTCCTGTGGGTGCATAAAAAAGAGCGAGCACTAAAATAAATTGGGTAAGTTATTCTAAAAACTTATTCAGATTCAGAATTCATCTGTTCTGAATCCAAGAATTCCAAGTCATGAATGTCTGTGCTTACTCATGCACTATCAGTGTGTGCCAGGAATAGTGCTGGTTCTGAAAAGATGCTTAGCAGTCATGTGGAGTGAGCTTGTTTTGTGATTCCTTCTGTGGGAATGATGTGAAAAATGCTTTCTTCTCCACCGTTCCTATTGCTTCCTCACAGGCATATGGTGTATAGATGTCCAAAGAGTGTTCTCCATTATCATCTCTTGGGTTTTCTTGCAACCAAACCAATACTCATTCTTCAGGTTTTCCTAAATGTGCAGGTCATGACAACTAGCTCATTACCACTGCCTTTCTGAGAACAATTGTTAAGATACTATCGATTGTGAGATGTATCTGATTTCAGAGCTATAATAATGTGGAAAATGTGGTACTTAGATGTTGAACCATATGGACGAATCCTCTAAAAAAGTCTTTTATTTTAAAATCCAGTTTTCACATCTCACATATTGTTTTAAATTTCATTTCATTGGAGAAAGAAAGAGAGAGGGGAACAGGCTTACTCTCCTACTGTGTGCCTTAATTGTAAGAAAGAAGAACTTGAATTTTTTCAAGATGAAATTGTAAGGATCCTTGGGGATCCTCAAAGCAGCACATGTATCAGAAGACTCATTTGAACTTGGAGGTCATCACAACATAAGAAAGCCTGTATCTATAGTTCAGGTACCTTTTACACGTGCATCAGGGGACACCATGAGAAAAGCAGTGTGAGACAGTTTTCCAGCTGTCTTTCTGTATAGAGTCACAGTCATAGGGTACATGCTATAGTATAACTGGATCTATTCACCTAAAATTGAATGAAAAAAATGTAGATTTCCTGCATCCTTATGAATGGCTGCATAGTATTTTATTGAATAAATACACCGGGCTTTATTATACTTTTTTTTAATGTCTATCATTCAGCTGATTTTGTTTTAATTTTTGCAAGTAAACAATGCTTTAATGAACAACCGATATAAATGTTTGTAATTTGCTGAGTTAAGCGCTATACACCTTTTAAAGGTTTTTTGCCACCAAATTACTTTTCAGGAAGGTTACATGCAAGTTTCACCAGCTGTCCATCAGAGTGATCGTTTCTCCACATCCAATTAATTTGGAGTTTTGTCAGTCTTTTGTTGATGTGAGGAGAGAACAATGATATCCTTGCTGTTTTTGGTTGGTTTTCTTTGACTAGGGAGCCTGAAAGACTTTTATTTGTGATGTGGTGTTCTGTGAGAGAGAAGGAGCAGGTGGGTGTGAGCAGGGAAGCTGGAGTGGCTTTGGGGTTGATGTCAGTAGAAGGTGTTTGGCAGGGGAGGGGTAGTTACTCTTTGGAGGCTTGGGAGGTCTAGGGAATTCTATGATTTAAATCGTGTAACCTTCACAGAGATCCTTTCCATTGACTTTCCTAAGTGGCTGGATGCTTCCAGGTGCCACAGCTTTTGTCACTTTGTGATGTCTGTGAGAGTACACAGGTCCTACTCCAGACTGTATGATCCTCTCTAGTCCTGCCAACTGCATGGCCTTGAGGCCAAAAGCAGGAGAGATGTAAGTGGGGCTTTGAGTTGAAGGAGAGTAAAGGGAAGGTCTGCCAAGCAGGGGAAGAGCATAGTGTTTGAAAGCAGATGATTCAAAGCAGAGCGAGGGAAGTTTAACTCTAGACAATTGTTCATATAGGAAAGGAAGGGAAAATGTGTTTGAAAGGTAAACTAAGGTCATCCCATGAACTCTGAGTGTGAGTTTATGGAGTATGCTCTTTATCTTAGGGGCAGTGGGGGAGTCTCGGAAATTTTTGGAGTCCTAGTATGGTGAGATCTGGTAAATGTCGTGATTTAGAAAAGTTAATAGCATTAGGTGGCATTGGAAATGGATGCAGGCAATACCAAAAGTTGTATGCCTGGGTTTCTCCCGTTATCTTGCAGTTAATAAAGGCTAGAACCTTTTCTGTTGTGGCTGATTTCTGTTTAGAGGGACACAGAATCAGCTGAATGCTTCCAGTACAAGGTTGTTTTTATTCTCTGGTTCCCAGAAAGGAAAATAGGAAGTGGTTCATGTTTTTTTTTTTTTTTTTGGACAGGCAGGTCAGACCCTTAGAATAAATATAGGTTGTAATAGAAAATAAAATTGTGAACATGTCATGTATATTTGGTGTATAACAATGCAAAATGAATTCAGAAACTGCACTGAAGAACCTTATGGACCTACCGTAAGATCATCAACTTTGCCAAATGATGCTAATGTGTAATTTTGAGTGGAAAATGTATTCGTTAAGCCCTTTAGACTAGCAATGTTATTATGTGTTATATTTTTAATTTCATTTGTATATGGATGCATCTTTCATACTTAGAGTAATATTAGAGTAAATGAGATTTAAACATGCCTTCATTTGATTGGAAAATTATCTTAAGCACATGATATAGCATATTTAAAAAGGCCTTAGCATTAATAGCTTGGAATTGGATGGTTTATGATTCTTTTCTTATTTTCATTGAGATTTAAACTGTGTTTTCCGAAATGGCATTTATTACACTTTTAGATATAATCTGCCTTGGCAGTGAGTAACTGAATAAGTAATTTCATCTCTGGTATTACTGCCTGACAAAGAGTGATTTTCAGAGATGATCATAAAACCTCATTAATGATTACTTTTTAGAGGTAGAATGGCAGTATCTTCTAATGAATCACGCTTTGTGCTTGGCTCATTTACGGATGGTTATCTCTGTGGATCTTTTGGTGCTCGTAAAATGCAGTTATATTTGTAGTTGAAGAATTCAATTTTTGTTCTTCCAGTAACTCTGGAAGGGCCGTACTCTCTTTCAGCCTAGATAAGTCACGGTGGCATTCTGAGGCCCAAAGGATGCTTTTTGAAAGTGGTGGGTGGTGCGAAAGAGAGGAGGTGTATGTATAACTTTCCTTTCAAATGCAGGGGCTTCTCTAAGGTGGAGAGTTTGTAAATTACGGAGTATTCCTTTCATTCTCAGTCCAGACTTTCTGCTCTAGCAAAGGGAATTTTTATTATTTATTTCAACCTTGGTACCTTTATGAAAATCTTGCCTTTTTTTTTTTTTTAAACTCTTTGGAGAAAGGGTAACTAATATTTATCAACTACCCCCCCCATGTGCCAGGCCCCTTATTCAATGCTTTTAAAATACTGCTTCATTTAATTCTTACTATAACCTTGCAATAGAAGCATTTTATACACATTTTGAAGAGGCAAACAGGGAGTCTCCATCAGGTTAAATACCTTGTTTAAGTTTATATAGAAAGAGGGGATTTATTTTTCCTTTCACTAATCCAAAGCCTATACTTTTTCTAGGCTCTGCTTAAGACTCAATATGTTAAAAATTTAAAAATGCTTATTGAGTGTTTTATTGTGTTTCAGGTGCATAAGTTATCTCATTTAATCTTCACCAAAACAAAAAAGAAGTGGGTGTACTTATTTTCATTTGAAAGATGAGGAAACCCAGAGGTTCAAAGTCTGAGTAATTTGTTTGACATCACACAGACCTGGGATTCAAATCTAGGTCCATTTGATTCCAAAGCCTATGCTCTTACCTACCTCATTACCTTGTTAAGTCTTTGCCTTTAAAAGTTATGTTTTAAAATTATTATTCTTTTTTACCATCATCTTAAAATTATTATTATTATTGTTATTATTATTATTATTTTTGTCTTTTGTCTTTTTAGGGCTGCACCTGCGGCATAAGGAGATTCCCAGGCTAGGGGTCGAATCGGAGCTGTAGCCACTGGCCTACGCCGCAGCCACAGCAAGACCAGATATGAGCTGCATCTGTGACCTACTCCATAGCTCACGGTAACGCCAGATACTTAACGCACTGAGCGAGGCCAGGGACCGAACCTGAGTCCTCGTGGATGCTAGTCAGAGTTGTTTCCACTGAGCCATGATGGGAACTCCTTAAAATTATTGTTGTTATTATCTTGCCGCTCAAGTGCATATAGCGCTATCTTTTTATGTAACTGCAATAAGAGCAAGTACAGAATTATTCCACGCTGTCACCACTCTGCTGCATGCATTTTCCTACATTAGGATTTCTCAACCTCGCCACTGTTGACATTTAGGCCAGATGATTCCTTGTTGTTGGGGCCTGTCCTATGCATTACAGGATGTTTAGCAGCATCCCTGGCTTCTTCCAGTAGCATTTCCCCTTTTCTCCCCAGTTGTGACAAGCGAAAATGCCTCCAGACACTACCAAACAGCCTTTGGTGGAAAGCAAACCACCTGAGGTTGAGAACTACTGATCTGTTATCTCTCTTTGACCTCAGAGCCCCTGTGATGCTCATGCCCTTATGATCTCATTTTCACACAGGAGGAATAGTTTGCTCAGGGCCACATTGCTGGATAGCGGCATCTCTAGGATTCAAACTCAAGGCTTACATATCACATCGGACTAATTTTTGCTTTATTACATGGGTTATGTCTTCAGACTTAACTTAGGAGTTCTAAAAGGCTTGGGCTGTTTTGGATTTTTCTTTTTCTTTTTCCCTAAGGGTGCCTGAAAAAGTACTTAATATTGCAGTGCTTTGACAGATATTCATTAAACAAATGGACCATTTTATGTGGGTTGTATTTAAATAAAAATCTTTTAAATAAAATTTAGCTTAGTGCAGAAATTAAGAACACAAGATTTGGAATCAGACATGTCACACATTTAAATCTCATCCCTGTCATCTATTGGTGCTAGAATCCAGGGAAAAGTTTTTGACCTCTTCTAGCTTTGGTTTCGTCATCTGTTTCAGGACTAATAATTCTTCCTCTAGATATTATGGGGAATAAATGTCATTTAGCACAGCACATGACACAGGTTAAAAAAATTAGTAAATGGTAGTTGCTAGTAATACAAATAATCATATAATTAAAGATAAGAAAATGTTTTGGATTTTCCCTTTGTGAGAACATTCCATATACTGAATTTCAATGAAGTTAGGAAAAACATTTTCTTTTTAAACATTTATTTTCTTTTTAAATGTGAAAAAACTTGAAAACTACTGTTGCATTAATATTAAATAAAGATTACATAGGAGTTCCCATCGAAACCTGACTAGTATCCGTGAGGATGTGGGTTTGATCCATGGCCTTGCTTGGTGGGTTGAGGATCTGGCACGGCCGCGAGCTATGGTGTAGGTTGCAGATGTGGCTCGAATCTCAGGTTGCTGTGGCTGTGGCATAGGCTGGTGACTACAGCTCCGATTAGGCCTCTAGCCTGGGAACCTCCATATGTAGCAGGTGTGGCCCTAAAAAGACAAAAAAAAAAAAAAAAGCACAAAATAAAAAGCATTCAGAAGAGAAAAGTAAAAAGAAAACATGAAATTAAAGAAACAAAAAACCCCATAGAGTCATTACACAGCCTAAAATAATGTACAGAATTATTTTAGTTTCACCAGAGAATGAAGTTTAGTTCATTTCATTTCAGTGAAGAGTTATTAACCTCTTGGTGGCTCAAAGGAAAGCCTTCTTTGGCCTCAAGAAGAGCTGATTTGATTCATCCCTGATCCCAGCCCTTTGTCTTCTGCTGGTTTGGCATCTCTCACTTCCTTCTCCAAGGTCTGACCTTTTGCTGCATTTCCTCTGACTCATTTTTGGGTTCAGCTCCTGGCTTTCAGCTTCTGCTCTAAGGTTTCCTTTTCTAGGTTCCTGGATCCTCCTTCAAGTTAGTTATGACTGGGTGTCATTTCCCCACTTCACTCCTTCCTTAGGTGATGCCATGCTGAGCCCTGCTGGGCCCGAGTTGTACTGACTGCTCAAAGCCAGCATTTCTCACCTTCTGCTGCTCCCTCTGGCCCTAAGCCAACTTGAACAAATCCCTTCCCAACATAATTGGCTGTGATCATTTAGGTTTTAACTGTAGGTTGGTGGCATTGAATTCCCCAGACAGTAAAAGGCCATGATGCAAATTCTTTCCTTTTAGACTCTTGAGGACCTTTTTGTGCTTACAGTGTCTCAGATATTTTTCATCTTTTGGAACACTTTGGAAATATTAATACTGGCAGGGAATGCTGAGGTACGTAGATAAAGTTGTTCTTGGTTCCAGGACCTGCATGGCTATCATGAGGGGAGGAATATCTCAGCTTTGCCTAGAACTTTGGAAACTAGCATGTCCAACAGGCAGCAGGGGTTGCCGCAAAAGGAAAACTGGTGAGAGATCTGTAGTGTAGATGTGTTGGGCTTCAGTGCCGCAGTGATATTGGATGCTGTGAATGTATTTGAGCTCAAAGCAAAGATTTCAGATAAAGACAGAACAATTCAGAAGGCCAAGTTTTGAGCTTTGGGCAATACCCAGAGTAGAGAGCCAGGTGAACAGAAGGATTGGGGCACTCCAGATATTTGACAGAAAATTCAGTCATGAATTGACTAAAGCACATTGCTTGCCAAAGCCTTGCTTGGGACAGCTGCTGGTTGAAAGAAAGCGTTCAAGTGACATATCATCATTCTTTTCCTCCAGTTTGCTAGATTGGTGGTCTTTAAATCTTCTTGCTCCTTTATCCTTATAGCTAAATTCATTCGTAGCACAGTATCCCAAACTCCCAATTTATCTAAACCTGGAATTTGGGATTAACAGATACACACTACTAATATAAAATAGATAAGCAACAAGGCCCTACTGCATATTTTATCATAACCTATAATGGAAAATAATCTAGAGAATACATATATTCTGTATATAGGCATACGTGAATATATATAACTAAATCACTGCTATGCAGTTGAAACTAACACAGCATTGTAAATCTACTATACTGTAATAAAAAAGAATGTTATTTAAATGTTAAAAAGAGTTCATTTAAAAAATAAAGCACATTCTAGAGTTCCCGTCGTGGCACAGTGGTTAACGAATCCGACTAGTAACCATGAGGTTGCGGGTTCGATCCCTGCCCTTGCTCAGTGGGTTAATGATCCGGCGTTGCCGTGAGCTGTGGTGTAGGTTGCAGACACGGCTCGGATCCTGCGTTGCTGTGGCTGCGGCGCAGGCCAGTGGCCACAGCTCCGATTAGACCCCTAGCCTGGGAACCTCCACATGCCGCCGGTGCGGCCATAAAATGACAAAAGGCAAAAAAAAAAAAAAAGCACATTCTCATGTCATATGTGTGTGTTTAAAGATGTGTGTTGTAATGCAGAGAATATATAAAAACAGAAAATTATAAAGATGAAGTACATTGATAAAGAATAAATTGTGATATATATTTCTGTCACCGATGGATTATTTGTGCACCTTATGCAGTGGTTTTTGAGCAACTTTACTGAGGTTAGTGTACAGTAAATTGCACTCAAAGTCTACAGTTTCGTGATTTTTGACAAATGGACTCACTTGTGAAACCTACCATAACAATCAAGATATTTCTATTATCCTCAAAGGTTTCTTTGCTTTGCAGTCAGTTGTCCTTCTGTATAGACCTTGGTAACCACTGATCTCCTTTCTTTCACTATAGCTTAGTTTATAGTTTTAGACTTTTATATAAATAGAATTATACAATATGCACTCTTTCTATTTCTCTCCCCACCCCCCGCCCCACTCAGTGCCTTTCCTTTTAATTGCTGTATGGATATACCACAATTTATTTATCCATTTACTTGTTGATTGGGATTTAGGTGTTCCCAGAAATGGGGTATTACGAATATACCAGCTACAAACTTTTTAAAGTAGTCTTTGTGTGACATGTATTTTCATGTGTCATGGGTACATACCTAATTATGGAATAGCTTCGTTGTTCTGTTATATGAAAGTGCATAGCTATTCTAAAATGATCACATTTTGGAAAAAAAATTCATTCTGCATTCAACACACTCTTTTGAGCAAACATATTTTGTGCTTTGAGAGCCAAAATTAAATATTGCATCTCCACTTTTGTTGGAATTTAATTTAAGAAATACTAATTTGGAAGTCATTTATAAAATTAAATTTGTGTTTATAGTTACTGGAGAACACAATGATTATTTGTCAAATGATTGGTCAATTTGGGAGAAGATATTTAATACTCTTGGCTCTGTAAATTACATTAAAAAAAGTACAACCAGACTTAAAAATCAAACTGAAATTAAATGCAATATGGTACCCTGGATTGGATCCTGGAACAGTAAAAGGACATTCGTGGGAAAATGGGTAGAGTGTATATAGGAACTCGGTGCAGTTTTTGCAAATTTTCTGTGAATTTAAACTTAATTTAAAATAAAGAGTTTTTGAAAAAGTTTCATTGAGATGCCAAATGCATAATTCAGAGTTTCTGCTCAATAAAATTATAAGCTAAAAAATAAATGAGAAAAACATTTGATGTGTATACGGCAAAGATAACGTCCTTATTAAATAAAATGCACTTGTAAGTCAATGATAAAAATATCAATCCCTTGAAAGAAAAAATGGGCTGAAAACATAAAGGGAATCAATAAAATAACTTGTATATATGGCTTATGTAAGGAATGGACCTTATTTCCCTGCCTTATATTTCCACATATGAAGAAATCAGCCTTAGCCCATTTCCCCATTTCTCATTCTCTCCTACGTGGGGAGAATTTATTTATCTGATTTTAAGGACTTGGGGGAAAAATCACACGTGCATGCCTCAACTCTTTCTATTTTTTTTTCCTTTGGATGCACCTCTGCTCTTTATATTTAGAAGAATCTCGGGATGTCCAATTGTTGTCTAAAGTTAAGTGTATTCTTTTTTGATCAGACTTAAATGTTAAGAAATTTATTTTTAGGTTAGCATGATTCTTGCTTCAGTTTGTAGTGATTATTAATGTACTGTGTATGTGTGTGTGTGTATGAGTGCATGTGTATGTTACAGAGAGAGAGATAGCTAGAGACTAGAGAGACTGAGGGTGTGTGTGTGTGTGTAGAGTGTGATTAATTATCCAAAGCCCTGACAGCTAATAAACACTTGAAAATATTTTATTTCTCCATAGTAATCGAAGCAATGCAATTTAAAACAAGAGGGTACCATTTTTTTTTTCTGCTACCAAATTGATAATTCACAAAAGGCTTCAGAGGAAAGATAGGTAGTATTGAAAAAATTGTTATGAAAGGATCTTTTAAACTGTAGGTAGAAATAAAAATTGATATTGTTTTTTCAAAAGGCAAATAAATCATCAGTTTGCATCAATAACCATAAAAAGTTCATTCTCATTTTCATATTTAGGATAAAAATCTCAGGTGGTAATCAAAGATTTATAAATAAGAATGTAAGTCAGAGCATTCTTTAAAATGGGCAAAAATGGGAAGCAACTTACTTGTCTAATATGAAAATATTGTACTACTTATTTTTAAAGCCATAAAAAGCATTCTTTGAGGAGTATTTAAAGAACTGAGAAAATGCATATGATCAAGTATAAATTAGATAAAAGCAAGTTTAATACTGTGTGTGATCCTAGTTTTGTAAGCAGTCTTTCTCTATGAAACACGTTTCGTAAAAAGCATTTTTATGAAATTATAATTTGAAAAAGAATTTTGTAACAAAACCAAAACAAACACAAACATAGCCACAGAACAGGACATCAGGTGAGATTATTCTTGTTTTCTGGACTTGCAGCTGAGTTCAAAGCTGAGAACAAAGGTTAATTACAACATACCCTGGAGAGATGGGTGCCTTTGGGGGGAGTACAGTGTTCCAGAAGAGGGGCCCAGTGCAAGGGACACGATCAGGATGCCTGCTACACAGAAGGCCTCTAAAGCCAGTGTGTCATTATCAATAACAGAAACAATAACCAAGGAAATAGTGGGGAGAATGCCAGTCTCTCCCAGTTAAATCAGGAGAGGGTTTCTTCCCTTCTGTTAGAGGAATCAGCCTTTAAGAGGAAGGAGGTGGGGTGTCAGGGTACCTTACTTCACTTCTGCAACTTTTAAGAGTCGACTCAAATCCATCTTTACTGGTGGCAGGGGAATAGAAGAGAATGGAATTCAGTTTCAGGTTGAAATTTCAAAACGAAAGGACTGAGCCTTAAATATCAGAGAGACCATTCTAATCATTGAAGGCTTATGTGTGTGTGTCAGTGGGTGTGTGGTTTATTGAGGAGTCTTAACTCATCTCAGCGTGTACAGGAATTGATTTTATTTGTTTTCCAACCGGGACATGTCGAACTCTAGCCTTCCTTTGTTAAGGCAACTCTTGTTATGTTGGCTGAATTCTCTATAAAATTTTGCTTTTTTAAAAGAATAGAATTATCTTTGTGTTTTGTATGTATATGAATGAGCAAAAAGAGCTAGAAGAATACACACTAAAACTTAATAGCTATCTTTTGGTAGAGGGATATGCATTATATCACATATTGTCATCCCTACATTTTCAACAGCAAGTAAGTATAATTTATGATCTCACCACTATATATATATATATATATATATATATATATATATATATAATAAAAATGTCTTTTGCAAAACTGTAGTTAAACATGATGGCTCTTGTATCACTTGATTTGCATTTTACACAGATCCCTGCACTATTGTCATTTCTTTTTTTGTTTTTTTGTCGTTTGTCTTTTTAGGGCCACACCCATGGCATATGGAGGTTTCCAGGCTAGTGGTAGCATCAGAGCTGTGGCTGCTGGCCTGCGCCACAGCCGCAACAACATGGGATCTGAGCCACATCTGTGACCTAAACCAGAGCTCATGGCAATGACGGATCCCTGACCTACCAGGTGAGGCCAGAGGATCAAACCTGCACCCTTGTGGGTGTTAGTCGGGGTCGTTAAACACTGATCCATGATGGAAATTCCACTGTTGTCATTCTTAAAAGATGAAAACCTCAGGAAAATATTTCTTCAGATAAACTTACAAGATTTCTTCTGTCAGATAAAAATATAGGCCTCTTCTGCTTTATTTACCAGAACACAAAGGTAAATTCATTGCTCAACTGTCACTGCACTCTTCTTGCTCTCATCACATCTCATCTAGAATGCCTTGGCAGTCTTCTGACTAGTCTCTGCTCCAGCCTCTTCCACTCTCAACACTGCCTTCTGAGGGATGTTTCTGGAATGCAAATTTGGCTGTGGTTAGTTCCCTGTTTAAAATTCTCCCATAGCTTCGTGTGTCCTAAAACCAAATCTGGGCCCAGCACTCCAGGCTCTTCCCCTTAGACTCTACCTAAATGCCCACCCATGTGTCTTGCTTCTTTCCTTATTTGCATCCTATTCCTTAACTTTATTTATTTATTTAGTCTTTTGTCTTTTTAGGGCCGTACCCGCAGCATATGGAGGTTCCCAGGCTAAGGGTCGAATCAGAGGTACAGCTGCCAGCCTGCGACACAGCCACAGCAACGCCAGATCTGAGCCACATCTGCGATCTACACCACAGCTCACGGCAACGCCGGACCTTAACCCAGTGAGCGAGGCCAGGGATCGAACTCTCAACTTCATGGTTCCTAGTTGGATTCGTTTCCTCTGCGCCACAATGGGAATACCTTATTCCTTAACTTTATTAAATGACTCACAATTTTCCTAGAATGCTATGATTTTTTTTTCATGCTTTTTTTCGGTTTGTTTCTCATACTTTTTTTTTTTTTTTTCTCTTCCCTCCTTCATTCTTGCTACTGTCTCTTTGGTGAAAACTTCTAATTTTCTTTTAATAAGCTCAGTTTTACCTGGCAGAGTAATCTATTTCTTTCTTGTCTTCCCAGTACCCTATGTACAAGACTGTAGTTTTTTGGTTGTCTTCCCTAATAAATATTGGGAAATACTCAAAGATTAGAACCATGTTTTCTGCAACTAAGTGAGGGCTTGTTATGTGATAGATGTTTTATATGCCAGGAATTTTATTTTATTTATTTAAATTTTTTTTTTAATTTCTTGACTTTTGGGGGTCACACTGGCGGCTTATGGATGTTTCCAGGCTAGGGGTCGAATCTGAGGTGCAGCTGACACCGATGCCACAGACACAACAGTGCAGGATCCGAGTCATGTCTTCAGCCTATACCACAGCTCATGGCAATGCCAGATCCTTAACCCAGTGAGCAAGGCCAGGGATCGAACCTGAGTCCTCAGGGATACTAGTCAGGTTCATTACTGCTGAACCACAGTGGGAACTCCAGCCAAGAATTTTGTATACTGTTTTTTTTAATTCCCTGCAACATACCTGGGAGGTGGATATTATACAGATAAAGAAATAGAAGTTTATAGACACATATTTATTGTGTTGTTATTTGCTCTGTCTGAAGCATTGCCAGTAGTTACAGCAAAGGAACATGGAACCACATGGTGGGTTTTGAATTTCTGCCCATTTCATTGGCCAAATCAGTCACATGACCACTCTAAGCACATTAGGGTGGGTATATATAATCCTTCTATAAGGATGGCACCCGAGAGAAAAAAACTAAGTATTATCAAATGTTAACATAATCTACCACAGAGATTCTAATTGTTTTGTTTATCACTGCCTATTTGACATCAGTTACTGTAGCTGGTATGTTGTAGATCTCAGTATTTGGTGACTGAATGATTAAAGGGCACAAAGCTAGTGGGTGTGCCAGAGCTGTGACTGGGTAGATCTAGCATCAGAGCCCATTCTGAATGACTTTGCTCTTTGCATCACCTAGTCCAAGGTGCTTCTTAACATATCTCTTTCTCCCATATCTCTCTCCTCATCCTCTCCTGTATTTGCTTTTATTCTGTAAATAGCAGGGAGGTATTTGTTGTAGTGCTGATTAAAGAAGAGAGGGAGTGACCTCAGAGGTAGAATGAGGCCAGAAATGTAGAGTTTCAGAGAGATCAGGATAAGGGAAAAAAATTCAGAAGGAAAAGCATAAGAGTAATATCAAACATAGCGAGAGATTGGTTAGGAAAAAAGACTATAAAATCTGGTTAGAAAGGTCTTTCCTGTCAAATACTTCAGTGAGGCCAAGAGGGCAAATAAGTAAATGTTTTCAGATGGGATCAGACTTTAAAAGGTAGGAGTGAGAGTGACAATATTGACCTTTCAGGACAGTCAGAATGAGACTGAGATTGGGGGTGCGAGTGCTGTCAGCATCCTCTATCTGGAGAGATACAGCTTTTTTTTTTTCCCCCTGCAATATTTTCAAATGGTCTAGTTCTTCATTTTCTTAGCTATATAGAATGAAATATCTTTTAAAGTGAAGAATACATTCTGTCCTTGAATAACTGCATTAGCCTCCCTGAATGACTGAAAACAATCTCTGTAATTCACTGCAGAAAATAAAGTGGACCGTCAAACGTTGCACGTTAGATAGGCACTTTGTGAAATTCTAGTAATCTTATTTTATGGGTATGGTATAGTATGAAATCATAAAGATCCATCGAATGATTGCTTCTCACTTAGGAGATTAGATTGTGGGGTCAGAAATGTTTATCAGTACAAGACTTTCAGTGGGGGAAATAAGAGTCACCTGAAGAGGAGATGTAGATGTGGAAGAACAGCACAAGTTTTAGGTAAGATGGGTCTCTGTTGTTTAAAAAATTATTTTTACCTCTTGGATTTAGATTAAAATTTTTTTTTTTGATTTTAGTTGACATACAGTGTTGCACCAATTTCTGCTATACAGCATAGTGACCCAGTCATATATATGTGTGTGTGTGTGTGTGTGTGTGTGTGTGTGTGTATGCCTGTGTGTGTATGTGCGTATATTATTTTTCTCATCTTCCATCATGTTCTATCCCAAGAGACTGGATATAGTTCCCTGTGCTGTCCAGTAGGACCTCATTGCTTATCCATTCTAAATGTAATAGTTTGCATCTACCAGCCCCAGACTCCCAGTTCATCCCACTCTTCACTGCTCCCCCTTGGCAACCATGCGTCTATTCTCTATGTCTGTGAGTCTGTTTCTGTTTTGTAGATTTAGATTTTAATTCAACCTGTATTCCTTGATAGAGACCATGGGTAAGTTAATTAATATGTTTGATTCCTAATTTCTTCTTCTGCAAAGTAGGGATGATAATATTCACATTGATATTTTATTATAATAAATAATGTTGGGTGTTCCTGTTGTGGCACTGTGGAGAAGAATCTGACTAGTAGTCATGAGGATGTGGGTTCAACCCCTGGCCTTGTTCAGGGGGCCAGCAATCCTGTGTTTGCCATGAGCTGTGGTGTAGGTCACAGATGCGGCTTGGACACCACATTGCTTGGCTGTGGCATAGACTGGCAGCTGCAGCCCCAATTTGACCCCTAGCCTGGGAACTTCCATATGCTGCAGGTGTGGCTCTAAAAAGCAAACAAAGGAAAAGTTTATTATAATAAATAATAATGCATGTGGAATATTGGGGATATTGACAGTCAGTGGTAGCCCCAATGATGTACTAATTAAAATGATTACAATGATAATTACTTGTCTGCTTTTAGCTCTTAGGAATTTGCAGGATAAGAGAAGTTAGACAGAATTTGATTAGCACTGATTTACTTTTGGACACTTCCTGTGTCCCTGTAAGATAAGTCATGGAGGTCCCCAGTAAAGGAGACTTCTTTCCTCAGAGACGTAGAATCCATTGAGCTACTTGAAAACTTAATACAAAAATTTCAGGTGCTCTGACCACAATTTACATACCCTACTGCTTGTGCAAATCCATCGAGGGGAAGTGAGTGTTGAGCAGGAGACAGGGCACTCTGTCTCTAGTGATGACTCCAACTTGATCACAGCTTGGTCAGGCACAGGGAACACAGCTCATACTGCCCTTGGAAAGCATAAAGTGGCATGTCATTTATAAACAGCAGCCTTTTTATTCATAAGGTTGCAGGAGAGTAATTACCATGGCAACAGCTATCCCCTACAATAGAGATAAAACACAGGAATATCCATTGGTAGAGATATTGGAAGTTTGGGAGGTTCTAATCCTGTTATGATTTATTTTTAAAAATCTTTATTTTTAAAGCAATTTTACAAGTTCTTTTGTTACATTTTCCTGGAAAGGAGAGCAGATTCCATACAATACTTCTTAGAACTGGAAGGTACTTCCTAAAGAAATCTACATTCTCTAGTTCGGGTCTTCAGACAGATAAAAGTTCTCCATTTAATGAAAATTAACTGAAAAATTAACTGCTTTATCCATTTACCATCAGCAAGTGGTCTTGGTCCTGCTTGTACCTTAAATTTATCTTATTCATATTTATTTTCCCTAGTCCAGTTTTTCTTTTAAATTCCATGATTTAGAAGGAGGGTACCTGTTTTACTCTCACTAGAAATAGAAGTTCAAAATTGAATGTCCTTTGATACTCCTGTCCTACAACCTAAAATTGTTAATTTTCAGCTAATTTTGCTGTCCTAACACAGTGACTAATACAGCGTGTATAGGTGTCACCCATGGAGCCTTTTAAAACTACTACTCCTAAAACCCATCCCTGGACCTATTGTTGGGGTATGAGTATCTGTATTTTGTATTGTGAAGGGTTCATAGATATTTAAGAATAAATACAATATAAAATACAAAAACAAGGTATAGATATAATAAAATGACTTTTTAAAACTACCACACAGTTAACACATTACCAATAGAGCTGAAGCCTCCTGTGGACTACTGGTCTACCATTTCTTTCTTCCTCCCTTCAAGGGTAATTTCTGTTCTGAATATTATCATTATCTTTCCTTTAGATTTCATTGTAGTTTGTTATAGATATGTCTCCTGAACTAATACATGGTCAAATTTCGTTTGTTTGAACTTCGTGTAAATGTCATACTATTTATACTCTGTAACTTGCATTTTAAATTCTCCTTTTTAATTTTGAGATTCACCCAGACTGGTATCTACAGCAGTGGCTCTTTTATTTAATATAAGTACCCCCTTAATGCCTATAGCCCAATTTTTTCATCTATGTCACATGGATGGATATTTATGTTGTTTTTCTTCTTTTCCATGGGCACATGCTACCCAGCTTTTTTAGGGCATATACCTAGGAGCAGACTGTAATCTTCACATTTACATTTTCAGCTTTTCAAAATGATGCCACTTCCCCTCCACCTCCCACCCATACTGGTTGTATCCATTTACTCCCAGTTGTACACATGAATTTGCATTGTCCCATGTCTCTGCCTTCACTTGTTAATGCCCAAGCTTTTGTTTCTCTTTTGTGTTTTCATACTGGAAGATGTAATGTGGAGTCTCACAGTGATTTTACTTTGCTTTTTCCTGATAACTAATGAGGTGGAGCATCTTTTCTTATGTGTCTTTACCATTCTGGCTTTCTCCTCTGAAAACTTCGTGTTCTTCTCTTTTGCTGTGCACCTGAATTTTAAAAATTCCATTCTGAAAGAAGCAGGGGGAAAGTTTCTATGTTTGTATCTACGTCTCTTGGTTCTGTCTCTTCCTCTCTGCTCTTACTGCACCTGTACATGTTCAGGCCCTTGTCGCTTCAGCATATCTCATCTATTTACAGTACTCTTCTCACTGGCCTCTGAGCATCTGGTCTCCACTCCATTAATTCATTGGACCAGGTTCTTCCTGGAACCCAGTTCTGATTATCTGACTTTCTTGTAGAAAATTTTGCTGACTTCATATTGCCAGCAAATACAGTATGAACTTCTTGTGCCTTTTTGATTAATACCTGTCTATATATTGGGTACCTCTAGTTTCATCAAATACCTTTTACTTCTGCTGGTATTAGTATCTTATTAATCTCCATATGAGTACTGCAGTTTCTTCTTTTCATGCCAACAAAAATTTTGTGATTGTATATAGTTGTATATAATTGTATAGAGTTCACTTATTCTATTTACCACTTTCTACCTAGTGTTATCATTGTCTTTGCCAGGCAGTGAATCCGTGATGGTACAATCCTTCATTTTACCCACACCTATCTCAATGCCTTTTATTTACTAGATGATAGTAATTTTATATGAATGGATGAAATTGTGGAGTGGAAATAGAACCCAAGTTTCAAAGTTAGTCTTCTTTTTTTCTCTTTCTGTTCAGCCAGTCAACTCCTCAAGGCTAGAACTGAGTCATATGAGTTGTATGTATGATTTTTTTTCTTTTCTTTTTTCTCTCTCTCACTTCCTCTCCCTCCCTCTCTCTCTCTCCCCCTCTCCCCCTCTCCCTCTCTCTCTCTCTCTCTCTCTCTCTCTCTATTTCTCTCTCCCTCCCTCTATCTAACAGCTGCAACTGCAGCATATGGAAGTTCCTGGACTAGGAAAACTAGCTAAATTGGAGCTGCAGCTGCTGGCCTATGCCACAGCCACCGCAATGCCAGATCTGAAGATCTGAGCCACGTCAGTGACCTATGCTGCAGCTTGAGGCAGCACCAGATCCTTAACCCACTGAGCAAGGCCAGGGATCAAACCTGCATCCTCATTCTTAACTCACTGAGTCTTGACAGGAACTGCCTATATGATTTTTCTTAAAAAAGCAGGTCGTGGGCTTTATTGATGCAATTTTGTCAAATATATTCAAAATTACTCAATAAATGTGCTTTTAAGATCAAGGATACTTCGAAAAAATTCTTAGTCATAAGAAATAGTAAATGTTTTAGTGTGAGTTTGCTTAAAGAGCAGTTTAAATTTATTTGGAATTAAATCTGATGATTAAGCTTCTTGCAGTATTACTTATAAAAATACTGATAGGGCTCTGTGTGCAAAAAAAAAAAGAAAATTAAGGGATTGATTACGAAGAAATATAAGGGAATAAGACTGAATTTCTTATGTGACTTATAAATTGTCCCTAAAGTCATTTCTACATGAATGTTTCAAAAAGTATTTTTAGTGATGGCATTATCACTGAAATATATATATTCTCCAACAAAAATATTTTATGTATAGGCAGTTTATTCATTAATAAAGTCTCTTGTTTAAAACCATTCTTTTCATTTTACAGTCTCATCCTATAGTAAACTCTTGTTGGTTGATTTTTGTGCTGTTGCTTCTGAACACAACTTGGTTGCTACTTCTTCAGGTCTCTGAGTTGGGCTGGTGTGTAAGCAATAAGGGGAACCAGGCTCGGAAGCTCAAATGAATCAGGCTCCTTAGTGATACTTCATATCACTAGAATGTTCCTTTAGGTGATATCCACATCCATTAGACTCAGCCTTTCTCTCACAGTGAAAGTAGAAAAATATGGCTGTTTTCTTTAATGAAATTCACCAATAGCATCAGTAGCAAGCCTGTTTGGCTGGTGACCCCAAGGCATTTCTTATCCCTTTCTTCTTTTTGGTCTTGTCCTTTTACACTATAAGTTGAAAATACAGATACTTGCATGTGACCAAAAGAGTTTTAGGGAAAGAATGTTATGGAACTTCTGAGGAAGATAACTTGCTTCCTAATAATAAGGATAGGCATATGAAGAGAGGTCATTGGCATTGTCCCTTCTCTTCTTTCTTGGGATATTGTTCAGATGATACTATATATGAAACTGTAGCAGTCATCCTGTGACTACAAGGGCAAAAAGTCATCCCTCTGAGCTGAGGTGTGGAACACAAGAATGGAAAGAAGCTGGTTCATGATGATCCTGTAAAGCAATGGAAGGAAACTTAGAAATGTCACCTCCACATTATTGGAGTAAAAGATAATTGTCTTATTGTTTACTATTCGTTGGATTTTCTTTTATTTGAAGCAGGACACATCCTAAGTGATAGAGTCACATGTTGGAAGAGTTACTCATCTGTAATTCTCTCTATAATCTTCCTGAAAACATGTCTGTCTGTCTGTCTGTCTGTCTGACAATCCATCTGTCTATCTGTCTATCTATCTGAATTTTAACAACCTCTTGCTGAGTTTTTTGTTATCTGTCCTGAAATAGCTTCATAACATTCTCCCTTAAGGTCTTTTCCTGAGATTGTATGGCAACTTCTTACTCATTCTTTTTATATACTACCTTTTTCTGGCACTGGTTGTGAATACTCTTATGATGATGATATTATCATCATTATGGAAATCTGACTCATATTAAAATTTCATCAGTTTTTACATCTGGACTGCTATAAAATGTTCTGTGCTCATCTACATGCAGGAATGTCTGGTTTACAGAAGAATTGCTAATTTTGTCACTTTCCTTCCCGAGGTCCACATTTTCTAGAAATTCATGACACATCTTACTTTGGAAAAGTTGCCATATTGAAGCTAGTTTTACCCAGAAGTCCTTGTGATGCTTCCTTGCAAAATAAATTTAGTAGTGTAAGTTGTTACTTTCTTGTCCATGCATCCTAAATTCCTAATGGAGCTTAATGGAATAATTGAACTTAAACTCATAGCTTCCCAGGGACTATGGGGCTTTTTATTCTAGAGTAGAAACAGGCAGTTTTCCTGTAAAGATTTAGAAAGTAAATGATTTTGGCCTTACAGGCCCCACATAGGGTCAGTTTTGAGTATTTTCCTTTGTTTTTGTTTTTATAACCTTTTCAGAATGTAAAAGCAGTTCTTAGCTCAGGGGTCGTACAAAAACAAGGCATAGGTTGGATTCTGTCCATGGACTGTAGTTGATCAACACTTGTTCTAGAGGGTTATTCTGGGATATAAGGGTAAAAAGTTTCCACAGTCTCCAAAATAGAGGTAAAACAGCTGAGAGTACTTAACCAATACACATTCAAGGAGATTCCCAACATATGGATATAAACTGTGCAGCTACTTGGTTAGAACAGAAGTTGGGATGGCTCCCTCTAGGCAGCTGTCCCATTCATCTCTTCACTAGACTTTGAGGTCCCTGAGATCCTTAGGGCCCACTTGTAGAGCTCCTACATAGTGACAAAACTCAATTTATAAACCACAGCTACAGGAAGATAGATTTTAGCTGAATCAAAGGAAATATTTTCCTTCAGTCAGAGATATCCAGAGAAGGATAGAGTGTTAAAGCATTGATTGATTGTGCTGGGCTTGACGATAGAAGATGTGCTGTCATTGGTTGGCCATTTCTAGCCCCAGAATTTTTGATTCTTAGTCTCTTCCAATAGATAACCTCCTCTGGTATTCCTGATCTCTCCCTTGTTTTTCTTTATCTAATCAATCATTTCTTTTTTCATTCTATTAAAAATCTATCTATCTATCTATCTATCTATCTATCTATCTATCTATCTATCTATATCCAATAGTGTGCTGGATCTAACTTGTCCCAAGCCAAGAGAGCCAAATTTTAAATTTTCAGGGATTTTTGGAGCCAGTTGTTAAACACAAATATTATTGAGTTAAATCATGTACATTTACAGTGAAATTATTTATATTGAAAATAAGGCAGTAATACCAAAACATCATCATCACCTCCTAATTGCTTTGCTAGGTTTCACTATTATTTATGCTCTTGAGATTATTTACATAGATCGTATCTGTATGGTGGAAAGAGACAAAAGTGTGCTGCCGAACATCTCTCCCAGTTTTGTCTTCAGTGATGTTCACTGATAGCTCGAAATCAGCTTTGGTGGGAGTATTTTTTTTTTTAATGTTTTTGCCCTTTTATCTAGAGCCACACCTGCGGCATATGGAGGTTCCCAGGCTAGGGGTCTAACGGGAGCTCTAGCTGCCGGCCTCTGCCACAGCCTCAGCAACGCGGGATCCGAGCCGCGTCTGCAAGCTGCACCATAGCTCACGGCAATACCTGATCCTTAACCCACTGAGCAAGGCCAGGGATTGAACCCGCAACCTCAGGGTTCCTAGTCGGATTCATTAACCACTGAGCCATGAAGGGAACTCCTGGTGGGAGTATTTACACCACAGAAATCATCAATACTACAAGTCATGGTCTTCTCCCTGGAGATCTGCTTATTAAACATTTACCAGCAACACACTGTGTCCATCTATATCTCTCTCTGCCTCTGGAATTTAAGCTCAATGAGGATACCGTCTCATGTTCACTGTTGTTGGTGCTCAGGAAATCGTTATCCATCAAATGGATTAATAAGGCCAGCAGGAAGTTTAAAAGAGGCAAGATGAGAGAAATCAAGGAACATGAAGAGGCAGGTTTTGATGAGGTTGAAATTGCTTTCTATTCTTTTGGCTATGACTGCCTGGCTGTACTATACAGGCAGCACATGGGAAATGACATCTGACATCATTCAGTTTGCATACAGGCATCATCCCTGCCAGCTCTCCAAAGGGATCTTTCCACAGCAATCTCTGAGCCATTTATAAGTTCCTGGGGGAAATTCGATGTCTTTTCTTCACTTGTGGTATTGAATGTAATTGTCTTTGCCGGCAGGAGTGCTGATTTTAGGGGCAAAGAAGTAAAATCTTCACTCAGAAAGACCTTAATCCCCAAAGCTCATTCTCAGGAAACCAAAAAAGAAGATAAGGCTGCGATGTAGATTGACTGTCAGTCCAGAGAAGCAAGTACATTGAGATGGCCATCAGGGAAGGCTGAGCAAAGGAAAAACGAAGGCGAATCCTAGCAATCATCTTAAAGAGGTTTCACTGAAAAGTTCCCTAGCCTGAAATCTATTGATTATCTTCATGAAGTCACTAGAGGCACCACCTTTTGACCAGTTTGGGCTGCTGAAGACCAATCTGCAGGCTGTGTCTGGGCTGCAGATATGTTAGGTCTGCATGGGAATTAAAAGACTCAAATTAGTTTCCAGTAATTAAATATCAGCGGATTTAAACTAATAATCTGTATTTCTGACTTCTCTTGAAAATTCTGTATATCTAGTAACTCCACACCTGTATTTACACAGGCAAAATCCACTTGGGTTAAGTAGTTCCACCCTTTTTGGATGGGTCATATACTTTGTAGCTCACCACCTTGTCCACCATCTCCTGATGCACTGAAGTCATATACTTGGTCAGCCCAACTCCGTTGGGTTATTTCCTGGTCCTTACATTCCTTTAATATTGCTGAGCAGCCATTTTCCCATGTAGTATTGATGACAGTCATCAATTGGATAGCTAAAAGGCTACATTCTGTTACTTAGTATTCGGCCATCATTCTACTAGACTGTTGACCTTCCTGAGTGTCCTTTTTCTTAGGTGTAAGTAAAGTGCTTAGCCAAGGGCATCACTAAGGCTTCTTATTGCCCTGGTGTTCTGTGCTTACAATGAACAACCTACACACTTATACTCTTCTCTTACAACTTTTGTTTCCCACTCATATTGCCGTCTCTGTGTTCTCCACCTCCATCTGCATCAGTCTGTTTATCCAAAAGATTATTTTTCTTCTCCTGTACATTTTAGACCATGATGCCCAACGGGTTATCTGGGGTAGAGGAAAAGAGTATGGGACTTGATGGAAGTAAAGGAACATCTTTGACCTTCCATTCTCTATTCTTCTTATAAAAGAGATCATTTGTTTTGTTTAGAGCCTTCACCGGGCTCGAAACAGTAAAAAAATAAAAAGAATTGCTGATTCTAAAAGAGGATTCCAGAATTCAGAGAAGATACTTCTTTAAAAAAATCTCCACCCTATTTTCTGAGTGTAATTTGCTCGTAATATTTAATAGGTCAATTGCTGAAAATGTTCACTGTATATTTTTCTTTTTTCTTTTTGTCTTCTAGGGCTGCACCTGTGACATATGGAAGTTCCCAGGCTAGGGGTTAAATTGGAGCTGCAGCTGCTGGCTTACACTACAGCCACAGCAATGCTGGATCCTTAACCCAATGAGTGAGTCCAGGGATTGAACCTGCATGCTCATGTAAACTAGTTGGGTTCATTACCACTTAGCCACAATGGGCACTCCTTAGTGTATATTTTTTTAAGTGTAATATAACAGCCAGCCAGGTCGTTGTCATTAAGCTACAATGGTGATAGATATCCTAGACCTGCAAATATAAAGAACAAAAACTATTTGCATTTTTCTCTCTCTAGTCTACATAAAATACCCATTTACTTAAAGGACAGAATGCTTAGCACATATAACGGACAGCTTTTGAAACAGTGTTTCTCCAACTTGGTTCACAGGGATAAAGATACTGTCTCCAATATGGTAGCTTCTGCTGTAGCCTGAGGACTAGATATAAGGTAAAAACTGATGGGCAGCTTTGTTGAGATATGGGTTTGCTTTCAGCACATCCCATGTAGTGTACTTTTGTGATGGCTTTTCTCTATTTGGATATTAAACATCATTATAATAATAAAGTACTTTTTTTTTACATTTCATAGCTAGATGAAATATGCATTATTATTTGTGTGAAGATTTTTTTCTCTCAATTTTTCTGTTCAAATTAGAAGTGTATATCTAGCCAGTGAAACCTCCATATATAAATCGTATATAACATACCTAAGAACTGACATTGTCTTCTGAACAGGAAAGGTATTTCACTGATGTTTTTGCTATTTTGTGTTCTAGATCATAAAAACTGTGCATAATGATAAGAAATTTAATTGCCTCCTGATTGCAGAGGATAACACTCAATATTATGTGGAAATGAAAGCTACAGTGGAAATACATACTTTAAAGATTTAATAAGGTGTCTAATTTAGAAATAATTTTGTTGGTACAATTTACAGTGTAATCCCAGTGATTATTTCTTCTTCCTCTAGATTATTGTATTTTTTCTTTTCCATTTCTTTCTTGCAGGAGCATATGGCACTAGTGATCCATCTAGCCCTGGGAGATGACTTAAAAATACCAGGTTACTCTAACTGCATTCATTCCTTTACTTTCTTTTTCTTTTAATAAGAAAAGTAAAAAAAAAAAATCCTATTTTCCTTGGATTTTTGGAGAAGCTCTTCTAATGTTACCCATTCCTGCTGATTTGTAAGCTCTTGGGTTTCTGTTGCTTAAAAATGACAAGTGCAAGCAAAGATTTTTGTGCAACCAAAAGAGACCTTGAAGCTAATAAATGCTTAGTATGATTTCATTGTGTTGAATGATGAGCTGAAAAAGGGAAAATAATTTATTTCTGAAAACTCGTTGTGACTAGTGGCTTGTGCAATAGGCACATGTAAGATATGAAATTTTGCTCTATCTTTTAGGATTTGGAAATAACTGTAACAACTGAAGTTAAAATCCCTACACTGAAATCCATATACTTTTTACCTTCAATTTTCCAAGATTAGATCTGTGTTCTTTTCTTAGATGCATATTTTTCTGTGATTTTAAACACAGAAAAAAAAAGCAGTAGGTAAAATGAAGTTAGTATGTGTGCATGTTAAAAAATATGAAACAAAAAAGGTGATCACATTAAACTGTGGGATCTAATCATGTCCCTAAAATTCAGTTAATGTCTAACCATCATGAAAAAAAATAAATAAAAGACATCACAATTGGAAAGAAAGAAGTAAAATTGTCTCTGTTTGCAGATAACATGATTTTACATATAGAAAATCTTAACAGCTCCACCAAAAAATTGTTAGATCTAATCAATAAATTCAATAAAGTTGCAGGATACAAAATTTAAAATTCAAAAGTCAATAGTGCTTCTATACAATAACAATGAAATTATCTGAAAAAGAAAGAAGATGATCACATTTACAATAAAAAATAGTTTATTAGTTAATTATACCTCAGGAAATATGGTAAGGATTGTGGTTTAAATTTATATATGTATGTATGTATAAAATTATGGGAAGTATGAAAAAGCTGTAGTAGAAGAAAATGAATATAAATTCTTCAAAATAAATGTAGATTAAACCAAGAAGCTATATTCAGTACAGCACCTTTTAAACTAATTAATTTAAAGGAATAAAAGTGTAAAAAGAGAAGCATGTGGTTATGCTTTTTAACCTGATGCGAAAAATAACAACTAATTGGATTTAAAAAGAATGATTTTCTTAGGACATTAAAACATTTTCTAAATAGTTTTTCTTTTATTATAACCTCTTAAAGTTTAGTTGGTTTGTCCTTAGAATCTTTCAGTTTTATAATTAGCATTAACAATACTAAAAAACTAAAAAAAGCAGCAGATTGATAATTCAGTCTGGCAAAATAGAAATAACTGGAAAAATTTCAAGAAACTGTGAACCTTTTAAGGGTATGTAACGCCTCATACTGTTTTTTTTTTCTTCTTATTAACAATGAATTTTATTTCAGTTATAGGTGTACAAAGATCATAAGTCAATTCGATAGATTTTGTGTCCCAAACCCACAGTGCATCCCCCCACCCCCCAGATTGTCTTATTTGAAAAACCAAGGTTTTCCAAATTCTGTGAGTCATTGTCTGTTCTTCAAAGAAGTTCACTTTGTCTCTTTAGTTTCCACATGTAAGCGGTAGCATTGGGTGTTGCTGTCTAATTGTCTGACTGGTTCCACTTCGTATGATAATTTCTAGGTTCGTCCATGTTGCTATAAATGTTGTTATTCCGTTCCTTTTAATGGCTGAGTAATATTCCATTGTGTGTATGTACCATATCTTCCCTATCCACTCCTCTGTCGATGGGCATTTAGGTTGTTTCCATGACCTGGCTTCTTCCCTCTCTAGCTGCTTTAGATATAAAGTTAGGTTGTTTATTTGAGCTTTTTCTTGTTTCCTGAGGTAGGCTTGTATTGCTTTATACTTTCTTCTTTGAACTGCTTTTGCTGCATGCCAGAGGTTTTGGAGTGTCGTGTCTTTGCTGTCATTTGCTTCTAGGTATTTTTTAATTTCCTCTTTGATTTCTTCAGTGATCCATTGGTTGTTTTCTTGTTTTTGTATCCATTCGGCTAGTCTATGTCTTTTGGTTGGGGCTTTCAGTCCATTAACATTTAAGGTAATTACTGATATATATGTTCTTATTGCCATTGTATTAACTGTTTGGGGGTTTTGTTGCTTTTTTTTTTTTTTTTTACCCTGAAGTTT